>CM053785.1:307378983-307978983 GCA_028749045.1 Cupressus sempervirens | reverse complement strand
ACTACCAACTTCACTCTGTATCTATTGAAAATTGGAAGGAGTTCATATGGAGATGGAAAAAGAGATACGCTTAGGCACCCACATACAGCAGCAGCACGCATTGCAGAGCATATGTATGAAATCACATTGGGTTTATGCAGTCTTTTGGAGGATCCTTCCTAGAATCTTCCCTCCACCTGAGTGAGTACTGTTATTGTGTTATCATTTTCTGAGTTGGGTTGATGGTGGAGAATTTTTTCAGTTTAAATGTTAAGAAGTAAGGTATGTACACGAAATTTGAAATTTGTAGTACAGTTATGTGCTTCAGACTGAGACTTTGATAGACTTATATACAAGTGACCTAATATTTGAAATATAAAAACAATTTTAATTGTTTCTTTTATATTACTTTGAAAATATAAAATCATTTTTAATTATTTCTTCTATATTACTTTGATGAATCGTAGTTGTATTAATGTATAGAGAAACATAATGGTAAAATACAACAGAGAGCAAGGTGTTGAAAATTTCCAGTAATCACCCTCTAACCAATATAGTGATAGAGCAAATGACTAAGAGGGTTTTGGCTATCTTTCATTCTGGCTCGAGCTTGAAACATAAACCTTTACATATTGATAATATTCTGCATTCGTTAATCTTTTTAAAATTATTAGTATATGCTGAAATAATCATCACTAGTTGAAATATAACGATAGATCTTTTGAACTAGGTGTTACTTTCAGAGAGTTCAAGATGTTAATTTAGAAGTTTATTAATATTGTGAGTTTACTGGAAAGGGTAATTTAAAATATAGATATTGCTATTAAGAATTAATTGAATTGTTTTTTATTCAATAATTGATTTATATTTGTGAATAGTGATCAGCAAAATTCTATTTTTCATAAGAATGAATGGTATACTAAGTATTCATTGCATCTTAATAATGTTTACAGTGGTTAAGGTCTTGAATTTCAATACTTTATTTCTTGAAACATCATCTAGATGCAATGAGTGCCGAGTGTACCATTCATTCTCATGAAACATGAATTCTTAAAGACTATTATTCATTGAAAATAAATCATTAAAATTAATTTTTAAACAGAATTTAATTCTGACAACAATATTATAATTTTGTGTAACCCTAAACTAGTTGTATTACGATGAAATATGATCTTATCATTGTATATTACTATAGAAATTGAAACATTCTCTTTTCACAAGATGGAATACAGAAGAGCAGATTTGTAACAGATCCAGGGAAAACTCAAGGAATTGGTTAGTCCCATATCCAAGATTTACATGTTTCTCTCTATCAAATCTACCTAATTAAATGTAACAGCTTTTAGGACCTTCGGGGTTATGTTTCTACTTGGTCAGGATGCTGGTGTGGGAAGATGGATTTTGTGACTTCAATTGTGGTTTGCAACCTGAGCTGTTCTTCAAGATGACCCACGAGATCTACAACTATGGAGAAGGGTGAGCATATTTTACATTGTATCCATCATAGAGACTTAGAAGGAACCAAATTTTCATAAAATTTACTTTCTATAGAAATGTTTTCGATGGTAAAAATCTTATCTAGATAAGATCGTTTCTTAATTCAAAGTTTTCGGTCCACATATTATTTTTGGGTTAATGGATCAATGATTATTGTAAAACATTAACTTAGTAACACTGTTGAATTTAAAACAATCATTTTATATCTACATATAGAAAGCTCAATCTGATCTTTTAAAATCTAAACCTTGATTCTATTCTTTAGAAAAATGAGAGACCATACCTGTTACACTTGTTAATGCTGTTTGAACAAGGGAAAGAAAGTATAGTTAAGTAATCAGCTTCCATTGGAGTAGTACATCAGATTTTTATATTTTAAAAGGGGGGACCACATATTTCAGGATCTAGAAATAAACTGTACTTATAGAGATTTCTGTATCTAACGGATTTTGCATTTTGGAGCAAAGTATAATGGGCAAAATTTCAGCCAGTCAGGGTCATAAATGGATATTCAGGGGCCAATCAGTCGATCCTGAAATCAATGTTCTAAGAAAATCTGCATATTCTGTAAGTTGTATTTTACTATTTAGAAAACTTAATGCCTTCTACTCTGACCTTTTATGTTTAGTAACTTTACTTCATTGTGATCCTGATAGCATCCAAGAACATGGGAGGCACAGTTCCATTCAGGCATTCAGGTAGTTGATTAAACTTGCAGTCTTAAGTATAATTGCCATGGAACTTATCATAAACAAGTAGAGATGACTCTTGAGAAATTTTACAGACTATAGCTCTGGTTGCTGTAAGGGAAGGACTCCTCCAGTTGGGTTCCACCTTAAAGGTGACAGTATATTGCTCAAGTGCATTTTGTATTTTTTTAATCATATTATATACTTGAATAAATTTTGTTATGCTATGGCCCCGGATCTCACTGATGTAAGGACAAGTTTGATGATCGAATCTTCATGCCCCACTTGCTACTTGTTCTTTATGATTTTTATGGCAGTGGCTTTGTAGTCATGACTTTAGTCATTTATACAAAGGAAATAGTTAGTCATCTTTTTCTTAAACTTGTATTTTTCTATGGTAATCATAAATTTAGTTATTCATAGTCATTTTTTCTTCAACTTATGAAAAAAAAATATAAAATATCAAATTTGTAGCTTCTCTACTACTACTTTACCTATCTAATAATCTTATATTTGTTTCTAGGATTTTGTGTTTCAAAAAATATAAAATACAAAGTTCGTAGCTTCTCTACTACTACTTTACCTATCTAATAATCTTATATTTGTTTCTAGAGTTTTATGTTTCAACCTTTTGCTACAAATAGGTTCTAATAATATCACATTTTTCATATATTGTTTTTCTTCAAATATATGTAATATTATTTATAATAATTTTGCAGGTCAAAGAGGACTTTGAGTATGTGGCTCTTCTTCAAAGAGAGTTCTACTACTTACATGCCATTCCTGGAGTTCTCCTACCCCACACATCTTCTCAAGCATTTGTGGCACAAAACTCTTTTGCCAAAGCTCCCTCAATGGAATCGATGTGCACAACTAAAGGTAATATAGACAAAATGTTATGCCAGGATTCAAATATCCAAGAAAACTACTGGCCTACACAACATATGAACTTAGTAGGAGGATCCAATCAGGGTTCCAGCTTTCAAGCTTGTAATGAGAGTCTGAACACAGCTTCTCATGAGCAACAAGATCTACATTCCCTAGTCAATTGTGTTCCTGGTACAGTGGTCCCTTCAATGTCAAGTCTACAAACCCTACTCTCCACACTTCCCTCTGTAACTCCTTACTCTTCAGCCATTCCATCCTACATGGAACAGCCAGGGGAAGAGAATATGGATGCTATACTACTAAATAAATACAGGACCATTTAATGAAATTTCTCATGGCAGGTTTCTTTACCAATAATATTACAGCTTTCTTCAAGTTCAATTATTTGAATTTAATTTATTATGATTGATTAAATATATTCAAATAAATTCAAATATAAGTTAATCACTTTTAACTAATAAGTTAATAATATGCTCTATCAAAGTTATCGAAAGACAAATCTTAATCTGAATGTATTTTGAAGAGTTTGACTCTGATAAATAGTCTAACATCACATACCTTTATTCTAACTAGTCATACTCAACTAAATAAACCACAACCATTAAACAAGAAATTATATTTATATTTCATAAAAATTATTCTTTAAATTCTTCACACCGAACGTAGCATATTTATTTATGAAAAAATTATGTAAAATTATGAAGAGATAGCATGTATCGCCATAACAAAAACAACCTGTAGTATCTTGTACATTATGCATTATTTGTATGCCGTGTCACATACTAAGGAAAGCAATGATTTGAAGTCTTTCAGATATATATTCTTTCATTCTATCAGAGGATGTCCCAGCCAATATGAATCCTAAATACAGTCATATGGTTTAACTTGTAGTGCTGCAAAGTAAGGACATATGATACTTTTTGGGTCCACTTCTAAAGTATATTGAGTGTGCCTGCAACCTAAATACATGTCATTCATATATTTTTGTACGACAGTGAAGCATTTCCTTTCTCCTGCAGTCATCGTGGTAGTTTTCCTATCCCGTCTAGTCATAATCATGTCCTCGACCTAAAACTTCACAACTACAATTGCATGGCATGTATTTTGTTGTTACCACATCTTAATGCTCTATTTCTCACTATGGTGATCCTTCACCAAATTTTATTTGGTACAAGATCATTTAAGCAAATATCTTAGTACAACCATTTTATTATTTTAATAAATAACTAGCATTTGTGGAAAGCAATATTCCAAAAATGTGTCATTGTGGAAGGGCAGCTTGTAGTTATTAACATTCACTTTGGATGAATTGAAGTTGAAGTTTAGACTAACTGCATATTTTGAAGGTATAATTTGAAAATAGTGGAGCATTTCAATTAAATCTATTACATTAGAAAATGTTATATTTGTAAAAAATTCATAATAGATATACTAGAAACAAAAAAGGAAATTGTGGTTTCTTTTTGAACAACGATAGATGAAAATTAACTTTGCACAAAGAAAGTATAATTGTTTGCATGTCATTGGATTGAAATAACTACATATTGAGTACATTATTTTTTACATATTCCATCATTAGAACCTAGGAATAGTAGATGTGGGCTACAAAATACAATAAGCCCTAGAAGGAGATAAACATTTCCTTACATAGTACTTACTATAATTTAAAGTATAGAAAAGTAAAGCCACATAAAAATACTCTAGGCTACAAATCGAAGCAAGTGAAAACTTCCATAGATACAACTTGATACTTGAAGGAGAGGAAATATAGTCAAATGTAAAGCATGTACTTTGAGATTTAAAGAGTGAAGTGCCACTCTTAAAAAATTATTCAATTTGTAACACTACACAAATTATTTATCTGCATGTTAACCTAAAATTATATTTGAACCTTTGCAAAATAGAAGTGTATTAAGTGTCATTTACACAAATGTTTTCTTTTTGTAGAAGGTAGTATTGCACACAACAACATCCACTTAAGGATGAATTAATAGTAGAGTATTCAAGGACAATTGCTTTTTTTGGATTTCTGAAAAAATGTATCATTGAAATTATTGAAACACAATGACTTTATCTCGCTTCTAATTCTTCATCAGGGAGGAGAACTTGTAGAAAGTAAAAATTATAAATGGTTAGCAATACAAATATAGTTGCAATGAAAGAAAGGGAAGACATGAATAGTAGAACTATAAAAGAGGGTGTGCAAGAAGCCTCACATACATGAGAAACATGTGAGAGAAACTATAGGCAAGCCTCTTCTTTCTTTCTAATAATGTTTTAAGAGTTCTTTCTCATTTTGCAACATAAATTAAAAGAGAAGGCAAGTTCAATGGATTGTATGAATTTGACTCTTTAGACCGATGTAAAGGTCTAGCCCTATCTTTCAATTTTACTTATATCAATGGTAGCTCTATAAAGGGTAAGCCCTAGCAATTTGTGTACAATGGTGGCCCATGCATTAGCTAGTGGAAGTTATGTGTGTTTGCCTCGTGTTATGGGTTATATTGGAATAATTCTTGGATGTCATTCATCCAAAGGTGGACCACAATAGTCATCAAATTCAACAATAACAAATGTTGGGATTTGTGGGGGCTTATATTGAAATGGATATTCAATATCCATGACTTCTCTAAGAGATCCATTGACAAGGCCAACTTCTATCCATAGATTTATGATGAGCATAACACTTTGAAATCTATATAATAAGGTTTCTTGTGAAATTTGGTCATCAAATTCTATAGATTGACATTGTGTATTGAGTGCAACATAGAGTGCAATAGGTACATGTAGCTATTTTAGCCTTTTCTAATTATGTATTCATACTTGTTCATTGATAGAAAATGAATGTATTAAACTTCCTCAAACTTTTTTTGTTCAATAATAGTTAGTTTCTTGTGTGTGTGTGTGTGTGTGTGTGTGTGTGTGTGTGTGTGTGTGCGCATCATTAAAAACTACCAATCATGTTTTGTTGGTTCTATGTTATGCGTGTTTTCTAACACAATGATGATGGGAAATTAGGGCCAAAGGAAAACCTAGCTATCCAATCACTTCGCTAAGTAAACACAATGAAAACAATAACACAAAGAGAATCACCAAGGAGTGAAGGAACAATAATATCTTTATTGATTCATCACATTATCCTCATAAATGCCTAGTTGTGAAGCCTTCTAGGTTATGACCAACAAGATCATGAATTATAGACTCAAATCTCGATCCATAGATCCTTGATTCTAATTCTTCTAAGTGATTCCTCTCTCTCTCTCTCTCTCTCTCTCTCTCTCTCACCTAAACCTATACACCCCTACTTATACTTTCCAAAATGGCTTACAAGAGAATTCTAGATCATTACATAATAGAAGACCAAACTCAAAATAATTTACACACATCCTAAGACAAGATCCTTACATAAAATTTATGATCCAAATTAAATATATAAGTCAACTCACACTAGGAACCAATCATAGAGAAACTCAATCAAAGAATGAATTGAGCATCAACAAACATCATTTTTTCCTAGCACATGAAGGAATTCAGGAACAATACAACTCAATCCTCACTACACTCAGCCAATACTAGGATCTCAACCAATATTGAACTTAGCAACAATTACGACTTGAAAACCACTAGAGCTTAGAAATAACTGAAACTCGACACTAGTAGGTAGAATAAACAAATTAGATGAGCATGATAGCAAGAAAACCTAGGATGCTCCTACGTTAGACAACTAGAGTTGAAAGAAATGATTATCCTGAATCATGCAAGTGTCACAACCTGAGCTGAGTCCAACTCAAATTATGAAACCCATGTATGATCTTCAACTGGTATGTTCTTCTACTTCACCAAATATTTGAATAGTAACTATTTTATATTTTCCTCTTGCCAACTCTTTGCTTCATATCTGTTCAACCTCTTCAATATGCTTCTTAGGATAATCACTTGGTGCACCAACTTCATCTTTTGACTCGTGATACTCATATAAATTAGTAACATTGAATATAAGAGATATATCCATGTCATTGGGCAACTCAACTTCATAAGCATTACCACTATCAAAATTCCTCAAGATCTTACAAGGTCCAAACTTTTTCATCTTCAAATTACTATATGTACCAACAAGAAATATACCTTTCTTCAAATGAACAATAACCTCATCATCAATTTCAAAAAAATGATGTCTTCTAGACTTATCAATATTCTCCTTATAAATCTAATTACTTTTTTCCAACTTCAACTTTACTTCCTCATGCAAATATTTCATAAAATCAAAAAATACTTATGCTTCAATACTTCTCTTCTTTTTGCCAACAATATCTCTCAAATCTAATACTCCTCTAAGATGCATTCCACTAACAATTTGAAAAGGTGTTTTTCTAGTATTCCTATTCACAAAATTATTATACGAAAACTCAGCTTGTGCCAATACCATATCCCAATTACTTGACTTATCTCCAACTAAACATCTCAAAAAATTACCCAATCCCTTATTCACAACCTTTGTCTTTCCATGGAATGTAGAACTAAACTTCATCTCAGTACCTATGTTCTTCCACAAAGTCCTCCATAAATTACAAATAAACTTTTAGTCTTTGTCAGAGATAATACTTCTTGGTAGTCCATGCAATTTAAGAACCTCTTTGAAGAAAAGCTCTACAACATGCAACATGCACTACAACTCCTTACAAACTTCTAAACATCCTTATAAATTTGTGACTAATAAAACTTATCATGACGAAAACTTAAGGTCTTATCAATACCAAAGTGTCCAACTAATCCACCACAATGCGCATCCTTAATCAAATTTACTCTCATAGAACTTCTTGGTATACACAATTGAACCCCTTTGAACAACATACCTTCTTGAATAAAATAATCTTCATACTTACTTGGTTGATCTAATAGGTTTTATGCTTTGCACCCTCTCTGTGCCTTAGAAAAATTAGGGTTAGTATCATAAAAATCCTTCATTTCATCAAAATCAAGAACTTCAATCTTCATCTTGGTCAACACACAATTTCTTCTACTCAATGCATTTGCAACTTAGTAACTCCACTCTTATTATTTATCACAAATGTAAGACTCTACAAGTATTCAACCCACTTCATATACATCTCTGATTCAACGTATGTTGACTTCCCAATATTGTAAAGCTTTATGGTCAATAGAAAACACAGACTCCTTAGGGATCAAATAATGTCTCCATTTCTTCAAGAATTTAACAATAGCATAAAACTCTTTATCATACACAAAATATTAAATTTTTTAACATCATTCAACTTATCACTAAAGAAAGTAACATGTTTACATTCTTGACTCAACATAAGTCCTATTGCATTGCTACTTGCATCACATTTAACTTGAAATACCTTATTGAAATCAAGTAAAGCCAATACATGTAACTCAACAACCTTTTGTTTCAAAGTCTCAAAACTTTGGTTAGCTCCATGTGTCCACTTGAAATCCTTTTGATCTCCTCTAGCAGTCTCAACCATAACATTACAAACATAACTAAAATTCTTTATAAACTTTTTGTAGAATCTAGCCAACCCATGAAATGATCTTACTTCACCCACATTCTTAGGTTTAGGCCACTCAAGGATTACTGTGGCCTTCTCAAGATCCATCCTCAAACACTTGGCTAAAATAAAAAATCCCAAATACACAATATCGTCTTGCATGAATGAACATTTATTAAAATTAATCAACGATTTCTCCTCCTTCAATATGTGTAATGCTTGTCTAAAATGTTCAAGATGTTCTTCCTTAGTCTTAGTGAATATCAGAATATGATCCAAATAAATAATCATAAAATTACCTAAGAATATCTTTAGAACCTCATTCATTAGGCTCATGAAAGTAATTGGTGCATTAGTCAAACCAAAAGGCATTTAACCAACCACTCATACAAACCATGTTTTTTCTTAAAAGTATTCTTTTATTCATCATCTTCTCTTATTCTAATTTGATGATAACCACTCTTCAAATCAATCTTGGTAAAATATTTGGCTCCACTCAAACAATCCATTATGTCATCCATCCTCGACATAGGAAACCTATATTTTACTATTATCTTGTTAATAGCCTTGGAATCATTACACATTCTCCATTCTCCATTCTTCTTAGGTGCCAATATAATAGGTACAACATATGGAATCAAAATTTCTCTAATCAAACCTTTCTACAAAAAATCCTATACTTGTCTGTCAAGTTCTTCATTCTTAGTAGGTGTCAATATATATGGTGCTTTATTTTGCAAACCAACTCTTGGAATTAGATCCATACAATGACTTATGCTCCTAACTAGTGGTAAAACATCAGGTATATCTTCTACAATAATCTCCTTATATCTATTCAGTAACTCTCAAATTTCTATTGGTACTCAGCTAACACTATCAACTTGTTTTGTCCTTCAACCTCTATTACTCTCTATTACTTGGCCATCACTATTTTCTAGCACTCGACTATTGTTAGCACAACTCAGTTCTCTATAGATCATAAAAAATAGATGGGGTTCTTCTTCATTTCTTTCTCAAATTGTTTCCCACTAACCATACAAATTCTAATAGTAGTACAATTTATCTCATTAGGAGAATTAGTCAAAGGCATTAATGTATTCTTAACTCCATTCATCTAAATAGTATATTGTTTCAATCTCTTATCATACACAACATATCTATCACATTTTGAAGGTCTAACCAACAGAATGTGGCAAAAATCCATAAGTATAATATCACACAAAACTTCATCAAAGTAATATACAATCGTGAATTTCACAATGCATTGCTCACTTACCAACAACTTATGCTCATATTTTATCCATGAAACATGCTAGGGTTTAAGGTGCTTTAACCTTTGCAACTGAAACTTTGTAACTATCTTCTCTATGCCAAATGTTTTGAACTTCCACTGTCAATGGTCATCTTACAACACTTTCCAACCATATTATATTTGGTCTTGAAAAGACTTCTTCTTAGAACATGTTTGTTGTCAACTTCCTCACTACATAGAGTTCTTCTCATCATCAAGTTCTCTCCAACCTTAGGGTTACTCTGAGGATTCACAAATTCACCTTGTACAATAATATTTCTATTACCACTTTTAGATTTTCCAGAGTACTTACACTCAAAGGATCTTTCCCTTCTTATACATGCTAAAATGGATTATAGGAGATTCTAGATCATTACATAATAGAAGGCCAACCTTAAAATGGTATGCACACATCCCAAGACAATATCCTTGCATTAAATTCATGATCCAAATTAAATACATAAGTTAGCTCACACTAGGAACCAATCATAGACAAACTCAGTCAAAGAAGGAACTGAGCATAAAAAAAAAATAGGTTCACTTGACATATGAAGGAAATCGACAGCAACAAAACTTGGTCATCATTTCATGAGTGACCAATATTGAACTCGGCAACAAATACAACTCAACAATTAATGGAGCTCAATAATAGCTGCAACTCGATACCAAGGGGAAGAATGAAAAGAAATGAGAAGGATAGCAAGGCAACCCAAGATGCTCTTACATCATTTTCTAATGCTTGAATTTTTTTTAATTTGAATCAGATCATCACCCTCCTATTAAAAAATTGTATACAATATTACAACAATACTAAATATGTGCTAAATATTTATTGCATGCTTGTGTGATTCATAGATAGTTTTATCCATACCATGTGGGATTCAGGCAAGGTTTCCTATTAGAATAATGGAAATGCTACAAAAAATAAAGTGTTATTAACATGGTATTACTTCACATAATTGACTATCATATTTATAATAGCAATTTTGGTCCTATGTATAAAGCTCATCTCATCAATGAGAATGTATTGTATAGTTTTGATGGCTCCTTTGAATATTGTCAATGTTTTTCCTTGTAGTAGTTTTATTTCTCTAATTGGAATCTTGAGTGTTGCATCTATGGTTGATACTTCCATATTAAATGTTATGATTCTAGTTTGAGTGAGAACAAGGATTGTGTTTACTCTTTCTAGTGTGCAGGTCTGAAGTAAATTTCTTATGCAATTAATTATATATGATTTGTTAGTTCCATTGTTCCTTGTATGACCATGTACAAAGGTTGTGTTGCACAATTATCTATGGAGCAACCCTTGGTGACAAAAAGGGATTTTTTTTTTGAGATGATAAACTATCTAGTTTTAGTTGCAAAGATTAGTGATGGACTAAATATGTTGTTGAGAAAACTTGGTCCTACGTGGACAAATTGAATTGTGATTTTATGCAACTAATAAGGAACATTGTATTTTTTCCATTTTTCATTTTTTTCAAAATTAGTTGCAAAGATTAGTGATGGACTAAATATGTTTTTGAGAAAACTTGGTCCTACATGGACAAATTGAATTGTGATTTTATGCAACTAATAAGGAACATTGTATTTTTTCCATTTTTCATTTTTTTCAAAATTACACTTTCCCAAAAGGTCAAGTTCATCTAAGTTAAAACTATTAGTAAGACCTATTTGGTATAATAAATCTTGCTTATTCATTGGTATAATGTTGAGTCTATCCATATCAGTATTAGAACCATTTTTATCTTGAAAGGGAACTTCATTTTGATCTATACGGTAAGCATGATATACATTATAGTTTATGTAATCAATTGCTTCTAGTTACTAATGATTTCTTCTTTGGTTAAATCAACATCTCAATCTATTTCTAAAAAAAATTTGTACAAAAGAAGTTTTCTCCAATAGAATGTCTCAAAATTATCATAATTTTCTTTTAGAATTAAAAAAAGAAGGAGGAAAAACTTGGACTATTGCTCTATCTTTTTAACAATGTCATTTGCATCCTTTGCGACTAGAAACATACATGTAAGATCTTGTTGATTCAATTAGAGTAAATAGTTCTAAGTGAGTTAGATGTTGCAAGTAGGGTTATATGTAGCTAGATTGTATCTCATTCCTATGGATTGTGTGCCTTAGGTAGTGAAAAATTCAATCATATAAATTGGAAATGTAAGTAATGAGAGGCAATTTTTATAGCACGTGAAAAGTTAGATTGTGCACTAATATCTCTCTCAGCAACAAGTTGGGCCATGAAATTTTGGTATTCTTTGATGACATGATCTTGTAGGATTTCAAAAAAAATTATTTTGGCCAACATCAACACAAATTTTATATTTTTCTCATCTTCAGACGCATACTTGGAAATATTGTATCTAAGAACAAGATGTTGTGAGGTGATAGCTTGGAAATCTATATTTTTTCTTCACATGAAGAAAATATGTGAGTTATGGATGTTCAACCTATCATCATTTCCAAATAGTTCAAAGGATTTATGTCTAGAGTCATCATAAACTAATTTTAATTCTTCAAGTATTTTCCAAAGATATTTATATCTACATTCCTTATGCATCCCATTTTCACATAGGCAAGTCTATCAATACATTTTATGTGTCTCTATACATGATTAACAAGATCTCCATAATTAATATGAGGAATCATAGAAAATACTTGAGATGTCTTTAATAGGCATGTAGCATCTATTTGGAATTCGTGTATCATGTTTCCTATTTCAGAGTTGGATTGAGGGTTCCAAGTTGTGACATATTAGTCAAAGAATGTTCTTGTTCTATTTACTTCGTTAGGGTTTAATTCATAATTGGCATATACATGTTTGGCATATTTTTTGGCCAAATAAATCCATCTAGATATGTACACATCCTCAACACTTCCATTCATATTAGTTAACTATGCACAAGACTTTCTCAATTACTTCTTTGAAATGAACCATTGATGAAGATATAGTGCTATTATGCATGGGTTTCTAATAATATTTTCTATGCATTGTTTGTTGGAAAGGAATGAAGATATACCATTTGGAAAAATAATGCAATATAGATTAGGTCATTTTGTGTCAATTTCACTTAATATAAAGAAAAATATTAGAGAACATATTTGTGTTATCATATTTATGAGTTTGGTGCAATACTTGTTCCAATATTAGTGTGTCCCCCATAAGGTTGATCCAAATTGCATTAGTTCTTTTACTTATTGATTTTCAAGAAATTTGGACAAGTAGCTACAAAGATCTTCAACATTGTTTGGTATATTATCTTTGAATTTTTTTGTTTAGTAAAGAACATAACCAGAGATTGGCTATGGTGATTCATGATATGGTTAAGAAGAAAGTATCTAAAGTATGGGTGTTTGGCCAAATACTATAGATGCTCAAAAATGGTTTGCATCTACGGTTTCATCACACTTTCATACTAATTCATACCATTTTCTTATTCCACTAATTCTGATCTTTTGGCCAACTTGATCACATCTCAACAGTGTCCATCATCATTTGCATCCTCTTTCACATCAATTTCATGTCATTTCGAAACCATTTCAAATCAACTCAAAATCACCCAAAATCAGTCCTAATCAACCCAAAATATGTCAAAAACCCCAAATCAATCATCATCTATCCAATCCTAGGCATTGTTGTGGCTTTCAACACCTTGGAAACCTATCATTCTATCAAATCTTATTAATTTGACCTTAGTACTGTCATGGCTCTCAGTGCTAGGTCAAGTTATCATTCATGTCATTCGATCTTTGACATTGTTGAGTCTTTCAATGTTGGATCATGGCATTATCAATTATTTTAATAATATTGACTACGTCCATCGATATTATTATGATCAACCTTATCAATCAATCTCGATCCTGTAGCATTTACAATATCAATTAAATGTTACATGTCTTTAATTCATGTCATGTGTCCTTGGCATATTATCAATTTCAGTCAATCAATCAATTTGACCATGGCTTTGGTCTATCCATCATCATCCTAGTCAATCTATATTATCATCACATTTCATCAAAGGATACTATCACACTTATTTAATCAATTTGTGTCATGTCCCCTTTTCAAATAATTAAAAAATAATAATCTTTGCTAAGGCAGGCAGGCCCAAGAAAGTGAAGTTTCGGAAAAAGGGGGTTAATCTTTGGAAACTGTTGGACTAATAAATGAAAATTATTATTAAAATATGTTTCATTAACCTCTCTTGGACGTGAGTTACAGTTATGCCCTATTTTAAGGGGTTTGGAGGCATTTTGGGCTCATTCCTGACTTGATTTTCGCTCATCCTTTGTTATTCTTCAGAGGCTGCCAAACCTGTGGAGAAGGAGACCCAAGAACGGGAGTTTGCAGGTTTCCAGGGAGAACCAAGAATGGGAGTTTGCAGGTTTCCAAGAAGGCTAAGGATGAGATTTTGAAGCCATTCCATGTGCATGCTCATACAGAGTTTGCCTTTGTGCTGAACAGTGTAGATTTGTGAGTTTTTGGGTGTGTTTTTTGCATGAGTTTGGTGTTTTCAGTTGAGCATTTCATATCGGTTTTGGTTGCTGCTGTATTTCAGACTTTAAGATATTAAAATAGAGCTGAATATATGTATTGGGATGTGATTAAACTTCTGAGATAGTTTATTAGTGTTTTTGTGGTGTTTCCGAGCATTTTTGTGTTAATTTCGAGAGCCCGATGAGCATAGTTTTTGTCCTACATTTGTGAGCTGTTGTGTAAAGGCTATATAGATCTGGAAATGTAATTTTGTAGGCTATTATGCTGCTGAAATTTCTGTAAAAATGTCCATTTTCAGATTTATTAATAATAGGTGAAGCTGTGAAGCTTTTGGCACCATTTCTGGCATACCCGATTTGGGGTTTCTTGAGAAATTTGGAGGATCTTTGTGATATCAGTTGTTTGATTTTGAAAATCTGATTAGAGGTGTGAAATACCATATCAAATCAGAAAAAGGGGACATTACAGTGGTATCAGAGCCATGATCTTGCCAGCCTGAGGGTTTGTAGAAGTTTGCAGGTCAGTTTTGACAACTACCCAGATCTTGCATTTCAGTTTTGAGAACTACCCAAATCTTGCATGTCATTATTTATGGTTGCATGTTGCTTCTAATCAGCTACATGTCAAAATTTATGGTTGCATGCTACTTCTAATCATTTTCATGTTAGTTCCTAGTGAATTTGGTGGTTGTAGAAGTTTGCATGTTAGTTTTGACAACTACCCAGATCTTGCATGTCAGTTTTGACAACTACCCAGATCTTGCATGTCATAATTTATGAGTGCATGTTGTTTCTAATCAGCTACATGTCAAAATTTATGGTTGCATGCTACTTCTAATCATTTGCATGTTAGTTCTTGGTGAATTTGGTGGTTGCATGTTGCTTCTAATCAGTTGCATGTCAAAATCTATGGTTGCATGCTACTTCTAATCATTTGCATGTTAGTTCTTGGTGTTTGAAGAAGTTATATCCTATTGGGGTTACACTCTACTTTATCCAGAATGGACAAGTATAGTACAGAGTCTCAGAGGACACGATCTTGGACAATTGATAACCAGAGTCAAAACATTAGAAAGGATGGTTATTTAGACATTTGAGATAAACTTATGAAAATAAGCCATGACATGTTTGAACAGTTGATTGAGCACCATCGTATAATGAATGACATGTTGTCTGACCCAGCTAAGGTGGATAAGTTGACTGGATTTCTATTCGGAAAATTTTCTCATAAGACAAATGACACAATTCCAAAGAACTTGCATGAGGAGTTTGAGAAACTAGCTAATAGCCAGGTAGAGGTCTCAGATTCTACTCTACCACAGGAGGTGGTGGAAAAGGATATTACACTGATTGATAGTAATGGTCAACTTGATACTCAAATTGAGACAATTGTTTACAGGTCGTCAAAGGGTGATGCCACAGGTATTCAGGATGGTATAGTTACAATAGGCAGTGACTACAGTGTAGTGGGTTCAGATGATGATTATGAGGATGTTGTTGTGCAGGATGGTGAGATACCTGGTAGAGATGAGCAGACATTGAGCATTCATGACTTTTCTGAGAAAGAGTACCAAGCACAGTTAGATGCTTCATCACATGAGGTTGAGGCTGGTAGTACTTCACATGATTTGTCCAGCCAGCTGAAGGTGAACAAAGATAGTATTGTGACTTCATTATCTCATCATGACAGG
The DNA here is from genome assembly GCA_028749045.1 of Cupressus sempervirens. Taxonomy (NCBI): domain Eukaryota; kingdom Viridiplantae; phylum Streptophyta; class Pinopsida; order Cupressales; family Cupressaceae; genus Cupressus; species Cupressus sempervirens. The sequence goes on along the minus strand of CM053785.1, from coordinate 307,962,923 downwards.
TATGTGGAGTTAGTTGGTATTGGTCATATTACTCAGGTGAGGAGTTTGCTTGAGTTACCAGTTGATTATAGTTTACAGATATGGACTTGGGATTTTTATATTGGCGTTTGGGATTTAGTTGACTGGAGATCTTTAACACTTTTTGGTAGTAGTGTTTGTTTGGGTGCTATCATGGATTTGATTAGCAGATTACATGGTGTTGTCTTTTCTTGTGCCAGTATCTTGTCTGATGTTGGTATTAGTTTTTATACACCAATGTTGGGCTTTGTTCATATATCCAATCGACCATACTTGCTGAAATGTGTTGATGATATTTCATATTTGGCAGTGTGTATAGATGAGTCCCAAGATCATATTGGCATTGATGACATCCAGGAGGATGCAGTGGGCAATTTTGAAGACTTAGTTTCCTTGGGTATAGAGGAGTTGGACAGCAATGCTAATGTTTTTGATACTCCGTATGTTGATATGAGCTTTAGATTTGATTCACAGAATATGAATGGTAATACTCTAGAGACTAGTAACTTTTAGGATACTCCTTTAGATAGTGCATCAGAGGAGATTTGTAGGAGACAGTCAAGCCAGTGCCATCATGTGTCTAATCAGTTGAGAGTTAGTGACCGAGACATTGCTATCACTTCCCAGCATTTCGATGTTGCTCGTCAGTTGTTAGCAGTTTATGGATGGTGTTCTCCTACTAGTGATGAGCAAGGAGGCAGTTATCTTTCCTTGACAGAGTTCCACTCTTTATGGGAGGCTATTCGAATTTTGAGACAGAATTATATGCAGTTGGTAGATGACAGAGATTATCTTATGGAGTGGGGTAGTACAACATATGATGCATTGTTGGCCAAGGAAGATGAGGTGAGTGAGCTTACTGAGCAGCTTGAGGTGACTTCTGAGATTCTTAAGAGTACCCAGTTGGCTTTCAAGGAGTCACAATTTCATTTGGCTAAGGTGACCATGGAGTTAGAGTGACTACAGTCTTTACTTGATTCTATACAGTCACAAGCTGTGGTGTTTGGTGATCCGAGGATGTCCATGGCCGAGATTGTCAAAGACAGTGGAGATGGGGATGCATACATCTTTGATACTAACATTGGCATATCAGGTTCATTCCCACTAGAGTCAGGTTCAGTTGAGTTGGGTGTTGTAGCAGATTATTGTATGCCTGACATGGTGGTGGCCTCTAGTACTGATGGCATGAAGACTAGAGATGTATCAAAGATCATGTGTGTGATGTTGGTGAGTTGGCAATTGGCATGGTTCCTACTAGTAATACTACTCCCTTGGTGATATCTTCGGAGGTAGTAGTCAGTTCCAACATAGTTAATGATCAATTGCAATTAGTTTCATCTGGATTACAGTCTCAGCCACTGATTGAGATTGGTGCATTCTATCGGCATTACACTATGAGGTACGCTCATCCATTTACCTTTGATGACCATGTTGATGAGATGATGATACAAAGATGTACTTTGGTTCCTAGTGCTTGTCATCAGTTATGGGATAGTTTGACGTCTGAGGATGAGAGTTGTGATGGGCATGACATGGTGATAGGTTCTACAGTTGACAGCTTGATAATACATGACTTAGAGCAGGATTTTCAGAGTGATGCTTCAGCGGGTGTTGTTATTGATTCTACTCCTTTGGCTATGACATCTCCTGACTTAGCTAGTGATCAATCACAATGGGTTGTATCACTTGTTCATGGTGAGCTATTGACTCAAGTTGGTTTTTTTTATCAACTTTATATTGCAAGGTATGTACATCAGTTAGCATTTGATCCTTGTGTTGAGGAGTTGATGGCAGGCAAATTTGGTTTGGGTTCCAATTCTTGCTATTTATCTTGTGATGGCTTTTCACCATCAGGGGTGCATGGTAGTTATGGTTATGAGATAGTGGTTGGTGATCTACAGAGTTGTGTTGACTGTAGGCGTTGTATAGTGTGTGGATTCTCCATACTTGGTACAGTTTCATTTGGGAGCATTCACCATTGTTGCAGAGTTGGATTGTACATTTCATATAGGCCAGTGGAATGCATTGATGGTATTTACTGTGTTGGTAGTCCACTTTACTTGGATTTTGATGTTCTAAGAGTTTGTGTCTCATGGGTTTCTGACTATGGAAGTTGTGATTTTGGAGTTTGGTTGAGCTATAATTGTCAGTTTGATTATGGATTCCTCTTGGTCATATTGCAGGAGCCTTTGTTAATTGGTAGTAGTATAGTTCATGACTACATTTGGGATCCAGGTGGATTGATTGGTTTATTGTTTAGCCATTGCTTGAGGACAAGAAATGTTTGGGAGGGGAGGACTTGTCATGTCCCCTTTTCAAATAATTAAAAAATAATAATCTTTGCTAAGGCAGGCAGGCCCAAGAAAGTGAAGTTTCGAAAAAAGGGGGTTAATCTTTGGAAACTGTTGGACTAATAAATGAAAATTATTATTAAAATATGTTTCATTAACCTCTCTTGGATGTGAGTTACAGTTATGCCCTCTTTTAAGGGGTTTGGAGGCATTTTGGGCTCATTCCAGACTTGATTTTCACTCATCCTTTGTTATTCTTCAGAGGCTGCCAAACCTGTGGAGAAGGAGACCCAAGAACGGGAGTTTGCAGGTTTCCAGGGAGACCCAAGAATGGGAGTTTGCAGGTTTCCAGGAAGGCTAAGGATGGGAGTTTGAAGCCATTCCATGTGCATGCTCATACAGAGTTTGCCTTTGTGCTGAACAGTGTAGATTTGTGGGTTTTTGGGTGTGTTTTTTGCATGAGTTTGGTGTTTTCAGTTGAGCATTTCATATCAGTTTTGGTTTCTGCTGTATTTCAGACTTTAAGCTGTTAAAATAGAGCTGAATATATGTATTGGGACGTGATTAAACTTTTAAGATAGTTTATTAGTGTTTTTGTGGTGTTTTCAGGCATTTTTGTGTTAATTTCGGGAGCCCGATGAGCATAGTTTTTGTCCTACATTTGTGAGTTGTTGTGTAAAGTCTATATAGATCTGGAAATGTCATTTTGTAGACTATTATGCTGCTGAAATTTCTGTAAAAATGTCCATTTTCAGATTTATTAATAATAGGTGAAGCTGTGAAGCTTTTGGCACCATTTCTGGCATACCCGATTTGGGTTTTCTTGAGAAATTTGGAGGATCTTTGTGATATCAGTTGTTTGATTTTGAAAATCTGATTAGAGGTGTGAAATACCATATCAAATCAGAAAAAGGGGACATTACAATTTGGCCAATCATTTACTAATTTTCTCTATAGGATTAAATAACCCATAATTTAATCCTATCATTCTTACTCATTATTCTTCCTAATTATCGTCCATAATTAATTAATTTTATTAATTAATTGGTTCATCATTTGCAAACCATGGAAATTCTTAATTTCTCAAGTCATATTTTTCACCATTAACCCCATTTTCACTAATTTCTATTTTGTGGAATAAAGGATTTTTAATTCAAATATTCCATAAAATATTGACATCATCATGACACTTGGGTGTGACACCTCATTGATTCTCCTTTGACACTTGGCTAAGATATGTCATAAAGTAATATTCTTATTCTCTTACACATGTCTATATTTAGCTTCCTTTGTTATAGATTCTTGGCTTTAAGTGGGTTTGAGGTGTCTTATGACACGTCATAGATTCTCTTCCACATTTAGCCATGTTTGACTTCCAAGCCTCATAGAATCCTACACTTGGCATCCTGTGTCATATGTGTCATAGATTCTCAAAGGAATCTCTTGTCAAGTCACATATCCAAGGGTGACAAATCCAATGCTCTCACCTTGTGTGCTGATTATAAAATGAACACTTTTCCTCTCATTTTTATTCCTTAGTTTTCTTAGTTTTTGCTCCATCTCTCTTGCTAAAATCACATCTTTAAGTATTCTCATAGCATTATCCCTATCATAGACTTTTTCTTCAGCATTGTGTGCACTATGGGAAATTTGGAGCTACATTGTATGGATAAGAAAGAAGGACATGGGAGCTACAAGTAAAATAGGGAGTTTTTCACATTGTTTTGCTTTCTTGTATTCATTTGGCTTTCATGGTAGACTAGAGGGTGTTAACATATGTTTATTGGGTTTTTTATTTTCTCACAGTATGTTAGACATTAGCCCATTTTATGGTCCTACAATTAGTGAACTGAATGTGAACATGCTTATCTAACTTGGGTTTTCTTGTTTTGTGCTTGTAGGTGCAAGGAAGGAGCTCAATTGGAAGGGTATAATGACTATCTGCAGTTCCTTATCACACCTAGATTAATTAGGGGGCCTAGTAATGTGGTTATATCCTTTCATTTTGTGCATTCTGTTAGCTTTCTGTCCTAGGGTGCACTCTACTTTGTCAGGGCACACTTGGGAGCCCTAGGAGGTAGTTTTAGGGGCCTAGGAGACACCATAACCCTTGTTTGTTGTTCCTAAATTACCAACTACAGCTAGAAACTACCAACTATGCCCTTCTAAGCCCCAACTGCACCATGGGTGTAGTCTACATTGTCTAGGCGCACTTGGGAGTATAGGTTTAAAAATTTTCAGTTTTTGTGTCTTATTTAGGTACCATTTCCCTACAACTTGTCACTAACCTCCCAACTGTGCTCGTAAACTACCAAGTGCACCCTTTTGAACCCCAAGTGCACCATGGGAATAGTTAGCACAATCTAAGAGCACTTGGGGGCATTCTGGGTCATTCTGGCCTCCTAGGGCGCAATTTTCTCTATCAGAGCGCTCTTGGTTCACAGAAAGCACTTGTTTCAATCAGAATCTACATCTAAGGTTTCCATTTGCTTCTAGGACATAGATTAGATGATTTTGTGTTACTGATGGTCTATTTGTAGCATGTGGTGATCATTGGATGAAGACATGATCGTAACAAACTACTAACAATTATTTGCAAGACGTTGTTGAATACCTTGTGTGCTTGTTAAAACCATGTGTGTGGATTTCTTAGAGTAAGTAACACTTTTTTTGGTGCTTAAAATGAACTTTTTCTTTTCTAATTGGTGTGTCTACAGTCTTTAAAATCCTATGGGTTACATGGACGTATCCTGTCCCCTCACCATTCGTGGATCTTGGGTGTAAGAGAAATCCATGTGACTTCTATAGAAAGCCTACCTTGGACCAAGATACTCGATATTGGGTATGCCAGGGGACGACTTCAGAGTGGTAATGGGCCAAAAGCTAGGTCAACTTTCTAGCCAATACCCTTGTGGTGCATCAAACCTCAGTTCTCGGGGCTATGAGACCTTTTGAGGAAGTTTATCATCCACTTGTTGAATAGAATGCCCTTACTAAAAACCATGTTTTAGTGGCCAAAATACTTTCTATCCACTAGCTCAAGGGGTCACCATGCCTATGAAGACATCCTACATTCTTGTGGTCCTTAGTAGAGGCAACAATCCCTTAGGAAGCAGATCTTGGTAGCCCCAAAAAGTGAGTGCACTATAAGGGGGAGCTTGTGGTGCCAAGATCCTAGGTTGTCCACTTTGGATAAGCGCAAATGAACTTTGGTTCAAGTTGGAATTTAGTGGATACAGTCCTAAAGCCTAGGTTGTGGTGTGCTTGTTCACTTTTAACAACAACTATTCTTGTCTTAATGTGTCTTGCGTGTGTGTAAAACATTAATCAAGATAAAAGCTAACATTCAAATTTAGACCTTGAATATTGTTTACACCTTCTCAAAACATCAAACACTATCTAAACATTGCAACCTTGTCAAAACTTTATAAACTTTGGTCCAACACATTCAAAACTTGGGAAACATGGAATACTACATCCCTAGAAGTGCTTGGCATATCTTAGGTTTCATCCTTGCATAGAACCACTTACATTCACCCTAGTTTTGACCATCATACTTGCATTATCTAGGCTTCATCTTGCATCTTCTAGTCCTCATTGTGCTACCCTCATCCTTCATATTGCATTCATTAGGATTTAGCCTACATTCTTTGCATTTCAATCCCCAAATTTGAACTTTGCATTGTCCATCTTGCACTTTTGCATAACCAAACCTCATCTTGAACACTTTAACCATCATTTTGGGTGTCATACACATCATTTTGAACCTTCATTTTGGTCTTGGCATTGTCTCCTACTACTTGGCTCACTGTGGCATCAATCTGGAAACCCCAACATTCAAAATTGCCTTAGTTTTAGGCCAGCTTCCCAACTACACTCTGAAACTACCAGCTGTGCCCAAACTAGCCCCAACTATACCATAGGTGAGTTGGTACTATCTAAGTGCACTTGGTAGTTTGAGAGCCTAGTTTGGGCTTCCAGACATCATTTTGAGACTTCAATAGTGTCCTTAGGTACCTAGATAGGTCCTCTTGTCTTAGCATTCCCTAATTTGCATTTTGCATCTCCTTGTTAGAGTAATTAGTAGTTTGCACTTATTAATTAAATCACTCTGATTTAATTAATTAAGTTTCCAATTACTCTTGTTTTCTTAAGCTTGTTTTTAGGTGCATATAATTAATATTTTATTAATTATATTGTGCATCCCTAGCTTTTAGGCTTTAGTTTCCCTTTTCGAGTTTCGTGATTCCTTTATAAAAGGATTCACCTCTTTGTATTGTAATCAAGCATTTTATTCAATAACTTAGAATACATTTTGCTCTCTCATTTTTTAAGAACATCTAGGCTCCGCTTTTTCCTCTCTTTTTTGGTTTCTCTTCAGCAGATTATTTGCATGCAGGTGATCTTGGCAATCTGTGAAGTTGGTTTTCACAACTTCTACATGGTATCAGAGCCTCCCTACTACTTCTCTGTTGAATGATTTTTGAAGTTCGATTCAGAGTTAGAAATGTCAACTTTTTGAGGTTTTTTCTTCAATCGAGAGGAAGAGCGTCAGGCAAATTTTTTTTGCCCCCTGGGAGGCCGTACGAACGACTTTTTTGCTGCAATTTTTTTTTTGGGGGCACTTTGGGCTCAAATGGACGTTGCCATTGGATCCAGAAGGCTGTTTGTAGTCAAGATTCATATAAAGCTTGTCATTTTTGGAGACAGAGCTCTGGAAGGCAAAATTTTTCTGCCCACAGGCCCTTCTGTATGGTTGTACGGACATTTTCGCAGGAAAAATTAAAAAAAAAACAATTTTTGGTGCACCACAGGGCGGCCACTGCCATGCCACCAAGCGGCCGCTGCCACTAGCAGCATTGTCGTAGAGCCACTGTGGCCCAGCCGCCGCTGGCGGAGCACCCACCGGCTGCCCTTCAGGTGGCGCCGCCAGCATCCGTCACCGTTTCATGGCCCGCCTACATTAGTTTCTGCGCCTAACACATGGCATGGGCACCACGTGGCACATTGCCATGTGGCCCCTGCCACGTCAGCCGACAACCACTTGGTACTGCCACATGGCTGTGACGTGGCCTCTTTTTTGCTGTGACGACTGACGAGATGTCAAAATTTTTCCCATCTAATGATGATGTCAGCACTACGTCCTCATCCTTGCTTGCACTCTCCTTTAAGGTCATTTTGGACCTACCTTCAGTTTTTTGGCCATAACTTGAGCATACGAAGGTTTTTTTCTAATCCAAAAGAAGCACCGAAAAGTTGGTTCCGAGATGAAGACATTGGTGCAAGATTTTTTTGGTTTTGATGCAGTTTTTCCTTCCTATTTTTGTAGTTAAAGTCTAAAGTTCTATTTTTGACTCCGGCAAGCTTTTCTTGAGTGTCCCATCTCCATTTTTGGAAAACGTGATATTTTTGGAAAGCTGGTTCTGTCTACTTTTTAGAAATGGTGTGATTTCTTCCAGATTCTATCCCATACACTTTCTATCATGTTTTTGACATTTTTGTTCTATGATGGATATCTTGGGTATTTCAGGTGTGGGGATCATTTTCTCAACATGGGATCTCTTCTTTTGGGTTGTACTATCTTTTGTATTAGCTTTTTTTCTATTTTGATCATTATAGCTATCATTTTGAAGCACTTTTATGTATCACACTGAGATAAAGTGCCACTTTTGCATTCCTGGGATCATGAATGTTGTTTTGAGTCAGTTGTACATGCATTATTTCAGAAAGCATCATAGGGGGGATTGTTGTTTGCTATTTTAGGCATTCTCCCTTTGTCAAGTGAGTGTCCCTTCCATGACATTAGCCCATGTAGAGTCAGTGTGATCATGTCTTTATGGGTGTTTTGTACCTCTTCCTTGCTCGTCGTTCTTGGTTCGTTTGTAGGAGACTTTGGCCCACCTTTTTAGTTGCCTATCTTCTCACCCTGTTGCATTAAAGGGGGGTTATGTTGTTGTTCTAATGCATCTATGGTTCGATGGTCGATAGTGTGAACTATGTATTCAGTGGTTGATCCTATGTACAAGGTGATTGCAGTGGCTGGCTATCTATGCATTTCGGTGAGATGGATCATCTACCATATAGACATGCTCGGTTCGTGCCTTCTTCTTCCATGGAGGTTTTTTAGATCACTCTTCATGATCACTCTTTGTTCCTATTTTAGGGGACATTTTCCTAGTTGGAGGCTTCTTTAGATCTTCACTAGGTTACCTCTTTTTGGGGGAGGGTTTTTCCCACATGATTTTGTCTCTTTCCCCATTTCATAGAGGTTAATTTTTCTTCTTGTACTTGGGTACCTAATCAGGCCTTGTTGTCGGGACCCATCTTTTTTTGCTTTCATAGTTGTGCTAGGTTAAGCTTACCTCCTGAGCTTCGCTTAAGGGGGGGTGTTAGAGTAATTAATAGTTTGCACTTATTAATTAAATCACTCTAATTAAATCACTCTAATTTAATTAATTAAGTTTCCAATTACTCTTTTTTTTTAAAGCTTTCTTTTAGGTGCATATAATTAATATTTTATTAATTATATTGTGCAACTTAGCTTTTTAGGCTTTAGTTTTCCTCTTCGGGTTTCATGATTCCTTTATAAAAGGATTCACCTCTTTGTATTGTAATCAAGCATTTTATTCAATAAATTAGAATACATTTTGCTCTCTCATTTTTTGAGAACTTCCAGGCTCCGCTTTTTCCTCTCTTTTTTGGTTTCTCTTCAGTAGATTATTTGCATGTAGGTGATCTTGGCAATCTGTGAAGTTGGTTTTCACAACTTCTACACTCCTAACCTTCATTATCTTCACCTAGGAAATCATTCCTTAGGTGTTAACCTTCATTCTACATCTCCTAATCCATCATAACATCAACCCCAACATCCTAGCTTCCTGGCATAGGAACTTGACAACCACCTTGCTTAGAATCAACAACCCTTCAACCCAACCTCCCAACTGTGCCATGAAACTACCAACCAGGCCCAAACTAGCCCCAATTGCACCATAGGAATAGTTGGTATTATTGGAGTGCACTTGGTACTGTGAAAGTGTAGTTGGACACCTGTACGACCATTTTAGGCCTTGAAATTGTATTTTAGGACCCCAAAACTGAATTTAGGAGCCTTTGTAGGCCCTCATTCTACATTTGACCCAAAATGACATCTAGCACCCAAAACCTAAATTTGAATCTTAGGACATGTCCATATTGCATATTCACTCAGCATCGCCATCATTTCAAGTCACCTAAACATCATTTTGAACCCCAAAACCTTTGAATTTAATCAAAAATTTGGACAAAGTATGAGTCCTAGAGTATCTCCTAGTGTTGATGGATGATTGATCTTGACTAGTCTATTTATCTTTTCTTATCATTTTCTTTGGTCAAACTCTATATATGTCTTTATAGATTTGACCTTTTCATCTTTATCATTTTGATCTTGTTTTCTTTTATAACTTTTTGGTCAAGATCCAAAGTCCATTATCACAAGGTTAAACTCCTAGACAAAACACTTTCTAAAGATTTCCACTAAGTTCAAAAAAATTTTCATATACCCTTGTCATTATATTTTTATATTTCTAAACATCATTTTGACTTACCCTAGTAGCATATCTCCCTCATCTTGCATTTTTCAAAACCTTAGCATCATTTTCACTATCAAACCCTATCAATTTGTCTATCAACCAAATTGTCTTCTTGATCACTTATCCTCATTTTTCATATCCCAAACATCATTATCAATCCTAGAACACCATCTCTTGCATAGTCCACCTTGCATAAATCAACCTCTAGTGTCATTACCAAGTCTAAGGTCCAACCCTCACCTTCATTTTTCATACCCTAACCTTTATGTTGCATACCATACTCTTCATTTTGCATACCTTCAAAATGTCACTTTGCATTTGCAATTGTATAGCATCCCTAGGACACTTTAAAATTTCATGTCAAAACCCTAGTTCATTTGGAATTTTCCTAGGTTGCATAACGTCCTTAAACACCTAAAAATCCAAAAAATACTCACATCTTGCATACCCAAATCCTAATTATCAAGTTTTAACCTATTTTACCAACTGCACCCCTATTTTACCAATTGCACACTTTAGGTGCATAGTTGGTAGTTTTAGTGTGCAATTGGTAGTTTCAAGAACACTTGATAATTAGGTATTTCATTCTAGGTTCTAGAACCCTAATCTGTACATCCACACCTTACATTGCATCCCTAAACCTTGCAAAACACTCTAAAACACTCAAAACACTTATATTTTGCATTTTAGGCACCCTAACACCTCTGTTTACCACTTGCATACCTCCTACTTATAAATTGCTTACCTTCAAGCCCCCAAGTGCACCAAGGGCACACTTGGTATTATCTAGGTGTTGTTGACTAGTAGTTTAGGTGCACACTTGGGAGGCAAAGAGTCCATTTAGGTTTTTCTCCATTGCATCTGCATCCCAAGGTATCATGCCAGCACTCACTAGGACACAATCAACTCAGAGACTTGAAGAACTTTACCAACCCTTGTTTTTTGAGGCATAAATGCAACCAAAACCTTGTCCAAGACAAAAGAAGAGAAAGAAGATCCAACAAACATTTGATGAAGACCAAATTGAGGCATCACAACCATTACTTGCGGACCCCTTAAACATGTATCTGCAAGATCACCATAATCAAGAGATGATCCAACACACCCTAATCAATGCACCTACCATGAAATTTCCCTCCAACATGTCTCCTAAACATGGGGTGGTTCAATGGAGTCCTAACTTTGAGACCATTTTTGTACTGCTACCACTCGGAGCTGGAAGTGTGCCAACCACACCCGAAGATGAACAATCACACTCTTTTGAATTTAGAAAACCTAACACAAGTACCTTCAACCCTAACACATCAAACACACAACAAGTTATTATACACCTCAGTGATGACTCAGAAATTGATTACAATTTCACTGAAAAGGAAATGGCTAGGGCATGTCAAGACAAAAATTTCTGCAAGAACTTCAAACTCTTGGCAGCCCAAGAAATTGTCAAGTTGAATCCAAATGTGGAGGGGCCTAAATCCAAACATCAAACCAACACAACAATTGAATACATACAACCCATGATCAATTTGGACTTAGATAAGGGAAAGCAACCTTTGGAGTTTTCAAACACAATAATGGCACCTATAAGGTCCCATCAAGAATCAACCATCAAAATCTTCCAAAGTACATTTGAACACATCAACATTAATCCCTTGTTTGATGAACCACAACTAATAAAGGGAAACAAGAGTCTTCTTAAGTATCCCAAAAGGATGCTAAGACTTGATCTCAACCACATGGTCCAACAAAAAGATGTACCTAAAGGGACTTGTGCTCTAGGGATGCCAAGCATACCTCCTTTGGAAACGAATACAAAAAGTACACCTTTTCTCCTAACCCTACCAAGTACTATGACATCAAATGTTATGGAGCCTCCCATGAGTAAACTATGTGAAACATCAACTACAACAATCCCTATTGATGCACAAAGGAAAAGTCTTATTGACATTACACCTATTCCCAAAAGGAATGCACCTCATTGTCAAGTCAATATGATGTCCCAAGGAGAAACCTCTAACATACAAAGATGCCAAAGCAACAATACCAACTTGGTGATTAATCCTCAAGGATATAACCAACTACCCCGATAATATCAACCTACAATAGTCCAAGGACTTAATGTTTCCAACACAAATTCAACATATCAATAGCAACATCAACCAAAACAATGACAACCTCAAGTGATGCAAGCATCCAACGTCCCTAATACACAATCCAACATAAACCCACTTGACTTTCATGCAATGTACCAAAATCAATTCCAACAACAATAGGCCTTGTTTGCTAAACAACAAGAGCAACTCAAACAATAGCTGGAATACCAAAGATGCCTTGAGCAAAAAATTGCCTATTAGCAACATTTGTTACAACAATAACACATGCCACAACAACATCAACAGATACCTCTATGACAACAATCACATACATGGTCTCACATACAACCAACAGAGGTATCCCAACAACAACCACAACAAATAGCACAACAACAACACATGGTACATCAATCGCAGTTGATACTGCAACAAGTGCCACATCAAATACCACAACAAGTATCCCAACGTATGTCACAACAAGGAGCCTTTTTCCTTTGAGGTACCAACATACCTCCACCACCTAGTGATACATTACCAGACTCATTAGACATAGAAATGTCAGAACTGAGTAGACTTAGCTCTTGCCATAGAAAGAGGTTTACTCATAGGTAGAAGATACTTGAAGGGAAAGATATCATGCAAAACCCTAATGAAGAGCTATTGCAACAATTCAAACAACTTTCCAAACAAGTCAAGGCATTGGGAGTCTAGAAGAAATAGGCTCTATACACAAAAAGGGACTTACTGTAACGCCCCGCTCGGGAAACCAAGAGAATTAAACCTAACATGTTACAATGTTTACTGAACTATTTTTTTTTTTGAAGTTTAAACAACATCAAGATAACATTAATGCGGAAGCAATAAGAAAATACATATCAAATACACATTTGCAATTACAGATACAGTTTCAATTCCTCAAGGATTCCTTTACGTTGAGTCACATTTAATAATTTTAAATTAATTAGTTTAAGTTCCAAGTACAATGTCTCATGATCATAAAGAAATAACAGATACATAATCGCATAAGCAAATGCATAAGTATATCTAACACAATGAAAGTACATCCAATAAATAACATCCACTGCACATGTCGCAGGGTATGTGAAAAATAGATACAATAAATTAGAATACATGATAACATATATACATCATCTGAAAAGAAGTCTCTGAGATAAGAAATAAGAATGATAAAGGTACATCTTCTGCAACGAACATCCAACAGCTGGCAATGTGAAGGGGATCCCAAATGGTAAGAAGGCACTACCTCCCGACCGCGTGGTTACCTAGTCAGGCTTCCACTCCCACCGTGCAGGGAAGATAATGAACGATCCACATACGGCTATCAAACATAAATAATCCAAAAGTAAGAACACTCACTCCAATATCGATACCACAACCAAACATCATTCAGAAACCAAGTATAAACTAAATACCAAGATCACAAGATAAAGTCAACGAAAGATAATCACCTCAAGTCAAAAGCCACATGTCAAAAGTACAACATCCATGAATCACCAATCATCATCAATGAAAGTAAATAACCATAATAGACACATCCGACAATAGATACACCACCAACAATAAGTACACCACCAGAGGTACACAAATCTATAGAGGAGACTTAGGCTACATACTAGGGAGTGTCATCACATGGCTGCTTGAGTTACGCTGGATTGATCTCTTAATAGAACCTGGACCCTCAAGCGTTGAGTTACCCTGGACTGGTTACTCTAAACCCTGGACCCTCAACATCACACATATGGAAACTAGAAAGCCCTCTCAAAAAGACGAGGCACTCATCTCATTCCCATCCTTAGTCTATACAAGCACTCAAGGCATAGGTGGATCAAATATCTCTAACTTATCTTTTTAATGTGTTTCCCCCCAAAGATTTTTCATTACTAGATTATCACTTATTACACAACTTGCATTAGGTTACCCTGGTACTGACCACTTTGGGTCCCGGACCCCTATGCAAGCCACTCCCAAGTCACGTACCTAGACAACCTCTCTTAAGCACATAAAAACACAGTTGTGTCCCATACCACAAAAACCCTAAAGATCAAACTCAGTTCCTTAACAGGCAACCTGATAATAGGATGGTTCTCCCACCCAAGTACACATAAATGCTTCATAAAGTAAACCTCATAACTATAATTTTTCAAACTGAATCACAAGACATATCATGGCATCCAGTCACATAAATGGTATAATAGAATCTCACAAAACCTCTGGTGTACATCCTAGATTGGTCAACATCTAAACAGCTCGAGAATCCACAAGCATAAGCCATATAAGCAAAAAAACACAGTTTCATAGTATGGGTTTGATTTGAAGGCATATAGTTGAGTTAAAAGTAAAGTCGTAGATTCTAGTTAACATACGTTTCAAGTAACTAAGTTTCATAGTTCTCCCCTACAGATTTAACTCATTCTTGTTCTTATAACTAGAAAATCATGACTTAAGAGCATTAATAATCATTTATAATAATAATTGATTATTAAATAAAAATAAACCCAATTCCGTTAATAATTGAATTATCAATATTAAATAGTATTAATCATTGATTTCAATTAGTCCCATTATTTATCTTCCTTACTAAATTAAACTCATTAATTATTTAATAATTAATTACAAATCAATATCCATTAACAAAATTCTTTACTATTTAGTATTCGTTAGTTCTTAATTTATTTAATAATTAATAATTAAAACTATGATTAAAATTCTTTTAAATAAAACTTACTAAATATTAATTAATTAAATAACTAATGATAAAAATTACTAATTAAAAATTACTAATTAAAAATTATTAACAATTATTAAATTTAAAATAACTAAATTAATATACGTCTCAAACTTTATTAAATAAAGTTAGAAATAATTAATAAACTTAAAATAAACTAATTAGTACGTATCAAATTGAAAGTCACATAACCAAAATCGAGTTTATACATATAATAAAAGTTCATAAATTTCATGCAATTAAACAAATCGCTACCCTTTGAATTAAGCCGTTGGCTTTTAAACAAAAGCCTGCCCACCACATTGTAGGTGCGGCCTTAATATATACGGCACTAGCCGTATTACTGCGAACTCGCAGTACAGTATTATGCATGCCGTGGGGTTACAAAGTAATCCAATTTTATTATTATAAATTTATATGTTATAAAACCTTGTTTATAGCAATTTAAATATAACGAATTTTCTTCCAATTTAATTGGATTTTTATATATATATATATATATATATATAAAATTTGCATTGTAAATTCAATTATTAAAAAATTTCTTCTATTCATAAAGTGTATTATTATTATTATTTTTATTTAAATAATCTTGTTTGTTAAAAACAACCCTTCCACAAGTATTATAACTGATTATAAATTTAATCTGATAGGAACAATAAATTGAATCATCGAATTTTCAATCTAAGATTTTCACTTCCAAATTAAACCCTTACCAAATTTAAATTTCTAATTTCTTTAATCTACGTAACAAGGGTTTTGATTACTTATCCAATTTCTACGCATGCAGAAGACATTGGCTAGTATTTAACAATTTACAATATTGAAACGTTCTAAGGGTTTTATCACAGAGAATTCAAATTTACAATCCACAGGCACGAAGAAGACATAATTATTTAAATAGCGTAATTAACTATGTGATTCAAAACATAAGAACCTACCTGGTTCTGATGCTAAAATTGCAACTAAATGCAAATTCCTACTGCAAGCAAAATCTTTCCCAGCCATGCAAAATTCTTTTCTTTCTAAACCCTTCGAGTTGCTCTCGATAAACCCGTGTGTGCCCTAAAAAACCTGTGTGTGTCCTGAAATCTGTCCCCCTAATAATGACCCCAAACAACCCTCTAATAAAGAATCTAATTATCCTTTAGGGTTTCTGTCACCACCACTTCTAAATTAGAATAATTTTATTTAATTAATTCTTTCTTGCACAATTAATTCACTTTTTAAATTAAAATATTCTTTTATTATTCCTTCATGCACTTTAAGTGAATTGTTAAATTGCTTTATTTAACTTTCCACTTTACTTTACTTTAATAAATTTATTAACTTTAATCTCATGCGCACTATAATAAAATATCTTAATCAAGTTCACACATTTTATCTTTTAAATTAATCTCTTATATTTAAAACTCATTCATGCGAACTTAAATCATTTTTATAATTTAAAATCTTTTCACTTTTAGTATATTTTGAACGTTTAATTTGATAAATATTTATTAACTTAAATAACAATAATATTTAGCATTTATTTAAAAATGAACTCTAAATATATTATTATTAAATTAAATAAATATTATCATGTTCTAAATTTAATCTTGAAAATTTTATCTTCCAATTCAATTCTTTATATTTAATTAATTTCTCAATTAATTAAATATAATTAAATATTCAAAAAGTCATAATAATTCTCCATTAAATTAAATTATTAATTTAATCTATTAATTAGACTTAATTAATAGAAAATACATCAAACACTCACAAAACAACATAGCACAAAAATACTCACGGGTTTAAAAAAAAAAGTAGACAGTCTGTTACGAGTCCTCCTTGCAGGACAAGTATTATAGGGTTATGGCTAGGATTGGACCTGATCATTATCTTCCCATTCTCACCATTTAAGTATTTGTAATAGGGCACGCTCATCCTGGCAATTCAGGGAAGTCGATGCCTGGTACTTGCATCCTGCATAAAAGATGAGCATGTACATGTATATAATATATCTAAACTAAACAGACAATGGCGGGGAGTGGTTCATCGTGTAGATCCTGACTAGCAGGTGACTACGACTCCCTCCCTTAACCACATCAAACACGTTAGACAAAAAGATAAAATAAACATGCACACCATACACATGCAAGTATGGGGTAAGTATCGTAAAAATCACAAGTCTAACATCAAATGCGTACATATAATAATGCATCTCTATCAATACAACATAATCATCATTAAAGACATCATGTTAACATTTTTATAAAAGAAACCACATTTACTAACTAGGATCATTAAGATATCATTAACAACACATGAATGAAATGAAATCAACAAGTATATATGTAATCCAAAACATGAAATAATATCATACTATTGTAAATCCAGTATCTCTAAAACTAATCAATACATATAATCAGCTTAAAAGAATTTGACAATGATAACAAAAATACAAACTAGGGGCAGGCACTACACTTACATCCTAATCCATTTGATAAAAGTCTATATATGCCTCCATTCCCTAACACTTTGAGGCTCCAAGGTTTGAAAAATACCAATGAAAAGGCAAGCTTATTGATCACATCCAAGAATTCTATGCCTTTTGTACTAAACTCAATGATGAGCCCATTTACCTCATGAGATTGTTCCCCCATTCTCTAGGTGGGCCCACACTCAAATGGTACTCCAAAATTTTTGATACTATCAAATCTTGGTTAGAGCTAGTAGACAAGTTCATCTCCCACTTTGCATTTAACATTACAAATGAGGTGACACTCTCTGATTTGTGCTCGACTAAACAAAATATAGGGGAACCATTTATCACATTCCTACTTCACTGGAGAAGCTTAGTCAGTCAGTGCTCACTAGACATTCCTGAAGAACAACAAGTTAACTTTTGCATTGAAAAATTAGTCCCAAACTTAATGTGTGAGCTTAAAATCAAGAGTCTAAGCACCATTTCTAAATTGATGAAAAAAGGGGTTAGCATTGAAGATGCTCTTATCCATAAAGGAATCCTCAAGATGAACAAGGAAAACACAAACTCCAACTTTTCTAATGAAAAGGAAAATTTTTTCTCCAAAAACAAGAATGTGACTAATGCTAGCATTGTGAATGCATGTACAATTAGCACAACACAACCTCAACTAACTTTGAAAGGTGCCAACCCTAAAAATTCACAAACTCCCAATCAAACAACACCTCAACAACAAAAAACTGAGACTTCCATGCAGGATAGACCATAAAGACATCCTAGAACCAAAGATCAAAAATTCACACCATTAGGGATACCTCTTAAGACTGCACTCCAACAATTACTCAATAATAACTTCCTACAGTTACCCTTGATCAAAGATGAACCATTAACTAAAGTAGATTGGTGGGATGCCAAAAATTATGTGATTACCATCGGACCAAAGGACATAAAACCTCATCATATTTCCAACTAAAGCATGCAATACAAGACGTCATTGATGATGGTGTAATCATAGTTGATCCATCACTGCTAGCATCCAACTCTAATCACACTATCTTCAAAGATCCTTTGGGAAATCATGACAAAGAGAAGCCCTCTAGTTCAAACTCAAACTCACAAGGTAATCTGAATTACACATGCATTGGATATGACTACACTATCAACTATTTCACTGAGTTAGATTCTCGCATATCCACATTCACTTTAAAGACTGAAAACCCTCATTGTGCTGTCACTACATGTCGTATCAAGATCAATCTGCTTGGAGCCCCATCTAGTCCTACTACTTCTACTAGACCTACACCCCCTAATAGACCTGTTGCTCCTACTTCATCTAATTATAGTCTTGTTGAATAGCTCGGCAAGACTCCTATGCAAATATCCATCTTGGAGCTACTATGTGTGTCTCCCAACATTAGAAGATCTTGGATCAAGCCCTTAAAGAGTTAGTAGTCCTAGATAACATCGATGTTTCCCAATTCCAAGCCATGGTGGGGAACCTATCTGCATCACAACATATCACATTTTCCCCTCAGGATATTCCTAAAGATAAACCAAACTACAATGATCCCCTTCACCTTGAAGTCTTTGTCCATAATGTTAAAGTTAGATGTGTCTTGATAGATGGAGAAGCAGGGTTGAATATCTGTACACTTAAAGTAGTCAAAGGTTTGGGTTATTCTAAAAATGAAGTGGATCCCTCTCGAAGGATCACAATCAAATCCTATGATGATGGTGAACACTTCTCTATGGGGGTCATCATCTTACCTATTAGAGTTGGTCCAACTACTGAGAACACTTTATTCTAGGTCCTAGATATAGAAATGAACTGCAACATGATACTAGGCTGCCCATGGATCCATCCTATGAAAGTAGTGCCTTCCACATACTACCAATGCTTAAAATTCTCTTATAATAATGTAGAGGTCACTATTCCAAGTGATCTAGATCCCTTCCAATTCTGTGCCAATCTTAGAGGACCCACTGCATACTAGGCCCTGACAAACTATGCAGGAAATCCACTCGAGTCCTCCAAGTATGTTGATCCTTCCACACTTACACCTGCATTCAAAGGAAAGCTCAAAATCCAAGACCAAGGTTGTGGTGAGTACTCCATGTCACATTCCTTTCACATTGGGAAAATTCCTTTATCTCACAAGTCATAGGGTAAACCTCAGCTTATACAAAACAAGCCTAAGTTCGCATTTCAAAAGAAACCTTCTATGGGTTTCACTAGTGGGGGCAGACTACATGAAGGAAATGTCTATGAAAATACCTCTACATGGATTGAAAAAGCTAAAGTAGAACAAGAGCTTACTCCTATATCCCCAAGAAGCATGGACCTGGATTCACCATCATGTAGAAAAAGGGATATGATAGATGTACTGGCCTGGGACCTCAAAAGAAAGGCATTGTTCAACCCATCACTGCATCAGGATGACCTCATAGCTTGGGACATGGATTCAAACCATTTGTTTTGGGTCTTCCTAATACCGATTCATCCTTTTCTAAGGATGTGAATGCTTCAAGTGATAACAAGGCATTTGAGAATGCCCAACCCAAACCCACCCAATCTGTATCCAACATCGATGATCTTAATACCTCTCTTGGTCTTGGTCATATTTTTGCTGACCCACACAGCCTACCTATGGAAGAAAAACATGTAAATCCATCTATGACTCAAACAAGTTCTTCACCTTGGATCGAAACATTCTGGGATTCAAGCCCTCCTACTTTTGAACATAATCCCATTGATATCATTGAAGTGGATATCCATATATATGCCTTTGACCAAAGCTTATTCAACACTGATGATGAAATTTCCCTAATTTTCCTTGAACTTATTGATTGTGACCAACAAGAACCACCAAAGTTTGACCAATTTGAAAATGATGACACCACCGCAGAATTCTTTGAGCTCCATGAAGATTTTCCACAAGGCGATCATAAGTTTGGATTCTCCATTGATCTAAACATTATGGCATATTTTGGGGAGTCAACTCCATCTTCTAGTCACAAGGCGATCATAAGTTTGGATTCTGCATTGATCTAAAAATTATGGCATATTTTGGGGAGTCAACTCCATCTTCCAGTCACAAAATTGAGAAAATAGCAAAAAAGACAAAATTAGGTCTCTTGGTGAAAATCGAAAGGCACCATTAGACCATGAAAAGGTAAAAATAAAGGATGTATCTGAGGGTGAAAACCTCTCTAAGGCCCCTAAGGATGGAATATTGGACACATCCCCATTGAAGGAAAGACCAACATTACTTGTGGAAATGACAGAAGAGATTAATCTGGGAACTCCTAACAACCCCAAGGTCATACACTTTGTAGCCTCATTATCACTAGAGGAAAAAGATGAATTTATTAGATTCTTTCTAGAGCAGCAGATCAACTTTGCACGGTCTTATGCAGACATGCCCAGATTAGATCCTAAACTAGTTCTTCATCACTTACCACTAAAACTAGGAGTGAAACTAGTAAAGAAAAAGTTGAGAAAAATGCATCCTCAAGTTTCCCTCCTTGTCAAAGTTGAATTGAAGAAATTATTGGATGCTAGCTTCATCAAACCCATTGATTATGCTAAGTGGATATCTAATCTAGTACTAGTAAGCAAACACTCTATGGGCATCCAGATATGCACTGACTTTCGTGATCTTAACAAGGCATGTCCCAAGGATGATTTTCCTTTAAAGAATATAGATATCATTGTAGACATGACAACTGGGTATGAGATGTTGTTACTAATGGATGACTTTTCCAGCTATAATAAGATAATAATAGCCCCTAAAGATCAACACAAAACAACTTTTACATGCCCTTGGGGAACGTATTGCTACAATGTTGTGCCATTTGGTCTTAAAAATGCCAAGGCAAGATACCAAAGAGCAATGACTACCATCTTCCATGATTTCATGCACATCCTAATGGAAGACTATGTTGATGACTTACTCTAGAAATCCTATAAAAGAAAAGATCATTTAGGTATCCTAGATCAAATATTCAATAGAATGGAAAGCTATAAGCTCTGTCTAAATCCAAAAAAGTGTGTATTTGGGGTTGTCTCTGGAAAGCTCCTAGGATACATTGTTTCTCAACAAGGCATTGAAGTGGATCTCGAGAAAGTAAAAGCAATGCTTGACATGCCTCCTCCAACAAATCTAAAAACCTTAAGAGGACTACAAGGAAGATTACAGTCTATTTGTATATTCATTGCACAATTGGCAGATAAGTGTCACTCCTTCCAACACCTCTTATGTAAGGGAATCTCCTTTCAATGGAACAAGCAATGCCAAGAATTTTTCTGACAACTCAAGGATTATCTTCTACATCCACAAGTTTTAATGGATCCTATTCTAGGCAAGTCATTCATTCTATACATATCTACTATAGATACAATGTTAGGCGCTCTCTTAGCACAAAATGATGAACAAGGAAGAGAGTGAGCCATATATTACATCAGTAGAACACTTTTGGGCTAGGAACTAAATTATTCACTCATTGAATGAGCTTGCCTTGTTGTTGTCTTTGCAACCCAAAAAATGAGACATTACATGCTCCATTAGAAAACAATACTCATCTCCAAGATTGACCTACTAAAGCATCTCCTAAGCAAGGCTGCTCTAATTAGTGAATTTGACATAGAATATGTAGAAAAAAAAACAATCAAAGGGAAAGTGATAGTATATCATTTAGTAGAAGCACCTATGATAGATGATCATCCTATGTTGATAGACTTTCTAGATGAAGCCATATTTAACATAAATATAGCTAATGAATGGAAGATTTACTTTGATGGATCACATACACGAAATAGTTCTGGAGCTGGCATTATGTTTATCACTCTCCAAGGAGACATAATCCCCAAGTCATATAAGATAGCATTCCATTGTACAGACAACATAGCAGAGCATGAGATATTGATCACAAGACTCAAGATTTCTATCCAATGGAACATTCAACACTTACAAGTCTTTGGTGATTCCTAGTTGGTCATCCACCAAGTCAATGGTGACTATGAAACCAAAGATGATAAGTTAATGCCTTACAAATAGATGGCAAACTTCCTTAAGTCTAAATTTGTCACTATCTCTTTTTGTCAACTACCAAGAATACACAACAAGAAAGCTGATGCTATGGCTACCATTGCTTCTATGATTGATATGCCTCAAAATGTGGAATGTTGTGAATTCCTTGTGGAACAACTTTTGATTCCAGCATTCGAGCTCCCTCAATCTAAGTTTGTATGTGAACTTGTTGGTCCCAATTCTACCTGGTATCAAGACATTTATGATTACCTAATGCCCAAATCCTACCACCCAACTTATCCAAAAATGACTCTCGAGCCTTTATCCATCAAGCCTCTAGATACGTCATCATCAGTGACACCCTTTACAAGTGATCCTTTGACCAAACCCTTATCAGATGCCTTGACTCACAAGAAGCTGAAATTGCCTTACATGAGGTTTATGAAGGTATATGTGGAGGTCATTTCAATGGTCTGAGTCTCACTAAGAAACTTCTTAGAGCTGGATATTATTGGCCAACCATGGAACAAGGTGCCCATGATTTTGCCAAAACATATTATAAATGTTAGATACATAGAAATCTGATCCATGCACCAACACAAGAATTGTAGCCAATCATATCTCCATGGCCCTTTTCACAATGGGCATTTGATCTTATTGGAGCTATTTCTCCTCCATCCTCTAATGGTCATAAGTTCATTATCATAACAATAGAATATTTTACCAAGTGGGTTCAAGCTATCCCTCTAACCTTCACTACTGGAAAGCAGATTTCAAGGTTTATTCTAAATTACATCATATGTTGATATGGAGTACCCTTGGCTATTATTATAGACCATGGTAGTTCATTTCAAAACAAAGATGTAGATAAGCTTTGCAAGAAGTACAACATATACCATGGATATTCTAGTATTTACATCCACAAGGCAATGGCCAAGTAGAAGCTTCTAATAAAACCATTGTTAAGATTCTCCAAAATATTGTCAATGATTTTGGTCAAGATTGGCACCTACAACTAAATCCAGCTCTTTGGGCCTACTGAACAAGTGTACATGCTCCTACTAGTGCAACACCATACTCTCTTGTCCATGGAACTGAGGCCATACTTCCCATTGAAGTTGAAATTCCATCATTGAGAGTGTCCCTACAAGATGTTGTTGATGATGAAAACTACCACATATCTAGATTCCATCAACTGGAAATGCTTGATGAACATAGATGAGCTGCCTTGACACATCTCCAAGTTTACCAAAACTGACTCAAACGAAGCTATAACAAGAAAGTTTGAGGTCATCATTTTGAGATCGGTGATTTGGTCCTAAAGATGAACTACAAGACTCAACAACATAGAGAAAAACAAGGCAAATTTGAACCAAATTGGGAAGGACCTTATGTAGTTACTGCATCATTCGGGTCTGGAGTCTATCAGCTTGCAACTCTAAAGGGTGAACCACCACCCATGTCCATCAGTAGCATGCATCTTCGCAAGTACTACACTTGATTTTGTCTAAAAGTCCTGAAAAAAATATCAAAAAATTGAGAAAAGTCTTGAAAAAAATATATTTAAAAAAAGCAAAAAGTCTTGAAAAAAGAAAAGAAAAAAGTGAAAAAAGTCATTAAAAAATGGATGCTTTGATAAAAACCTGGAAAACAAGCATCTTGGCACAAAATTTTGATTCAAGAGAAAAATTCTATCCACAAGTGAAAACTTGGCAAATAGGCACTTTGGGCAAGTACCATGGTGAAAACCTAGCAAACAGGCGTCATGTGTAATCAGTTGTTGCTCCTCCATCTATTAGGATTCCATCTGATTTTTCCCCCTCCTTTGTCATTCCCTTATCATATCATTCATATTGCAAGACATCCCTGGTCCCTTATCATGGATCACAAATTAGTTAATGTCCATTATTATCTTACCCACACATCACTAGTTTATACATACTTTGTCATTGGCCTTTGTACATAGTTTGTGTCTTGTCTGGGGGCATATTACATACATAGTGCATGACTTTGAGCTTCAACTAGGGGCATCACCCTAAGAACTTTTATCCATTGGGCTTATCACATAACGAATTGTAGCTAATACTTGTATATGCTTTTATGTTCTTGAAAAAATTCTAAAAATTCAAATACGATCCTAAAAAATCCTAAAAATTCAAATATAAAATGTCCTGAACTAATCACATATAAATCATAAAATGTCTTAAAAAAATCCCTAAACATCATAAAATGTCTTGAAGTAAAACCTAAAAATTGTAAAATGTCCTAAAAAAACTAGTCACACAAAAACATCAAATATCCCCCAAAACCCTGAAAATTACAAAACCCATCAAAAATTTGTAATAAACCTTGTACACAATAATCTCTTTTGCATAAATAGTCACACTTTTGCAGAGTGAAATTCAAAGCATTGCATGTCAATGACAAGAGAACCTATCTGAGCAACGTGAACCAACAATCAATCCAACATGTCATTATGAACCTATCAACTAAATCCACAATCATAACCATCACATGATCAACCTATCAAACACTATCTAAAGACCTCAAACACTAAAACGCAAGTAATAATGGACAATAATATCTGTTGGTTCATGTTGTTTAGTGAGTGATTTATTTTTGGTTTTTTTTTATTTGATCATGTTCCTATGCGACTTGATGATATAATCTAATCTATGAGAGTGGCCAAGATGGTTCATGGTCATCTTTTATTTTCTATCTATTACAATGCATCTTTGAGAGTCTAGAGCATGTCTATATGCCTTTGGAAGGATAAGGTCATTTTTTATTTGCATCATGGTTATTTATGCAAAAGGTTTGCATTTTGCACATTGGCCCTTTATGCCATGATGCATTGCATTCTATTTGCCATATCAAAATAAAGGTCCATTTGACATATAATGCACTTTACGAAAGAAAAAGTCTTCTCTTCATTCTAATTGGTTCTCATCTCATCTCATCATCCTACTTTGTCTGTTAACTTTCTATGGATTTCCACCTAATCGAACCTCAATCTCACATTTTTCTAACCATATTTGACCAAATATGACCATGTTTGATGATTCACTCATGTCATGAAATCTTTCCGTCATTTTGGGCATGCACGCACAATTTCAGGTCATTCCAAGTCCAATCGGGCTAATTGTGGCCCCCAAAGCCTTCTAGGGCATAGTTTGCACTTTTAGAGCATATTTGGGCTTCCCAAGTGTGCCTATGGCACACTTGGGTGTGTTTTGGGCGCACTTGGGGTAGTAAGATGCCCAAAATTGCTCTCAGAGCCCCTATGTAGCACTCTAGAGGCCATAACTTTTGCGTTTCAACTCCAATTTGCAATTTGTCAATTGTGTTGGACTCATATCAATGTTTTGAACAAAATGAGCTATCATTTTTATTATATGGTCACTATATTGAGTGGTAATCCAAGAAATTACTCTTGGGCTCCTGCTTGACCCCTATCAAGTTGATTTTGGCCCCTGGAGCCTTCTAGGGCACTTTTTGCACTTTTTGAGTACACTTGGGCTTCCTAAGTGTGCCATGGGAACACTTGGTATTTTCATAGAACATTTGGGTGCATATTGGGCATAGTTGGGGTAGTAGGATGCCCAAAACTGCTCCTGGAGACCCTATGTTGCACTCTGGAGGCCATAACTTTTGCGTTTCAACTCCAATTTTTGATTCATTAGTTGCATTGGATTAATTTGTAAAAAAATGAACTATCATTTTCATCATTTTTTTACTTTCTTGAGTGGTATCCCATCCAATTACTCTCGGGCTCCTAATTGACCCCGTTCTACACTCTGGACCTCATAACTTTCACATTTTAGCTCTAATTTGTGATCTGTCAATTGCTATTATTTTGTCTTCTCATTTCTACAAATTGACTTATCATATACTTATCTTAGTCAATTTATTAAGGGGGCACCCATATATATCATCCTTACTAGGGCATGCTTTTATGGCTTTTTCATTAGCATTCTTTGACACAATGCTCTAAATCACATTGTATCAAAGAGGGGCAAAATGTAGATACTCAAAACTAGTTCACATCTACGGTTTCATGGCACTTTCATACTAATTCATACCATTTTATCATTCCACTAATTCTAATCTTTTGGCCAACTTGATCACATCTCAATAGTGTTCATCATCATTCGCATCCTCTTTCACATCAATTTCATGTCATTTCAAAACCATTTCAAATCAACTCAGAATCACCCAAAATCGATCCTGATCAACCCAAAATATGTCAAAAACCCCAAATAAATCATCATCAATCCAATCCTAGGCATTGTTGTGGCTTTCAGCACCTTGGAAACCTATTGATCTATCAAATCTTATCAATCTAATCTTAGTACTGTCATCGCTCTCAGTGCTAGGTCAAGCTATCATTCACATCATCCGATCTTTGACATTGTTGAGTCTTTTAATGTCAGATCATGGCATTATCAATTATTTTAATAATATTGACTGTGTCTGTCGATATTATTATGATCAACCTTATTAATCAATCTCGATCTTGTAGCATTTACAATATTAGTTAAATGTTACATGTCTTTAATTCATGTCATGTATCCTTGGCATATTATCAATTTCGATCAATCAATCAATTTGACGATGGCTTTGGTCTATCCATCATCATCCTAGTCAATCTGTATTATCATCACATTTCATCAAAGGATACTATCACACTTATTTAATCAATTTGACCAATCATTTACTAATTTTCTCTATACGATTAAATAACCCATAATTTAATCCTATCATTCTTACTCATTATTCTTCCTAATTATCATCCACAATTAACTAATTTTATTAATTGATTGGTTCATCATTTGCAAACCATGAAAATTCTTAATTTCCTAAGTCATATTTTCCACCATTAACCCCATTTTCACTAATTTCTATTTTGTGGAATAAAGGATTTTTAATTCAAATATTCCATAAAATATTGACATCATCATGACACATGGGTGTGACACCTCATTGATTCTCCTTTGCCATTTGGATAAGATATGTCATAATCCAATATTCTTATTCTCTTACACATGTCTATCTTTAGCTTCCTTTGTCATAGATTCTTGGCTTTAAGTGGGTTTGAGGTGTCTTATGATGTGTCATAGATTCTCTTCCACATTTAGCCATGTTTGACTTCCAAGCCTCATAGAATCCTGCACTTGGCATCTTATATCATATGTGTCATAGATTCTCAAAGGAATCTCTTTCCAAGTCGCATATCCAAGTGTGACAAATCCAATGCTCTCACCTTGTGTGCTGATTATAAAATGAGCACTTTTCCTCTCATTTCTGATCCTTAGTTTTCTTAGTTTTTGCTCCATCTCTCATGCTAAAATCACATCTTCAAGTATTCTCATAGCATTATCCCTATCATA
Organism: Cupressus sempervirens; assembly: GCA_028749045.1. Taxonomy (NCBI): domain Eukaryota; kingdom Viridiplantae; phylum Streptophyta; class Pinopsida; order Cupressales; family Cupressaceae; genus Cupressus; species Cupressus sempervirens. The sequence continues at coordinate 307,935,320 of CM053785.1, read as the reverse complement.
TACTTTTGATTCAACATTGTGTGTACTATAGGCAATTTGGAGCTACATTATATGGAGAAGAAAGAAGGACATGGGAACTACAAGTGAAAGAGGGAGTTTTTAACATTATTTTTCTTTCTTTTATTCATTTGGCTTTCATGGTAAACTAGAGGGTGTTAACATATGTTTATTGGGTTTGTGATTTGCTCATAGTATGTTAGACATTAGCCCATTCTCTACTCCTATAGATACATGGTATCATGATAACATTATATGTGTTGATGAAGTTGAGGAAATCTCAACCCACTAGGGATAACTTAGTAGTGAATATTTGCTAATTAGAAAATTTCACTCACCGGGAACCTCAAATTTAGGAAAAAAAATATATTTTCAAGGTGGTTGTGTCACCTGCACTTTATGGAAAATGGGTTCAATGATTAAACCAATCTCCTATAGTGATATAAAATTATTTTAATTTTAGAGATTTCTTCGCCAATAGAATTTAGTCTTTTCACATGGTAAATTAAATATTTTGCTTATAATTTTCAAGGCTTTCCTTAATCAATAGTCATATTCATTATTATGTGGTATAAATTTAAGTTAGGTTATAGGTTAAGTACACATATATGACACACAAATCTATTCCATAGAGTTTCCTTGGAACTTTATATCCTTTCTCACTTTGTACCAAAATAGATTTTATTGTAGACATGTGTCTTTATTTTGTGAGCTTTTTCTAAAACTTAGTGTCCTTTAACAATTTTTTTTTCCTAAAATAGGATTTGGGCCATTGATTAAGGACTATCCAATGGTTATAAAAATAGGGTTTCTATATGTTATATGTTATATGATATAATATTAATTTAGGCCCAATTTAAACCTTAATTATGATAATTAATTAAGATCCATATAATAAAAATAGATCAATAGTTTCTAGGTATGTGTACTTATGAACCTATGGCTCATTGGCTTTGATTTTCTTCAATAATGAAATATTTTCCAACACTTTATAGAATTTCTTGATAGGATTGCAAAAAAAAAACCACTAATTTTTTTTTTCCTACTTTAGCAAATAAATTACTAATAAAAATTATTATTTTTGGCCTAAAATTATGTTGGATTTGCCAAAAGTTTTATACTTTTTTATGAAGGGGGGGGGGGTGGTGTTTCTTAAAGTTATTCTTGCAACCCACATCTCCCAAGAGTCACTTGCATGCAAACACATGTCAGACAAAGAGAGAAGAAAAGCTATGGAGGGTTGAATTCTTGATGTGCGAAAGAAAAATTGTAGCTGTATTGAATGAATAGTGAACTACAAAGAGAGATCAATCCTTATAAAAGGAGATCGAAACCTAAAAGGTAACTAACCTAGGTTACATGATAATAATTAGTAAAATAATTAATTATTGTATTTCTAAAGTCTAGCTTAAGTAAACTAGATATAATAAGTGACTTAATAATTAAATCAAAATAATTTAATTATTAAAGAAATAATTCATTACTCTAATACCCCTCTTAAGATAAACTTAGGGCAAAACTAAAAACCTAGAAAGTTACTACTGAAAGTAAATTTGGGTCATGACAACAAGGTGTGATGAGGTATCAAACCACAACCAGGTCTCTATAAAGAGGAGAAATAGAGAAAATAAAATAGGAATAACCGTACTTTAGAAAGAGATGGAAAGAATGCTAAAATAAATAGTGAAGGATTGCAGAAGCCTTCAAACTAGAGAATGTCCTAGAAGATTAGAAAAAAAATGTTCACAAAGAACACCATTTAAGCTTGGAGCTACAAATACTAATCAAACTGTTGATTTGAAGAACTTTCATTGAATAGAACATGACCAAATGGAGAAGACTAAGTCTAAAGAGCTAATAAATTGAAGATGGAAGATATCTTCATGACCTCCAAAAAAATGTATGAAAGAGTTTTCATATGGTAAATGATCCATCTTGCTAAAATGCATAGCTGCCCAACCCTATGTATCCTTATAACACATAGGAATTGTTGAGCGGTCATTTTGCACGATGCCAACAATGAAAATATTTATGAATTAATTTCTTGAAAATTTGATAAAATTGGCCAACTTTGAGGTTTCAGATGATTTTTTTCAATGTACTACTAGGTAGCTCAATTGTTAAGGTAAATGTGAATGTTCACAAGGAGGCCTAACCTGGTCCTTTAATTTGCACAATTTTGGAAAGAATGCAATCTATAGATGAATATAGTTTTGTATTTTCTGATTTTAAATGATGAATTTAAATGAAACTACTGTGAATTCCTACTCTAACAAAGTTTTCAAAATCAAATAAAAGAGTTAGGGTAACAAGAAATGTGAAGGAAATTATTGAAAACAAAATTCCTAATGGACATAAGTCAAAGTAACAATGCTTCTACAAATTAAATCTTCAAAAGGAACGAGTCAAAACCAATGAAATTAGAAGAAGCACATCCTCAACTCCATGGATGCAATCATGAAAAGGATTGAATAGAAAATGAAAGATGTTTCACATTTCATCATATTGTATAGTCATGGAAAGTGCACTTACATGAGACAAATCACTATGCTAGAACTCAATTGTGATCCTTTCTCTAATTCATGACAATAGAGGGAATTTGTTAACAAATGACAAATACTAGAGCCAATAGATTGCACAAGCATGAAAAACAATAAAATCATTGGCTCCATTTCTATTCATGAACATTAAATTCATAAATTAAATGCACATTCTAGCAAGAAATACTACAAATAGAATGAGAGCACCAATAAAATACTTTATTGCATCAAAATAGAGACCTTGGATATGTATTACATCTCTGTATTTATAGGAAACCCTATCTTTAATAAATTTTTTGGATCTAGGGAATTTTCCTTGCAAACGCATGCTAATTTTAAGCAAATTATGTACAAACAGACTCCTAACTAGGTGCTAAGTATCCCTACACTCTTTATTTTATTAATTACATAGTGCATGGACCTTTACATGACTCAAAAACTCCTAAAAAAGAAAAAAGATAAAAAAAGAGAAGTTTGTAGATGATCTGAGAGTCTCTAGCACTTGTTTAGATCCAAACATAGGCTCCAATATGTGTCATTATTAGTTAAACTGCCACCAAAATGCATTTTTGGTGCATGAAATGCTAAAAAAATGGAACTAGTAGTTAACTATCGGTGCCATTGCAACTGATCAAAACTGTCACCACAACTTATTATTTGGCCCACCTTATTGAAAGAGCACCTTTGTGTTTTTCACACCTTCTCACTAGTGTACCTTTGGGTGGAAGGACCAAAATTGATATAATTTCTTAAAGTGTCAAAATTCTAATTTCTAGCATTTGGGTTCCTGTATGACCCTTCTACCATAACAATGTCTGGATGTGTTGCTTTGAAATTTTAAATATTAGTAGTGATCTTAAGGGTATCAAAGAAGTCCAAAGATTCATACTTTATTCTTTTTTTTTTTGACTTCATACTTTATTCTTCTTCTTTATTCTTATCTCTACAAAATCCTCTAATTTGGAGTGTAACTCTATGAGTGTTGCCTTAGTTATGAAAATATGCCTAACACCATCTACTAATAATGAAATCATAAATAAATCTCTAAAATTCTACACCATTTCTTTTCTTGAGCACAATTGAGTCCTGGATTCATCTTAAAAAAATTCCAAATTGTCCGCACTACAATTCTTATCAGCTTCCAAAATTTGATCTAGGGCTCTATCGTTTGCATCTTAAATATCCTTGTATAGCTCAATCATCACCCTATTTCTTCCTACTATATTCTCAATCCAATCATTTACTTTATCTAACTCTTCCATGGAATAAATATCTTGTAGCATCTGGTACCTCTAGCCTGTGATCATTTGCAATACCTCTGGGTCCTTGACCCATGTAGTTACTTCATCCATTAACCAATAATCTTGGTCTACAATGGTAACTAACCTATTTTCATTCTTCTATCTACCAAACAATACATCCATGTTGGAATCAATAATTTGCACTCCCTTGTCCTCAAAATTATGATGCCACCTTTGGCATGCATCCAAAAATGAATCTCCTTGTCCTGTGGTTGGAGGTCATTTGTTGAGGGTAGCTACTAGAGTGCCCTTAGAATCATCAGGGTCTAATGGAATGATTACCTCCTTTACATACTCCTAGAGAAGATCAGTCTACATTCTTAATTCCAAAATATCGATCTCATCTTCATCTAGGAGCTAAAACACCTGTTTAAGACTTATTGTGGTCAAAATTTTGGTCATGTCCCAAGTGACCTTCCTTAATACTACTTGTGTCATTTAGTAGTCCTTGAGTGAAATATCTTTAATATGTGCATGTGGAGGAGGAATAACTATATTTGTTATTGTCATTTCTTTGATTCTTTGTGACAAAGGTTAACTGCTTTAGATCACCCCGAAGTGGTGATGGTGTCTTCACTACCTTTGTAACTTCCTCCAAATTCTTAGCCTTTGTATACTCTGCATACCTTTGTTGGCAAGTCAATACATCTCTCTTCATCCGTGCTAGTGTAGTACCCATGGGAGACATGTAATAGCCTAAAGATGAGGTCATTGCAGAGACTATCCTCTTTCCCATATCACTTCTTTCTAGGGTCTTTTTTACCCTAGATGGCTTGGCTGATAGAGTGGTTGTTCTTGTCCTTGGAGGAGAGTTTTCAAACCCTTCTATGAGTGGTGTTCTCTCTCTCTCTCTCTCTCTCTCTCTCTCTCTCTCTCTCTCCAGCAATTTTCCCCTCCTCTTAAACCTCATCAATGTGTAACTATTGGAAGTCATCCTTGTTGAGTGTTTGGCTATCTGATTTAGTGAATGGTGGTGGCATAGGGGTGGTTTCTTACTTTGGTTAAGGATGAAAATGTTTCTTTCCTAGTTGAAGAGGTGGTATACCCACTGGTCCTTGCGGTAGTGGGGGAAATTGATCCTAGTCCTCACCTAGAGCTCTCCAAGGTGTGTCCCTTATCACTCCACCCTCTAGATGTGTCATGGTCAAAATAAAATCAAACTCTGAGAGGTAAAAGACATTAGATCAATCTCCTTCTATGGACTATTTCCATCCCTCCTAGTTAGTGGACTCCTCAAGTCAGATCAGCTATTTTGGAATGGAAGGAGGTGTCTAGGTTTCACTGCTTCATCTTTCCTCTTCTGTGGTCCTAATTGAATGGGTTATATTATTGAGAGGGATATATTTGATCTCATCCTCTTTTCCCTCAGGAATATTCTATGTAATTTGAGAAGATGAGGCATTCTTCTTCTTCTTTAGCTTCTTCCTCTTCTCCCCTATTACCATTGTCTCAATCTTAGCCCTCTTGGTAACTGATGGAGAGGCTTCTTTTGGGGTCCAAGTTTATGCAGGTGGAGCCTAAGCTTCTTCTCCATGAATGGTGCTTCTTTTCTCTGAGCCTCCTCTAGTTGGAATTCCTCTCCATATACTATTTTCCTTCTTTTCTTCCCCTTGACCTTGTCACTATAGAAGTATGCCATTTTCCACTCATCTTTGTGAACCATTTTTGGCCATACTAGTAATTTTTCCTAGTAAGTTGGGACATTGATTTTGGTCCCTTTTCCTTTCATAGACATATCTCTAGCCTATAGTGTTGACTTATAGGAATTGGCTCTAAGTGGAAAGCCTTCCTTACCCAACCTCTACTCTATTGAATGACATGCCTAGCCCTATGTTGTATGTCATCATTCTCCTCTCACTCAATCTTGGCATTCATTATGGGTCTCTCAAAGATTCTATCCCTATTATATAATGGATCAAATACATCTGAAGTATCCTTGTTCCATATCTTCAAAGAGATGTGCAAATTGAGGGCTTTCTCTACCATCTGTAGAATCATCCTACAAAAATTCCTAATCTAAATATCATAGTCATCTACATAATTCATCTAGGCATCATGTATAAATAAATTCCCTACACGATATTACACCATTATAATTTTCTCAAAGTAGGGGTGAGCTATTAGGTAATATCCAAGAGATATTGATCCCATTCCAACTCAAATGTAACAATATTCTATTTCTATTTAACCTTGAAAACTATAATAGTAATGGGTTGTACACATGTCTTCTTATGCTTCTTTCTGATCCAATCATAGGCTAAGGAGAATTGCTAGCTATCTCTAGTAGTATCAATCTAACAAATGGATAGCAGCGAAGCTTCTTTGGACACAGGAGGGTCCCTGCCACCTAGATGTAGGTGAATGTGTTGAGCTGAATAAAGTAAGCACCCACAGACAATCTCTTTGCATAGTCTCCTTCAATAAACTAAATTCTAGAAAAGAAAAAGCTATCATTCATGAATGTATACTTTGGGATCTTGAACATGAGCTTCTTCCGTACCAACTAAGGGTGCACTATGTACAACTAGGCATTGGCATCTTGCATGCTTCCTTTATTTACTAATCCTAGATAATCACCTAGCCTAGCTACCAAAAGGTAAACCACATAAGAAGTTTTTCATTCAGGTTATTGCTGATGATAGTGGCCTAGTCAAGTAGAAGCACCCTTCTCTTGATGGTTTCAATGAAATGAACCATCTATATTTTATGATGTCTAGTCATGGGAAGTCGTATAACTTTTCTCAAGAGCACTATATTTTAACCAATATGATCTATCATGTACCCCTTGCTCATGTTCATCTTTCTAGATTTTTTTTTAGTAGGGGTTTGGGAAATAAGGTACTTCTCATTAACTATTCCATTTACCTCTTATTCATGCTCCCTGTACTACCTGTCTACTATGTCATATATAATTTTATGGAATTGGTTTGTAGGTGGTAGGTGAAAAACATTCTCTATATTATCAAGGTGTATATCTAGAACCATCTCCCTCATAATACTTCTTATGACCTTCTCCTTTGGCATGTAATGGTGGGCTAGTACCATGATTGATTTAGAAGATTGGATCAATATAAGATGAGATGCCACATTCGCTAACCCACTTAGGATAAATGATGAGATCATTTCTGACCTCTCTATTGATTTGTTGCACAAAACCAAGAATACGTTCCAATGAATGTGACATATATTTGTGTCTCATATTTTTGAGTGCTTGTCCACTAATCATGATTTCTTTGGTGCACCTTGGAACTTGAAGGTGACTACTTTGGGTGTTGTCTTTTCTACCATAGATGATGCCTTTTTGACTTGCACAAAAGGCACATGTTAGTATAATGATGCAAAAATACTAAAGACAAACACTAATCGACATGACCTAATCAACAAAGCCTGGCAAAAGAATAGAAAAACTAAAAAATTTAAATAGTTAATGACTAGAAAACTGAACATGTGCACATTATGCACTAGGTGTATCTGTTCATGTGCACAAGGTGTACATGGTGCACAATGTTTCTCATTTAGGTGCATATTATGAATATTGAACACATTGTGCACCCTTGTGGGATGTGCATGTCTGCATGTATGCAAATGCACACCTAGGTTTACCTTGGTGAATTGGAAGCTGACTGCTACAAGGTTGCAGACGCTTGAATGGGGGTACAGATGCAACTCCAAGATGTGAAATGAGCATAGGTAGGGGGGATGGGGGGCTATATTTATAGGTACAAAGACTTGAGGGTGCTCATATGCATATGTGCAACTCTTCAGAGTTAGGTAGTTAGGTGCATATTGCATACCACTCATGGGTGTTCATGTGTACACAATATATTTTCCTTGTCAAAATTTTGATCTTCTGGTTCCCCAAATTTTCTTGGGCCAATTGACTGGACATCCTAGACTAACCTAGACCCAAAGGGATACCTTTTTCATCGAGGCACTTGACTAGGTGCCTTGTTCTAGAAAATGGGATCCCTTACCCTAAAACTAGAGAAGGGATCCCCATTTTGAATTCAAAATGGGGTGTGTTTTGTGGCAAAGCCACAACAAGAAAAAATATTGAATACATAGCTCACTCTATCAAACCAAGAAAGCATTAGAACCAACATTAGAACCAACCAACCCCCCCCCCCCAATAATGATGAGAGGAAAGATAGGTATACTAAGCTAAATGCATAATCTCCTACACAAAGAAGAACTAAGAACATCGAGAGTGTAGAAGAAGTACAAGAACCTATAAAGACATGTGTCATGAACACATAATGAGGCTAATATTTATGGAATGAACACTCACTTGGAAAAGGAAGATGGAAAACATGGCCAACATGAAATCCCCCAAGCCACATTATAATGTAGTGTGAGTACAACAAGCTATAAAGATGTGCAAGATCACAAAATGCAGTAGAGTAGCACTTTATCTCAATGTGTTTACAAAAAATGCTATACGAGATGTAAAAAGGGATAAAAAGAGACATAAGGCTAGTACAAAAAAAGGTACATCCTAAGATGAGTCATCCCATCTAATGAAAAATTATCCCTAAACTTGCAACAATCAAGATAATCATTAGAGTGTAAAAATGCAAAAAACTAAATAGAATGTAACTGAAGAAAAATCTTGAAGAAAAACATGTATCAATAGAAAGAGAATAGATAAAGATTTCCAATGATATAAAGTTTTTGAAAAATGGAGCCCAGATGCTTAAGATATGTCCTCTGAAGTGCAAAATAAAACTCTTGGCTTTGACTGCATAAGCATGCAATAAAAAAACAAAGCCATAAAACCAAACCAGAACCATCATGATGGGCTTGGGAAAAGATTCTTTTTTTCTTTTCAAAAAAAAAAAAGCATTTCCTCACGTTCCATGCTAAGGTGATATGGCCCAGGGGAAAAAATAATTACCTCAAATGATACTGTGTCCAAATTGGACAAATTTTATATGGAAATAGGGTTTTTTTAGTGCTATGAATCCAAAGGTGAGGCTTGTTTGGGCTCAAATTTTACCAAAAACAGACCCCTAGATCCAATTAAAAAAACTTTTGAAAATAACATATTTAAAAATCAAGTCCAAACCTCTAATGAAGAGAATAGGGGCTTAACCCACATCTCCCAAGAATCACTTGCATGCAAACACTTGTCACATAAAGAGATAAGCAAAGCTATGGATGCTTGAATTTAGAGACCACCAAGAGATGAGATATTCTAGATTTACATAAGATAAATTGAAATTGAATTGAATGGATAATGAATTACAAAGAGAGACCAATCCTTATAAAATGAGATAAAAAACCTAATTGGTAAATAACCTAGGTTGCATGATAATAATTAATAAAATAATTAATTATTATATGCCTAAATTTTAGCTTAAGTAAACTAGAGCTAGTAAGTGACTTAGTAATTAAATAAAAATGGTTTAGTTAAAAAGGAAATACTTTACTACTCTAACAATATGTAAAGCATAATCATGGATTTGTATATCCCCAGCTTGAGGGTGCATGGGCAGTGCATTTCTATTTGGTAAAACAGTAGAAAATCACTTGTCAAATAAGCCCTTAGTAGTGTACTTATTTATGGGGGTTGAACTAATGTATGGCCTATCAATAATGGTGTCAAGTTCATTTGGGAGGTGCAAAGATTCTCTAGTAATTTACAAATCTCAATGGCTTTTTGGTACTCTTTCCACAATGAGGATGAATATTTCATTTCATCTTCTAGTTTACTATCTATGGTTTTTAGTTTAGCTTCCCCTAATTTTAAAAAAAAAATTCTCTTTGAAGTGTACAAAGCATTCTATAATTACTTGTTGTGGAAGAATGAATGAAAGATAGTGTAGAGTCAATGATTTAAACATCCTTGTAGCATGAGTCATATTTTATCTTGTAGGGTAGTTCATTATGAACGTGACTTCTACTAACATAGGAATCATAATTCTTCCTATGTGAATTAAGTCTACAAGCTACTAATACCTCTAACTCTTGGATTCTTCATGGAAATGAATTTACATTTTTAAAAAGAAATCTTGAGGGAAGTTGATTGTGTAACCACTATAGTTGTATTGTCCACCATGAGCATGAGTAACTTGCAATGTTGGATTAGTACATGCAATGAGAATATTTTTTACTTGAGTGAGAACTCTCAAAATATATGGTTGTTTAAGTGGATCCATGTTGTTTCTAAACTAAAGAAATGCATTTCTTTCTCTGCAACACATCTCTTACAAGTGAGTTCATTTGTTGATAAATGGTCATGTGTACTGTTGGTCTGAATTTTCACACTTGCAATTTTTTTTTTGAAAATTATGGTGAGAAATCATTTGAGTTTTAAATGTTGCAGACTAGTGTTTTTATTTCAAGTTATGCTAGAAGTTTTTAGGTTGCCCTAGTTTTTCCCTATTCCATGTGTTATCAGAGTCTATTGATTTCTCCAGGTTAATCTCCTAAAACAACCATGAAATTGTCTAGGTCTGAAAACCCTAGTATCCCTTTTGAATTTCTCAGAAGGAGTTGTAAAATGTTTTAAGTTAGTCCTTTACATTCTTATGGTGTGAGGTTTCACGTAAGAGCGAAATGCCTTTTTATTTTGGTTTCTGTGGCCACACTTTCTAATACAGTGAAGAGGCATAAAGGATTTATCTCGCTTTGAAAAGCTCTTGTTACGGGCTTACGAGTAAACACCTTGAGCAAAGGAGCGGGGAAGCCTACAGTGTGATCTATGCATATACGTTTCAATGGGTAGTGTAAAGGCGTAAAGCTTGATCTGAAGGGCACACGAGGGTATTACGGTGTTATGAGTAAAGGATTTTTCGTAAGAACGGAGGCAAGGTTCCATGGTGTTTATGTGTCTACGATTCTTGGGTTTGCGGATGACCGTAAAGCTTTGTTTTAGCGGTTAAGGAATCATATGGGACCCGTTGTAGGGTCAGAAAGGCCCAGTTGCAGCGAATCAGATGGAGGCATGACATTTATGTCAGTTGGGCCCATCCCTCGTGGCACATGACTTAAGTTTTTGATATTATGCCCTTATGCTTGTAAGTTAAGCGTATGAAAGAAGAGTTGTTTTTTCCTTTTTTCGTGGTTATGGGTCAAGTCTCAGCGTGCAAGCGTAAAGAGGTGAATAAAGGAAGATCAAGAAAAAGGGCTTTAGGCTTATACGATAAAAGGAAAATGTGAGACCACAATAGCAGTTGAGAGGGCCCTCCGGTGATACGAATGAAGCTAAGTCGTAAGAGTGGAGGATAAGTTTTGAAGCCTTACGGTGTCCTAGGAAATGAAGTAAGCAGAGCAACATAGAGGGAATTTACAAGGTCTTTGTAGATACGTGCATGTAGGAGCGTAAAGGATAGAAGGATAGCTTGAGCGAGGATTTTACACTCACATGAGGTATGTTGAATCGTAAGAACAGAGATGTTAGTAGAAAGGTTTTCGATGTTTTGGTGTAAAGGGTTACATATAAGCATAAAAGATGAGAAGGAAGAGTTAAGGATCTTTACGCTTATATGGAAGAAGCTTAAATTGTAAAAGCGGAAATATACAGTAAAAGGGCTTGAGATCCTACGGGATAAAAGGTGCCGTAAGAATGTAAAAGGGATTTGCAAAATAGTGTAAAAGCATCATTATGTTCCTATGATTAGGGCATTTTGAAGCCTCTCCGAGTGAGCGTAGAGATCCATCAAGGGCATTTCTGGCATCACGAAGATTGAAGGTTTCACTCAGCGTAAGAATGGAAGATAGTCATATAAGAAAGAACATCTGATGTGTCATGACAGATAAGCAAAAAGGACAAAATTAATGTAGCCAAGCAAAATAAGGCTTTGAAAAATACATCAAAATCAATTTTGCGGCTGATATACCCTGATGGTGACTTGCGATCATAAGTTTTAAAGCTCATGCATGCTAAATTTATTAAAAAGGCTGGCAGAGATATAATTAAAACATCAAGGATTTAATTGAATTGCCAGCCTCAAGAAGCTTGTTTCTATGCTGTTCTAAAATTTTGAAAGCTACAGAGCTCTGTGTATCCTGTGAAATTGCAGAAGAATTCAAAGCATAGTAAAAAAAAAAAGGCCAACCAAGAAGTTGAAGAGGTGCATGCAAAAGAATTCAAAGTCGAGGACAAGGGTTATGATGTGGTAGAAGTCACACCAGAAGGAAAAAGGAAGAAATCTGTTGTCAAAACAGAAAAGAAGACAAGGGTCAGAAAACCAAACAAGCATGCAGAAGACTGGCTAAAACTCCTTCTAGGTTCGTCAAATGAAATTTCTGCAAACGATCATATATTCAGAGACCCTTATGCTTTTGTTTGAGATGTTGAATGCCCTAGAATTACTGGTTATGATCTTTTCATGTACTTTTATCAGAATAGAATAGAGAATGTGCCAGTATGTAACCCATGGAATAGAAATATGGCAAAATTAATTTTCCCAGAAGTGTTCGTTGATGTTGATATGTTGAAGGCCCTAATAAATTCATACAATCCAATAACCAGGACTTTCCACAGGCATAATGGGAGTGTATTATGTACATTAGATAGAACTTCTTTTAATGAGGCTTTTGGATTGATGGGACAAATGGATGTACCTATTGACATTGCGGACTTACAAGGAAAATTTGCTAGGAATAAAACCTATTTTGTAAACAATTTCATGCTGCCGCACATTACTTATAGAGTTAAGAAGGCAGGGTTAATTCAGAGAAAGGTGGGAGACATTTTACCTTTGAGTAGGTTCAAAAATTATTTCAAAAACACAGTGTATGGGTTGCAGAAAGTATTGGGAAGTGATGGTGCAGAGGATTGTGTATATGGTTCTCTTTTTCTGATGGCATGCGACATACAGGATCCTTTTCATCATAAGGAGTATGATTATGTGGCCTTTATCATTGACAATATGCACATGCAGATTTGTGATGCTAAGAAAGGAGAGCTGAAAGACTTCAAGTTCCACCATTATTCATTATTGATGCACCTTATCCTATATAGAAACATTGGATACATCAGTGGAGACTTCATTGATCAAACTTTTGATGAATTTGGTGAGTTACCTATGCAACTCTGGACTCGTATTTGGCATAAAGATTTCTTTTATTCAAATGCCCTAGTTTTTTAAAAATTTGTTCAGTTCTGTTATTATGAGGGACCTAGATCATACTTTCTTTAGGGCACCCAATGTTTTGAAGACTCTACTTAGGACCTCTTTCTTAGATGAAAAAATAAAATTAGATCATAACTGGGGAAGCATATTTTTGTTTAAAGAATGTACTTTAATCAGAGTTTTTGCATGCCCACAACCTCCTCATCTATTGCCTAAATATCTACCCCCTAGATTGGCCATTATTGAATTCTTTTGACAATTCTTAGTGATGAATAGAGAAATGATCCCTCCCTCTCTGCATAAGCCTACTTTTGTATGTAGAACCTTTAAGGTAGGAGACTTTGAAATAGGAAAGAATGCTTTTGAGGAATTAAGTGACTATTTAGGTCAGTATAAATTTTATACTGGGCCCTATAGGATGTATGATCTTGACAGTTATATTGCAAACGAGGTTAAGTCCATTAGGGGTTTTTTTCTCCCTCCAAGCAAGCCTATCCCTGTAGAGAACCTAATTTCCAACATAGTAGCAATAGGGGAGGTAGATGAGTTATTGAGGAAGTATGAAGAAATAAGGAAAGTGGAGAATGCTTTGAAGGGGACCAACCCTGATTTTAAGCGTTTTTATACAGAAGTTCCATATCCTAATAATCCGAGGAAAATGATTGAGAATTTTGACCATATTATGTTACAAATGCCTCATGAGCCAGAGGGAGAAGAAGCCATTGTAAATAGAGAATCCCCTGAACTAGATACACAATTAGAAATTGATTTAGAAGAAGAGCAGCCATCAACTTCAGTCTGGGTGCCACATGGAAATAAAAGACAAAAGACAATGTACATACCTGAAAAGGTGGTAAGCAAAGCTATACAAGTCATGTCTAGAAGTAGTGAGTATTTTGCTAATATTAGGAAAAATTATTTTCACCAAAGGGCTACTAAAGTAGGAAAAGCTTCTACTGACATGCAAATTGTAGCATCAAGATTGGATGATAGGCTCATTCATTCTGAGAAATTCATGGAAGATGATGATTTTATTAAATCATCAAAATTTAAAAGTGTTCTCTATAAAATCAAAAAAAATGAACTCACATTGAGTCTCATGCCAGGAGAAGATCCAGAGAAAAATAAAGAGTTTTTTGAAAAACTATTGAAGATTTTATGCTCTAGCTGTCATCTGCCTTCTACTTTATTTGTTCGATTTTCTTTTGAAAAGGGTTAATTTACCCAATTTTGTAAAAGGACACCTGTCACTTTCTTTTAGCCTGAAGCTTGTTGCATCTCACACTATTTAAGTAAGATTCCAAGGCTAAAAAAGGGTCCGAATTCTATTTTCTAAGGACTATGCTTAGTCTATTTTTGGTCCAAATTTTGAAAGCAAGTTTATAATGTATTTTTCTGTCAATTCTCTGAGAATACATGAATATAGAATGAGCTATGTTTCTTTCTGAAGGCCATTCTGAGTCTATTGTAAAGGATATACCATTTTCAAAGGAAATGAATACAAATTGTGAACTGTCCCTATATCAGTTCTTTCTGAAATTTGTCTCCTTTTAAATACTTAGCTACCTTGATGTTGTATGAGTAAAAGCTTGTGCAATTGAATGCAATCTAGTTAGGTTGTATATCCATTTATCATTGTTGTTAATTCAATGGATTAAATAAAGGCTTTGATGAATGTGATGAGATTCCTTAAGTATTAAAAAGGATTTTGAATGATAAATTCTGATAAGAATTGCTGATAGAATTTGTTGTAAGGCAACAAATTAGATCTAAGAATTTTCTGTAGAGTCTGAAACCTAATGGATTAGGCACTGATCAAGTTATTTCAGCTGAAGGAGAAATATATTAGAAATGGTTATTCAAATGCATCATCAAATCAAATTTTACTTTTATTTCCTATAGATCTTCAAAGTTGGCCAACACTTGTCTACATGAAATGTTTTAACTACAGTTAGCCACTATTGTTAAGGACATCTACAGATCTATAGAAGAATTCTTGGCCATATCTATTTCATGGGATGTGTTTATCCAGTTAGTAGGAATTATGTATATGTTTTGAGGATTGTGAGATGAGAATCATAATAAAACTAAGAATAAACCTCATACAAGTTTTTCAATTTTGAATCGTCCCTGGGTATACCCGCCCTGGTTTTGTAGAGCCAAAAGAGCAGAAAACCATCTTTGGTTTTGTTGAAGTTGGGTCCAAGTACTTTGCATATGCAATTGTAAATAAGAATTGGCTAGTCTTTAGGTTGTGTATGTACTGTTATCTTGCTATTAAGCCTTTTGTTGCTTAGTAGTTTTTTGTGCATTTTAAAACACCAACAAAATGGTGACTCTACTGGGGAGTTGTCGAACACATTTATAAGAAAGTACTGCAGTTTCTTTGGTCCTGCTGTGTACATGTGTGTCATGTGATCTAAGTTTGGCCTATGGTTATAAGGGAATATTTTAGTGAAAAACCTTGAGAATTTAAAGAAGATAGAGCCCAAGTACCATTGCTACACATTGACATAATGAGCTTATCCAAGTGTCTTATCTAACAAGCAAGAGTTGCAGTCTTACGACATCAGTGATTGGTCTATCTGTGCCAGATATTCTTGTTTCTATTTGTGTTGTTTTCCTGGAGTCAGCAAAAGTGTCATTACATATTTTCCTAAAATAGGGTGGCAACTCAGTCAAGGTTTTGAAGCTAGTGCTTGTTATAATAGAAGGTGAACATGGCTAACAAGAGAAAGAACACAAGAGCTTACATGAGAGCCAATCCTGATGTATCAATGTATACTGATCTACCCCAAGGTGGTAGAAAGAATCAAAATAAGAAGAAGACAGATCGAAATCCCACTTGGAAACCCAGAGGCAATCCATCCGTTAATTCTCATTACCAACCAGTAACAGGAAGAGAATCTTCTTCACTTAGTTCTGAATTTGAAACTACAAGACTCTTAGGAGGCATTTTCAGTACCCCATTACCAGATGAGAGAGTCTTTCAAGACAAAGACATGTCTACTATGGGAATTGCTTCATCAAGGATAGATCCTGTAGCAGATATGCACTATAGGCTAGGATTTAGGAATTCATTTGATAATCCTTTTAATCCCAGAGCAGCCCCTTATGTAGAGCCAAATCTTATAGATCTGGATGACCCTACTGATTCAGAAGGAACTTCAGCAGATCCTAAAGAAGTGCACTTCGAAATAGAATTTTTGAAGAAATGGATTGTTGAGGAAGAAGCTAAATGCATTCGTCTTGAAAAAGAGAAGGAGCAAGCCACCTTGGATGCCATAATAGAGAGGGATGCTTTTCTAAGAAGGATGGCTTCTTTGAAGGAGCAAAATAAAAAGTTAGAAGCAAATACTACTACTCTCCATAAGGATGTTTTTGGAGATGTTGATAATTTGAGAGCTAAAGTTCAAGAACAAGAAAAGTGCCTAAGTCAGAGGCAAGAACCAGTTATTGCTCAAATCCAAGCTTATAAACCTATTCAAGTGGATCCTATAGAGCCCACCACAAAAGCTCCAGATAAAGGGAAAGGCAAGGCTATAGGAATCCAAATAAATGAGCCTCAAGCTATACCAAGAAAACCTATACAACCCTCCATGTCAAAATTAGATCTAGATCTTGAGAAGGCTCGAAAAGAGAGAGAAGATCTTGCAAAAGAACTTGAGAAGGTTGAGAATGAAGCTCAAGCTGCAGAAACTAGGAGGAAAATCCAATTCATAAAGTCTAATTCTGCATTGGCTTCATGGCCCAATTTGTCTATCCTGCTTGCAATTCCTACACTAGCCAGTGGTCCAATAACCTCAACCCAGGGAGTACCCCAATCTGCTCCTACCTCATCTACCACCATTGTCACCCAAGTCCCATTTGTCCCACCTCAACAATCCCAAGCTGCTCCTCTGAGTCAAGCTAATATAGCTAGCACCTCAAATATTCTTGGTTTCCAAAAGAAACCTGTATACCTAGAAAAGTATAGACAAATATCATTTGTTGGTATTCCTAGTGCTCCACATACCATATCGTTTGATTTAAGAGATAAAGTGGTCAAGTTCTCTGGGAATAATACTGTTACTGGTGAAGAAAATTTGAGAATTTTCATTGATATGTTAAATGATTATGAAGTTGAACATGAAGATATGGTAATGAAATTGTTTGTGCATTCACTAACAGAGGATGCAAGGGATTGGTTTAGGAGGTTGCCTGATGATAGTATTACCTCATGGAGTGATTTTGAGAAATTGTTGAAAGAGAAATATGGGGACAACACTAATGCAGGATTCATGTTGAATGAGTTCAACAACATCAAGAAGAATCCAAATGAGTCTACATTTGATTTCAATGTAAGATTCCAGAAAGGTATGTACAGACTATTCCAAGTTATGAGGTTAAATGAAGATGTCTGTCTCACAACATATTTCAATGCCTTTGATAGCAAAATGGCTTATCAATTGAGGGATAAGGATCCTAAGGCTTTAAGGGATGCCTATAAAATTGCAGTAAATATAGAGAATAATAGGAAGGGATCTGGTAAACTAGGTAGGAGGGATGATCCTAAGCTTTTTAATCCTAAGAACAGTAATAAAAGGGAGGGTGACAAAACTCCTATAGGAAAGAAGCTTGAAGAACCTACTATAGGCCAGGTTTTGGAATTGCTCAAGAAGATGAATCCCATCAATTTCAATAAGCCAAATGTTGCTGAAAGACCCCCTGTGAATAACAACAATTTCAATAAGCAGCCTAGAATGCAAAATTACCCTTACACCACTCAGTGGAAAGATGGTAAGCCAATTCCCAACCAGACCCACAATGTGAAGGATAAGGGTACTCCAAATCCCCTACAAAGGAACACTGTAAATATGAATGATGATGTACCATGGTGCATTATATGTCAATAACCTCATTCTGCTGATTATTGTGTTGTTGCTCAGTCGTTTGGCCAAGGCCAAGGAGTGCAACCTGAAGAAGAAACTGAAGAGAAAAACCATGATGACATAAGTTGCAATATGGTAAGCATGTGTGATGACTTGATAGATTTTGATTTAGAAGAACATGAAAATGATATTACTAGCCAAAGAATTACTTACCAGCTACATTATCAGAAAGTGCTTTCAGATGATGAAGGGTATGATACAGATAAGGTATGCAGTACATTTTCTGATGTAGGTCTCACAAGCTTAAGAATGCCCTCCAAAGAGGAGATTGACAGAATTACAGCAGAAATGATTTTACAAGTCCATAGTAATCACAGTTTGAGAAACAGAGCAATAAATAATGATGCAGGAAAGCCATCTAGTGTATTCATCAAAGACATCACTCATAAGATGAATGACCAAATCAAGAAAGTCAATATAGATGTTCCCAAGATCAAGAAAAACAAGGGTAAGAAATGGGAACCAAAGAAGAAGGTTTAATTTCAGATAAGTGAAGCAACAAAACCAGTTGTGCAACCAAAGAAATCAGAACCTGATGTTATCAAGAAAAATGTGGTGCCTACTTCTCAAAAGATTCTGACTCCAGGTACTATTTTAAAACCCACTATTGTTGAACCTGTTGATATGATATCCATGTTATCTCAAATTACTGTAAAAGTGCCCTTGTCTAAAATTTGTAGAATTGAAGAGCATAAGAATAAGGCTTTGTCATGGTTAGGTGGAATAGCAAAAAATAATATTGTTGTAGATCAAACTGTGTCCCAACAGACCCCATCAGTAATAGAGGACAGTGGTATCATATCCCAGATTCCTCAAATGTTTCTAGATGATTCCTCAGTGGCATTTATAGAAGATATTGATCCTTTTTTCCTCAGTCTAATCATAAAAGGGAAGACCTTAAAAAATTTCATGATAGACTTAGGAGCTTCCAACACTATAATGCATTTCAAAGTAATGGAAGTCTTAGGTTTGAAGGTGGATACCAAGTAGGGCAGATGCAGAGGAATGGATGCTAGGGAAGTCCCAATCATAGGTACCATAAATGCCTTACCTTTCAAATTGGCTGCATATCCTGAAGTAGAATTAACCATGTCTGTCCTTGTGGTAGATATCCCTCCACACTATGGAATGTTGCTCTCTAGAAAATGGAGTGCTGCCATGGGGGGAAGCCTACAATGTGACCTCACCTATGCCACCTTTCATATAGGGGACAAAGCTGTCAAGGTAAATAGGGAGCCAAGGGTTAATCACATTTTAGGAGAAGAAATTGACAATGATACCACTTGTTTCCTAGATACTGGGATTAATGCTTTCAGGGCTGAATTAATTATTTAGGAAGTTGAAAACTTACCTGCTATCATTGAACATGAAGTTGAATGTTGCATGAATTCACCAAAATTATGGACAATGTTCTTTGATGGGGCTAGTTCTAAAGAGGGTGCAAGGGTGGGTGTAGTTTTTTTGTCCCCTAAAAATAACACTTTTAGGTATTCATTCACCTTGAAGTTTTCCTGCACTAATAATATTGCAGAATATGAAGCATTACTGCTAGGACTCAAAGTTTCCATACATCATAGAATTAAGAAATTATGTGTCATAGGGGATTCTGAACTAATTATCTCTTAGATCAAAGGAACCTACTCATCCAAGAATAAGAGATTGAAACAATATAGAAATGTAGTCTGGGATCAGATAGAATTCTTTGATGCATTTGGGATCTCATGGAGAGATAGGACTCAAAATAAGATGCCTGATCTGTTAGCAAATGTAGCAATCAAGCCAAAAGATATATCATTTGTAGGAATCTCCCAGATTGAGGTGAAAAATAGACCTTCCATACTTGACAACATTGAAAATTGGCAGGTCTTTGAAGATGACAAAGATATTACATTTTTTTTGTTAAATGAAGACAAGTACCATGGTCAGGAGATGGATTGCAGTTGACTGATTGAAACCATAAATGGGTAGGAAACCATTTTTGGTCAAGAGATAATGCAATTGAAAACAAATAAGATGCTAAAGGGGTTAGTAGTCTTGGAAAATATTTTTGATAACCAAGATAGAGTAAAATTAGGAGTAAACGACCCCAAACCTCAAGAGTTAGAAGAAATAAACTTGGGTACTAATGAATTTCCTAAAAGGGTTTAT
Organism: Cupressus sempervirens; assembly: GCA_028749045.1. Lineage (NCBI taxonomy): Eukaryota > Viridiplantae > Streptophyta > Pinopsida > Cupressales > Cupressaceae > Cupressus > Cupressus sempervirens. The sequence continues at coordinate 307,915,323 of CM053785.1, read as the reverse complement.
ATTGGCCAAAATTTGCCTGTTGAAATCAGGAAAACATTGATTGACCTACTTAGAAAATACAGACATGTTTTTGCTTGGTCATATGATGACCTTAAGGCCTACAGGGAGGATCTGTTCTAGCATGTCATACCATTGAAGGAAAATGTAAGACCTTTCAGGCAAAAACAGAGACCAATCAATCCTACCCTTGCCCCAAAAATGCAAGAAGAACTGACAAAACTAAGAGATGGTGGAATAATCAAGCCAATCAGGCATTCAACCTGGGTTTCAAACTTGGTTCCTGTTAGGAAGAAGAATGGAGATATTAGGCTTTGTGTTGATTTTAGAAATTTAAACATTGCATCTCTGAAAGACAATTATGGCTTACCTAATATGGAAGCCATGTTGCAGCAAGTGACTGGCTCTGAATTAATATCAATGATGGATGGTTTCTCTAGATACAATCAAGTTCTAGTAAAGGAAAGTGAATAGTTCAAGACAGCCTTCACAACCCCATGGGGAACATATGTGTATGTGAGGATGCCTTTTGGCTTGATTAATGCAGGGGCTACCTTCCAAAGAGCCATGGATGTAGCATTTCATGAGTATATTGACAAATTTATGGTTGTGTACCAGGATGATCTTACAGTCTATTCTAATAAGGCTGAAGATCACTGCAAACATTTGGAGAAAATCTTTATAAAAGCCCTGGAATATGGAGTATCTTTAAACCCAAAGAAATGCACATTTGGGGTCACAGAAGGCAAACTACTAGGACATATAGTATCCAAGGATGGGGTGAAAATAGATCCTGAGAGAGTAGCAGCTATTGACAAAGTCCCCAAGCCAAAAAATGTAAAAGGAATTCAATCCTTCTTTGGCTAGGTTAATTTCCTTAGGAGATTTTTTACAAATTTTGCTGAGATCAGTAGACCTATCTCAAAGATGCTCAAAAAAGGAGCCATTGTAGATTGGAATGGTGAACATTCACAAGCATTCCATGATATAAATATTGCAATAAAAAATGCTCCAGTGCTGAGGACCCTGGATTATTCAAAACCCATGGATATTTTTTCTTTTGCATCCTTCCACACTGTGGCTGTAGTCTTATTGCAGAAAAATCAAGAAGGATATGAGTAGCCTATTGCCTTCTTCAATAAGTCACTACAACATGCTGAAATTAAGTATGAAATAAATGAAAAGAAAGCGTATGCTTTAGTAAAGGCTGTAAAAGCTTTCAGATGTTACTTGATAGGTGCTACTATTATCACTTTTGTACCTAATGTTGCAGTCAAGGATATATTTTCTTAGTAGGAAGTATCAAGCAGGAGATGTAGATGGATCAATAGAATCCAGGAATTCAACATTGATATACATATAACAAAGTTAGTAAGGGGTCAAGGTTTGGCCAAACTTATGGCTGAAGCTAATCTAGAGGCTAACCAGATCAATCTGGTAAATGATGATCTCAGAACTGACTTATGTGACATGAACCAGTGTGATTGGTACACCAATGTCATATATTACTTGCAACACATGGAAGCTCCTCCCCATTTGCTTGAAAATGAAAAGAGGAATACTAAATTGCAAGCCATTAGGTATGTAATTGTCCAAAGCAACCTATGGTGGAGAAATTTTGAGGGAGTATTATTGAAATGTGTTGATAAGGAAAAGGCAAAATAGGTTTTAAAAGAAATGCATGCTAGAGTGTGTGGGGGACACTATATGGCCAAAACCATTGCACATAAGATAATGAGGGCTGGATTCTAGTGGCCTTCCCTTTTCAAAGATGCTCAAGTTATGGTTAGGAAATGTGATCCTTGTCAGAGGTTTGATGAAAAGCTAAAATTCTCAGGAAACACCCCATTAAAGCCAGTGGAGATTCAAGCTCCTTTTCAACAATGGGGTCTAGACTTCATAGGAGAGATTTTCCCCAAGTCTAGCATTGGCTGTTCTTGGATTCTAGTTGCTACTGACTACTTTAAAAAATGGGTAGAGGCTATCCCCACAAGAAATGCAACAAGTAAAGTGGTCAATAATTTCCTACTGAATAATATTATTTCCAGATTTGGCTGTCCATAGAAAATTGTAACAGATAATGCTATGTGCTTCAGGTCTGAGGAATTCATCAAGTTTTGTGATAAATATGGAATGACAAGGTCATCATCTGCTCCATATCATCCACAAGGGAATGGACAAGCTGAGTCCACAAATAAGAGCCTATTGAAGGTCATTAAGAGGACCTTGGATGATAATAAAAAGGCATGGGATTCCAAGTTACAGTTGGCAAAATGGGTTGACAGAGTGACTATAAAGAAAGCAATTGGTGTAGCTCCATTTGATTTAGTGTATGGGATTCAAGCCAGAATGCCTCAGACCAACTTGATGGGACTCTACAATTACATCCAACTGTATGATCAAGATACTACAGATGAAATGCAAGAAAGAATGGATGAATTGGTAGGACTAATAGAGACCAGAAGAGAAGCATGTCTAAAAAACCAAAAGTTGCAATTGCAAGTCAAGAGACTCTATGATAAAAGAACTATAAGTAGAAAGTTTGAAAAAGGAGAGTTAGTCTTAATGTGGAATGCCAGAATTGAGGATAAAGGAAAACATGGAAAATTTGATCCTATTTGGTTAGGCCCATATATAATTGAGAATACTTGGGGTGAAGATTCTTATATACTCAAAGATGTACTTGACAGTAATCTTGAATTCCCAGTTCATGGATAGTTCTTGAAGAGGTATTTTTCTTGAAAAATACTTATTTTCCATGAATAGTAGTTTTAGGGTTTTCTGTCATTTTGTATTTTCTGTAAACCCTTGTAAGTATCCTTGTGCAATTTAGTTCCTTATTTTTGTGTGTTTCTTTGTGCTCTTTGAAGAAGTTGTCATTTTTTTTTTTGCACCAAGTATGTCGTCTACTTTCCCATAGATTCTGATTTCTTGCATAGACTCAAGTAGTCTATCATCCCCAGACAAAGCCATTGTTAGTCTGATTTTTCACACTTGCAATTTTTTTTTTGAAAATTATGGTGAGAAATCATTTGAGTTTTAAATGTTGCAGACTAGTGTTTTTATTTCAAGATATGCTAGAAGTTTTTAGGTTGCCCTAGTTTTGCCCTATTTCATGTGTTATTCGAGTCTATTGATTTCTCCAAGTTAATTTCCTAAAATAGCCATGAAATTGTCCCAGGTCTGAAAACCCTAGTATCCCTTTTGAATTTCTCAGAAGGAGTTGTAAAATTTTTTAAGTTAGTCCTTTGCGATCTTACGGTGTGAGGTTTCACGTAAGAGTGGAATGCCTTTTACTTTTGATTTCTGTGGCCACGCTTTCTAATACAACAAAGAGACGTAAAGGATTTATCGTGCTTTGAAAAGCTCTTGTTACGGGCTTACGAGTAAACACCTTGAGCGAAGGAGCGGGGAAGCCTATAGTGTGATCTACGCATATACATTTCAATGGGTAGCGTAAAGGCGTAAAGCTTGATCTGAAGGGCACACGAGGGTATTACAGTGTTACGAGTAAAGGATTTTTTGTAAGAACGGAGGCAAGGTTCCATGGTGTTTATGTGTCTATGATTCTTGGGTTTGCAGACAATCGTAAAGCTTTGTTTTAGTGGTAAAGGAATCATATGGGACTCGTTGTAGTGTTAGAAGGGCCCAGTTGCAGTGAATCAGATGGAGGCATGACATTTATGTCAGATGGGCCCATCCCTCATGGCACATGACTTAAGTTTTTGATATTACACCCTTGCGCTTGTAAGTTAAGTGTATGAACGAAGAGTTTTTTTTTCCTTTTTTCGTGGTTACGAGTCCAGTCTCAGCATGTAAGCGTAAAGAGGTGAATAAAGGAAGATCAAGAAAAAGGGCTTTACACTTATACGATAAAAGGAAAATGTGAGACGGCAATAGCAGTTGAGAGGGCTCTCCGGTGATACAAATGAAGCTAAGTCGTAAGAGCAGAGGATAAGTTTTGAAGCCTTACGGTGTCCCGAGAAATGAAGTAAGCGGAGCAACGTAGAGGGAATTTCCAAGGTCTCTACAGATACATGTACGTAGGAGCATAAAGGATAGAAGGACAGCTTGAGCGACGATTTTACGCTCACACGAGGAATGTTGAATCATAAGAATGAAGATGTTTTAGAAAGGTTTTCGGTGTTCCGGTGTAAAGGGTTACATATAAGTGTAAAAGATGAGAAGGAAGAGTTAAGGATCTTTACGCTTATATGAAAGAAGCTTAAATTGTAAAAGCAAAAATATACAGTAAAAGGGCTTGAGATCCTATGGGGTAAAAAGGTGCCATAAGAATGTAAAAGGGATTTGCAAAACAGTGTAAAAGAATCATTACATTCCTACGATTAGGGCATTTTGAAGCCTCTTCGAGTGAGCGTAGAGATCCATCGAGGGCATTTTTGGCATCACGAAGATTGAAGGTTTGACTCAGCATAAGAACAGAAGATAGTCATTTAAGAAAGAACATCTGATGTGTCATGACAGATAAGAAAAAAGGACAAAATTAATGTAGCCGAGCAAAATAAGGCTTTGAAAAGTACATCAGAATCCAATTTTGTGGCTGATATACCCTGATGGTGACTTGCGATCATAAGTTTTAAAGCTTGTGCATGCTAAATTTATTAAAAAGGTTGGTAGATATATAATTAAAACATCAAGGATTTAATTGAATTGCCAGCCTCAAGAAGCTTGTTTTTGTGTTTTTCTAAAATTTTGAAAGCTACAGAGCTCTATGTATCCTGTGAAATTGTAGAAGAATTCAAAGTATAGTAAAAAAAAATGGCCAACCAAGAAGTTCAAGAGGTGCATGTAGAAGAATTTGAAGTCAAGGATGAGGGTGATGATGTGGTAGAAGTCACACCAGAAGGAAAAAGGAAGAAATCTGTTGTCAAAACAGAAAAGAAGACAAGGGTCAGAAAACCAAACAAGCATGCAGAAGACTGGCTAAAACTCCTTCCAGGGTCGTTAAATGCAATTTTTGCAAACGATCATATATTCAGAGACCCTTATGCTTTTGTTCGAGATGTTGAATGCCCTAGAATTACTGGTTATGATTGTTTCATGTACTTTTATCAGAATAGAATAGAGAATGTGCCAGTATGTAACCCATGGAATAGAAATATGGCAAAATTAATTTTCCCAAAAGTGTTCGTTGATGTTGATCTGTTGAAGGCCCTAATAAATTCATACAATCTAGTAACTAGGACATTCCATAGGCATAATGGGAGTGTATTATGTACATTAGACAGAACTTCTTTTATTGAGGCTTTTGGATTGATGGGACAAATGGATGTACCTATTGACATTGCAGACTTACAAGGAAAATTCGCTAGGAATAAAACCTATTTTGTAAACAATGTCATGCTACTGCACATTCCTTACAGAGTTAAGAAGGCATGTTTAATTCCAAGAAAGGTGGGAGACTTTTTACCTTTGAGTAGGTTCAAAAATTATTTCAAAAACATAGTGTATGGGTTGCATAAAGTATTGGGAAGTGATGGTGCAGAGGATTGTGTATATGGTTCTCTTTTTCTGATGGCATGCGACATACAGGATCCTTTTCATCATAAGGAGTATGATTATGTGGCCTTTATCATTGACAATATGCACATGTAGATTTGTGACGCTAAGAAAGGAGAGCTGAAAGACTTCAAGTTCCACCATTATTCATTATTGATGCACCTTATCCTATATAGCAACATTGGGTACATCAGTGGAGACTTCATTGATCAAACTTCTAATGAATTTGGTGAGTTACCTGTGCAACTCTAGACTCGTATTTGGCATAAAGATTTCTTTTATTCAAATGCCCTAGTTTTTTAAATTTGTTTAGTTCTGTTAGTATGAGGCAGCTAGATCATAATTTCTTTAGGGCACCCAATGTTTTGAAGACTCTGCTTAGGCCCTCTTTCTTGGATGAAAAAATAAAATTAGATCATAATTGGGGAAGCATATTTTTGTTTAAAGAATGTACTTTAATCAGAGTTTTTGCATGCCCACAGCCTCCTCATCTATTGCCTAAATATCTACCCCCTAGATTGGCCATTATTGAATTCTTTTGGCAATTCTTATTGATGAATAGAGAAATGATCCCTCCCTCTCTGCATAAGCCTACTTTTGTATGTAGAACCTTTAAGGTAGGAGACTTTGAAATAGGCAAGAATGCTTTTGAGGAATTAAGTGACTATTTAGGTTAGTATAAATTTGCTACTGGGCCCTATAGGATGTATGATCCTGACAGTTATATTGCAAATGAGGTTAAGGCCATTAGGGGTTTTGTTCTGCCTCCAAGCAAGACTATCCCTGTAGAGGACCTAATTTCCAACATAGTAGCAACAGGGGAGGTAGATGAGTTATTGAGGAAGTATGAAGAAATAAGGAAAGTGGAGAAACCTTTGAAGAGGACTAGCCCTGATTTTAAGGGTTTTTATATAGAAGTTCCATATCCTAATAATCTGAGGAAAATGATTGAGAATTTTGACCATATTATGTTACAAATGCCTCATGAGCCAGAGGGAGAAGAAGCCATTGTAAATAGAGAATCCCTTGAACCAGATACACAATTAGAAATTGATTTAGAAGAAGAGGAGCCATCAACTTCAGCCTGGGTGCCACATGGAAATAAAAGACAAAAGACAATGCACATCCCTGAAAAGGTGGTAAGTAGAGCTATACAAGTCATGTCTAGAAGTAGTGAGTATTTTGCTGATATCAGGCAAAATTATTTTCACCAAAGGGCTACTGAAGCAGGAAAAGCTTCTACTGACATGCAAATTGCAGCATCAAGATTGGATGATAGGCTCATTCAATCTGAGAAATTCATGGAAGATGATGATTTTATTAAATCATCAAAATTTAAAAGTTTTCTCTATAAAATCAAACAGAATGAACTCACATTGAGTCTCATGCCAAGAGAAGATCCAGAGAAAAATAGAGTTAGTTGAAAAACTATTGGCTTATGACCCTAAAAGTGAAACAATGACTATTGCAGAAGCTAGGGAATTAGTACATAGGAGTGGCATGATTCTAATACCACATTGGGATATTGAGAAAGCCTTTTTGTTGGACCAAATGAGAAGACAAGATAAGGCCATCAGTTATGAAGCCACTAGCACTGAAGGCTTTAAAAGAGGGTCAGATTTTAATGTGGACACTAAAACCCTAGCAGTATGGAGTGTGGCCCCTAACACCAAGAAGCCTAAGATGATGGATATAGAAGAAACTACTCAGGGCAATATGATTGTGTGGACATTAGAGAGCACTATTGGGAAGGAAATCTCTAGTTTGGTAAAACATTTTGCTCTTATGAATGAGGAAAAGGTTGATGAAATTGAGGATAAGTTAGCTGCAATATTCAATGAATGCCTTGATATTAGGAGAACATATGAAGAAGAGCTCAAAATGAGCCATGTACAGAAACAAAGAATAGAGGAGTTGGAGGAAACAATTAAGATTCTGGAAATAGAAATAAAATCCCTCAAAGAACAACTCAAGGTAGCAGCAGAGGCAGAACATGCACCAAGGCAAGAGGAAGAAAGAAGGCACATGGTAGAAGCAAAGGCCCAAACAGAAGGAATACCTATGGGAACAACAGTGCCAGTGTCTATGATTAGTGTGGAAACAGAAGTTTCCCAGGCTGACAATAATACCAAGAAAAATGCTTTGATGAATGTATTAAATCATAGAATCAGCATTCTAAAAAGAATATCTCAGGATACTTATAATACATTCATTAGTCTACAATTTGCAGAACAGGTATGCATGGGTGCAGTTAGATGGCTTGAGCCTATTTTTCAACAGTGGGGACCATATATGCAATTTTTTGACAGGTTGATACCCTTGTTAGCCAAGAAGCCAGATCTCCCAGATAAAGTTATTACTATGAAGGAGGGTATGGACAAAGTGAAAGAATTATTGCAAATCTTCAGAAGGAAGCTGGCAGTAATTCAAAGTAAATTGAAAATGCTAACAAATGGTTTCTATTCTTTGATTCCTTCTTTTATTGATTCCAATGATAACTTAAAAGATTTTAATGAGTGGTCTAATTCTTTTGATCACATTATAGACTTGCCACAAGTGGTATCCATTCTCCAAGATGGTATTGATGAATGTCTTTTCAATGAACTAATTGATACCCTTTTCAAGATTGAAACTAAAGTGAATAGGTTTATCATAGAAGGAAGGGTGATTACTGATGCCAGGTGGTAGAAAACTGTGGATGAACTAACAACAGTTAAGGAATGTGATTGGCCCACTAAAAGAGAAATATTTTTCTGGGAAGCAATCAAAGAAATTAAAGCACTACCAATAGGGAGCAGTTAGAGAAAAGGACAAAATTGAAGATTTTATGCTCCAGCTGTCATCTGCCTTCTGTTTTATTTGTTCAATTTTCTTTTGAAAAGGTGTAATTTACCCAATTTTGTAAAAGGACACCTGTCACTTTCTTTTAGCCTAAAGCTTGTTGCATCTCACACTACTTAAGTGATATTCCAAGGCTAAAAAAGGGCCCGAATTCTATTTTTCTGAGTACTATGCTTAGTCTATTTTTGGTCCAAATTTTGAAAGCAAGTTTATAATGTATTTTTCTGTCAATTCTCTGAGAATACATGAATATAGAATGAGTTGTGTTTCTTTCTGAAGGCCATTATGAGTCTATTGTAAAGGATATACCATTTTCAAAGGAAATGAATACAAATTGTGAACTGTCCCCATATCAGTTGTTTCTAAAATTTGTCTCCTTTTAAATACTTAGCTACCTTGATGTTGTATCAGTAAAGGCTTGTGCAATTAAATGCAATCTAGGTAGGTTGTATATCCATTTATCATTGCTGTTAATTCAATGGATTAAATAAAGGCTTTGATGAATGTGATGAGATTCCTTAAGTATTAAAAAGTATTTTGAATGATAAATTCTGATAAGAATTGTTGATAGAATTTGTTGTAAGGCAACAAATTAGATCTAAGAATTTGCTAGAGTCTGAACCCCAATGGATTAGGCACTGATCAAGTTATTTCAGCTAAAGGAGACATATATTAGAAATGGTTATTCAAATGCATCATCAAATCAAATTTTACTTTTATTTCCTATAGATTTTCAAAGTTGGCCAGCACTTGTCTGCATGGAATGTTTTAACTACAATTAGCCACTATTGTTAAGGACATCTACAGATCTATAGTAGATTTCTTGGCCATATCTATTTCATGGGATGTGTTTATCCAGTTAGTAGGAATTATGTATATGTTTTGAGGATTGTGAGATGAGAATCATAATAAAACTAAGAATAAACCTCATACAAGTTTTCCAATTTTAAATCATCCCTAGGTATACCCGCCCTAGTTTTGCAGAGCCAAAAGAGCAGAAAACCATCTGTGGTTTTGTTGAAGTTGGGTCCAAGTACTTTGCATATGCAATTGTAAATAAGAATTGGCTAGTCTTTAGTTTGTGTATGTACTATTATCTTGGTATTAAGCCTTTTTTTTCTTAGTAGTTTTTTGTGCATTTTAAAACACCAACATGTACTAGCATAGTGTTTCATACATATGGAACATGTCTCCAATTGTGAAACTGCATCTAGTCAAATCTAAATTTTCAAACTATCTCTAAAATCAAGAGGGCATGTTAATATAAAGTTATGTAAAGGAAAGAGGAGTGTGAATGGGTGTTTTGGTGGGAGTACAGTGGTACAACTTTCGAGAACATGTAGAATCTTACAAGTGGGGAGGTGGGTATGTGCAGGATCATGGTGTGTCAAAAAGTGGCGATCTAAAAAATATGTGATTCTAAAATGTCTCAAAGTATATCAAATTCTATTCCAATTTTTTTCCCACCCATCCTGATACCAAACCAAAAAGTTAATACCTTTATCAAGCCTAGTATATCTTTGGATATGAACCCTACATGGTCAACTTTAAAACTGTCTAGAAAACATGTTTTTTACCCATTCTTATGTGTTTTTTTAAACTTCAAACATGTATCTAACAACTTTTTTTCACCCAAAAATGGAAAATTTTAACAAAATACAAAAAAAGCATGGTAGGAAAGTGGTCATCACTTCAAAAAAGAAAACCCTAATATGAATCAAACCATAGAAAGCAAGCCCAAGCCTCCTATGAAGTAGTGGTTCAGACCTTCTTTGATGGGAAATTTAGATGTAGCTCAGTCTGATTATGTCGTTAAAACTTCAAACAAGTTTTCCATTCTGGAAAACCTAGGAGAGAAAGAAAGACATAATCAACATTTTCTTCATGAAGCAGCCTCTCAAAAACTTGATGCTAATGGTTGGTTAGTTTTTCCAAAGATCTCCAAGGTTGAATCCACCCACACTTCATTAGGATTATTAGGTAACCATAACGTTTAGTTTTTACTATCGAAAGTTTAGACAATTAATTTAGGGTTTTTAATTTGACAAAATACACTTGTCCCAATAAATGTAAGCCCTATCTTCATCCATTAGAGGTTGATAGTCTAGAGTCATCTAGTATATTCCACTCCATTAGACCTAGTTGTGCCTCATCCCCTATCAATTCACATCCAGGTTCATATATTCCTCCACACTGACATTTGACAGTTGGAGCTCCTATGGATGCTACAAACTGTAAGGGAAATCTAGGGTCTCAGAAATCTCCAAAAGGCAAAGATAATTCCATCTTTTTATACAATAAGGATATTGAAGACATGTGGAATGACTATCAAAAAGTTGGAATCTTTGCGATATGGAGTGGCCCCTAGGATGATTTTCTCTTTCTCTCAAACTGGTTAGTGGAAAACTGCGAGGAACAAGTAAGTATTTCCTACTTTTTAGATAAAGTCTTATACTTACATTGTATGGATGAATCCATTAAAAAAGAATTTATCGATGTAGTTGAATGCTTTTTCAATGGTTTTGTGGTTAAATTTATAGAATGGCATCTGAATTTTAAAATAGATAAGTTAGATATTATGTGTCTAATCTGGGTCAATATTCAATGCTTACCACCAGAGCTAAATCATATAGAGATCCTTAGGTTATTAAGGTTTGGCTTGGGAGATCTCATAGGTGTAGATTCCTCCTTTCAGTATTACAATAATGTAAAATTGCTCATTAGAAAAAAGTTTAATCAACCACTTCAAGGGCAAAGGAAAGTGACTACCAAACAAGCATCTTATGATTTAAATCTGTAGTTATTTGAAGGGAAAATATCAAAAATTATAAGGATAGATGGGAGCAAGAACATTAGTTTCAAAACTCTACCTCTGACTTCAAAATTCCTCAACAAGTTCCCAAAGATAAGAGTCCAAAAACAAGAATTTGAGGAAAAGGCCACTTGCTTTGAACACTTCTTCACCATGTTTGGAAAAGTGTAAGATTCAAATAGATCTTTGGTATAGTGAAAGGACTGTTACTAGAAATCATTTAGAATATAGGGGAAGACTCCAATCTATTATAGTGGCTAATCATATGAAGAGTCCATAATTTTCACAAGGTAATAATGCTAAAGTAAAATAGAGAACTAAAAGAAAACAAAAAGTGACAAAGAGCATTTCAAGACAAGGGATATTAGCAAAAATAGGTAAAGACATGGAATCTAGACAGATTAATCCACAACTAGCACAAGATCAATCAACCTCCAATGCAAGGGATGAAAGCTTTTCTAACTCCATTGACACTAAATAGCAAGAAGTGAATATCTCTCACAACAAAGTCTCTTCGGATAAGCATATTAATCATACAGGTTAGAATCAAGACATAAAGTTACTATCATCTCAACAAAACAAGGCATCACAAAATTTTGAAGAGGACAACATAGAGGATTTAGAGAATTCCTTATTATTTGAATCAAAAGAAAATAAAGGTGAAAATCTCCAAGCCATAGAGGAAGTACTTAAAATGGAGCAGTGTCAGCGATAGCTTTCAAATGAAATAACTCCTAGTAAAGAGGTTTTTATCAGATCTTCCAAGCTTTGGCAGACTCCAAAAAAGAAGTAGATTGCAATGCAAAGAGGGCAAAAAAATCTGTGTTAAAAGAAGTACAAAACTTCCTAAATAAGGATATTATTATGGATTTGGAATTGGAAAATCTAAAATCAGAAGATGAGAACCTTGATCTATTATCTGATGAATTAGTCTAGGTATTTTTCTTTGAGAATATTGATAATAATACAAAGTCCCAGAAGGAAGAATTAATTTAGAAAATTCTTAAATTGGGAGGTAGCAATTACACATGTGAAGATTTAAGATGAGATCTTTTGAACATAGAGGTTAAGGATAACATCAAGGGGCAGAATTAGAACAATGGAAATGGAAAGGTTACAAAACTAAAGGATAAAAGGGATGGTATAGAAAATTTGAAAGGTTTAGACTTCAAAGCTGAATACCAGCCTAGCATTATAAATCAGATAATCAGAGAACTTGAAACTAAAGATATGGAAGGAAAGGTAGGCAACAAGATCTCTATTACTCAGAGTATAGAAATAGACTTAGAGCACCTCGGGATCCAAATGAATCAGGAAGGTTTGAGCTCACCTAAATATGGCAAAGTGAAGGATAAAAGAGGTAGAAGATCATTGAAGGAACTTAGGGAAGTAGATGGACTAAGTAGAGAACAACAAAAGATAGATCAGTTACTTAATAATAGGAAGGGGAAGAGGCTTCCCAAGGAGTCATGAAGATTACAACATGGAGTGCTAGGGGTTTAAATGCCCCTAGTAAGAAAAGGTCATTAAAACAAAACCTTAAATACTTTGAATCAAAAATCATTTTAGTACAAGAAAAAAAGTTAAATAAGGCAGAAGGTTTGAAGTTAGATAAGATGCTAGGCCTATGGGGCTCTATCCTTCAAGAATCACTAGGAGCATTAGTAGGTCTAGGAATTTTTTAGAACCCTATGAAGGTATCAATAGTTTGTGTAAAGTGTAGTAACAATTGGATCAGTGTTAATGTCTAGAGTCTAAAGTCAAATCTGCAATTTATTTTAATTAATGTTTACGGCTCGATTAGTTATATGGGAAAAAAGCCATCTGGGAAGATATTAGTACTTTCATAAATAATTTTAAGGATAGATCTTTTTTGGTAGGAGGAAATCACAATACTATTTTAGATCTATTAGAAAAAGTAGGGGGTATTCAACATCTCTTGCAATCGTCTTTAGATTTTAAAATTTGGTATGATAAGCATAGCATGATTGACATTCCAACTAATAATGGGAATTTTACATGGAATAATACAAGGAAAGATTTTTCATACATCATTGAAAAATTGGATAGGTTTTTTATTACAGGTGATCTGAATGCTAATAATTTCAATCTTCATTCTTCCATTTTGCCAATTGCTGGGTTTGATCATTACCCAGTTCAGTTAGAATTTATAGAGCCTATAAAACCTGTTAGGAACCCATTTAAATATGAAAAAATGTGGTTCCTAGATCCTAATTTCATCAAGAATATCAAAGAATGGTGGGCACAAGATAATTTTGAAGGTTCCAAGATGTTTATTTTTATCTCCAAAATGAAGATGCTCAAAGAGTAGATTCTAAGATGGAACAAAGAACATATCAACAATATTTTTAAAGAAAAAATAGATATAGAAAATAAACTAAGAAATTTAAATCTAGAACTAATTAAGAAAAGCATGAACAGTGAAAATTTTCTATTAGAAAAAGAATTACTCGCTAAACAAGAGGATATATTATCCAAAGAAGAATTTTTTTGGGGACAGAAGTCTAGAGAAAAATGGCTAGATGAAGGGGATTGGAATACAATTTTTTTCATAACTCCACCCTATACAATAGATCAAAGAGTAAAATAACTTGTATTAAAAACTACCTGGGTTTACAAATTGAGAAACCAAGTGAAATTGCAAACACTATCGTAACACACTTCTAAGAAATATTGAATAATTACGAATGTTCAAATAGAGAGGCACAAAATAAAATGCTTAAATTTATCCCCAAATTAATTTCCCTTGAGGATAATAAGGTTTTAAATAAACCTATAACTTTGGAAGAGGTGAGATCGGTAGTTTTTAACATGAACCCAGATAAATCTCTGGGTCCTAATGGTTTTCAGGCCTTCTTCCTCCAGAAATATTGGGATATTATTGGGGAAGACCTTTGGAAAGCCATTGAAGCATCAAGAAATGGCATAGCTCTATTATTATAAATCAATCATTCCTTTCTTATGTTGATTCCCAAAAGGAATGAGTGCAAGACTCTAGGGAACATTAGGCCTATTGCTCTATGTAACACAGTCTATAAGATTTTCTCCAAGATTCTAGCAAATAGACTTAAAGGTTTCCTCTCGAAGTTAATTTTTGAGGAAAAAATGGGTTTTGTTCCTAGTAGATCCATTCTTGATGGCATCCCTACAATTCAAGAAACCATTCATTCTACCTGTAAGAGAAAAGAGCTATGCATGTTTATGAAACTAGATATTCAAAAAGCTTACGATATGGTTGATTAGCAATTCTTGTTTAAGGTTCTTGAAGCTTTTGGATTTTCCAATCAATGAATCAATCTCATTTTTAAATTTATTTCTAATCCTAAAATTTTAGTACTCATTAATGGGACGCTTGAAGGTTTTTTTTGAAATTTCAAGGGGTATTAGACAAGGAGACCCGTTATCTCTGTCCCTCTTCATCATTATGGTGGAAGCCTTCGGGAGAGCTATGTATGATGCCTACCATAATCAAAGAATTTATGGTATTACTATTGCGAGAAACATGACCAACATCACGCATCAGCAATACAAAGATGATACTATATTACCTAGAAAAAATATAGTTTTTGAGGCATTAGGACTTAAAGCCATTAGAAAATCATATATGATGGCATCCAATCAAAAAGTAAATGAGAACAAATCTGAAATCTATTTTTTAAATACTAAAAAATAAATAGAAGATCAGGTATGCAAGTTGATGGGTTATAAAAAAGGTTACTTGTAAATATTTGGGCATTTCTCTAGAGAAGGGTATGAAATCCAGTAAGGTTTGGCATAACACCTTTGAAAAAATGGATGCAAGGATTGGAAGTTGGAAAGATAAATGGCTCTCAAAAGTAGGAAAGACTACTAAAATTAGTTTAATTTTATCAGCCATTCCTATCTATCCGCTTTCCTACCCCTATCTCTAAAATTTATCGCCTAAAATTTGAAGCAAAGCTTAGGAATTTTCTTTGGAAAGATTGTGAAGAAGACAAAAAAATGGTGCTTATCAAATGGGAAAATATTTGTAAACCTAAGGACTTGGGCAGTCTTGGGATTAAGAATTTGGAATGGCAAAACACAGCCTTAGGAGCCAAACTAATTTGGTGTCTTTTTAAAGAAAGGGATCACAAATGGGAAAAGATTTTATATAATAAATATCTCAATGCGAACAACCCTCTATCAATTTTTAGAATTAAGAACCCTCCTAAAGGTTTGAAATGTAGAACTTTATACTGAAGTGTCATGATTTAATTTGCAATTTTCTTACCTGGGATGTCGATTTGGGAGATAAGGCCTCATTTTGGGAGGATTCTTGGGATGGTCACCCTCCCATTGTTTCTAGACCCTTCCCTGAGGATCTCAAGGATAAGTTAGTCTCTCTTTGGGGTGTTAAAGTTAGTAACTACAAGACAAAAATCACCTCAGAAGGAACACACATATGGGTCTAGAAATCTTTGGCAGGGGTAGGAGTAGGTCCTATGGCTATAGAGGCCTTTCTAAAGATTTTGTTTGATAAGGAAATTAAGCAATCCGAGAGGAAAGATGAACTTATTTGGGCAGCAATGAATGATGAAAAATATAGCATGAGAAATGGTTACAAAGCTTTGCTACATTCATAAAGATGGAATAAAATAGATATTCCTCTCAAGCTTTGTTTGGATGTTGATTGTCTCCCCAAGGTAGGATTCTTCTTATGGGTTGCTCTTCAGAACATAATTTTAACTGTGGATAGGTTATGCAAATTTGGCATTCAAGATCCATCGAGATGCGTGTTAAATAAATATAACAACAAAGATATGGACCACCTACTATATAGTTGTTCATTTTCTCAAGCTTGTTGGGAATGGCTTAGACTAGTGTTGGGGTGGTCTATGCCTTTGCTGAAATATTTCCTTGATCTCCTCAAAGGATGGCCCACTAATTTGGTTAAAGGTATTTATAGTAGACTCTGGAACATATGCCCTTCAATAATTTCATGGGAAATCTAGAAGGAGAGGAATATATGCATTTTTTTGGACTTTGAATTACGACTTGATGAGTTAATTTTAAAAATTGAAGCTAGTATAGTGGAAGTTACTAAATCCCATCTAAGAAATTCAAGGAGAGAGGAAGGATATTTCTCTTCTTGGGACGGTTTGATGAAGAATAATTGGGTCAACTTGATTAACCCCCCTCGAGTTTACTTCAAGAAAAGTAAAGAAGCTAGGGAAAACTATAAATGGTCTCCCCCCCAGAAGGGGTGGTTTAAACTCAACTTTGATAGGGCAGCTAGAGGCAATCTAGGTACAATAGGGATTGGATGTATCATCAACAATGATACAAGCAAATGGATATCCAAAAAAGCCATGTCTATTTGGCCCACCTCCAACAATCTAGCTAAATTAGAAGCATTGGAAAAGGGACTGTATCTATATCACGAGTTAGGGGTGACAAAAGTTATCATTGAAGGTGACTCTTAGATCATCCTAAACATAGTGAAGAAATGTACTACTCCTAATTGGGTCCTCAACTCTAAGTTAGGAAAAGTGCTCGATCTTATAGACCAGTTCGTTGACAGTAGGATATGTCACATTTTCTGTGAAGGTAACTAGAAGGCAAATCATCTAGCCAATAAAGGAGTTGATGGTGTTAATTTCCAGCTCATTAATGAAGTTTTACTAGTCTTTGCTATATCTTCTAAATTATTGGCATAATTCTTTCCTCTTTCATGTTTATTTAGCTTTTTATTTTTAGGAGTTAACTTTTTTCTTATTGCATATGTTTTATGACTTCCCTCCACTATGGAATGTTTTGTATGCTTCAGTTGCCAACTGTGTAAGTTGTTATGATTGGTCCATGCCTATGCTTTTGATTGTCTCCCTTTTCTACTTATCATAGAGATAGGTGGCATCCTTTTTATTTTGTCTAAAGTTGGCATTGTTATGATTTTTTGTCTTATTGGCCCCTTCATTATTTTGCATTTTGTTTTCCTTGTGTTTCAATCTAATGATGTCATGATTTCATGAGGTCATGCTAGAGCGACATTCTAGACCCTTTGTTAGTATTTTTTTTATTCACTGTTGTTATTTTCCTCATACATCACATGGTGCATTCCTATCTGCAAATGGAGTCCAATATCTATGTTTTTTCATTCTAAGGAAACCCACACCATGGCCTTTCGTGGCAATTTTAAACCATAATGTTTGAATAGAATAATCCAACCAATGGACAACATGTCAAGGATTTCTATGAG
The DNA here is from genome assembly GCA_028749045.1 of Cupressus sempervirens. Lineage (NCBI taxonomy): Eukaryota > Viridiplantae > Streptophyta > Pinopsida > Cupressales > Cupressaceae > Cupressus > Cupressus sempervirens. The sequence goes on along the minus strand of CM053785.1, from coordinate 307,897,915 downwards.
CAAGGTTATTGGGGAAGGAGTCTTTAACTATAAATTCACATGGAGGAAAAATAGTGATATAATTGGTTCCTTCATTGGTTGCATGGCGAGAGCAAGGGTAAAGCACAGAGCCATTATCCGGCCGTGTTGTGATATTTTTGATCCAACCTAGAGAAAGGGTCTTAATCAAGTGGTTAGGAGCATTGATGATAAGTTATAAATTCCTCTCTCAAAGAAACACATGGATCTTCCACTGGGGTCTCCAGACTTGGAGGTTTCTTTTTGCTGCCCATTGCTGATCATTCGTGAGAACCTAGCATTTTATAGGGAGTGGCCAAAGATGGAGGCAAGTATCCATTTTATTTTGCACTAGAGGGGCATCGTGGAGGAGGAGAATAGGGTTTGGGTTACCAATTACCTTAGTGTTTTCAAGGCATATATTCATCCAGGGGTAGTATTTGACAATCTGGATGCCCTAAGTTTTTGTACCCCAAATTCAGAGAAGACCAGTAGGGCTAAATCTGGTCTTGAGTTCCCCCTCAACTTTCATGTGGAAAACCCTAATGACATAAAGTGATTATGGTATTCTCTAAGTAAGGTTATCTTGGATGTTGGTAAGTCTCTAGATTTTTTCTAGTCGAAATGATATCAATGTATCTCTGTTAAAGGTTTTTTGTAATGAACTCTATTGACATGGTTCATTGTTTATAATTGTACTTAAGCCTTTGGTTTTGTATGTTTCTCTGGGTCACGGGCGTATGTAGATTCTGAAAAATCTTTTATCATGGACATATAAATAGGTGTAATATGATATCAATAATATTTGACATTAATGTCTGTTGGGTGGCTCTGGTTCTTCAATATTCTTGAAATGTGTTTTATTGTCATTTTAATTGATTTGAAAAGTTCATTTTAATATAGTTGATATAGTGTGAGTATGAATGGAAGTATGGTGGTCTATTTGAGGGATTATTCATGAAATCTTCAATTAGATGATGCGCGTCAACTCTATTTATGCTCATAGCTATTTTTTTTACTATCATGGATGTATGTTTTATAGTAGACAACTAGCTTCTCATGGTATAATCTTTCTAGATTGTTGACTTGGATTTAATAATTCAATATCAGAATTGCATGGGAAATATGTGGGTTGTTCCTATGATTTAGTTTAAAGGAAGGCACTCTGATTTATCTCTAGTTGATCAAATTTTGGATGATAAACAGGGATGGTTCCCTCATAGCTCTCGTCTATTTTTTCAACATTTCACTCGCATGATAGATGGCTTTAATTTGTAGAATTGACAATGTATTGTACTTAATGTTATGGCTCTGCTGTCTGTCTCTATTGGATCTTCAGTTTATGTTTTCAGCTCTCTGTTTCCATCTGGCTATTTTCTATTCTTATTATGCATCCTTTATTATTTTGTAAGGCATCTCTCTATGCTGGTATCTAATTGTTTGCCATGCAGTTTTCTGGTGATGGTTCGAGTATGGAAAAAAGGAATTGGTTGATGGATATTTCAAGTCTTGATTGCTAGAATTTAGCAGTTGAATCTTAAATCTATTTCTTGTTTTATAGGTGTCATGATATCTATTTTAGGTTTTATAATTTAATTAATATCCTATTTTATTGTCCTATTTTGGATAAGCATAATTAGTTTTATTTTCTTGATATATATAGGAGATATAATTACATCTATTAATGTCCTATCTTTGTTATTTATTTAGGATTTATCAACATTGATTCGGTATTAGATAGATTTGTATCTTAATATTTATTATTAACTAGTTTGATTGCAAGATAGTTAGATAGGGATGATCTCATTTGATCTCTACAAATAAATAAAAAGAAAGTATTGGAATCTTTGGAAAGAGGCGATGGTGGCTTCAAAGAGCTATGTACTTTATGGTCACTATAAACAAATATTTACAATGTAATGTTTAAATAAGATTTTCTGACTAGGGTGTGCCCCTTTTATGTTGTAATAATATAGGACTGAGGTCCCAGGCTAGACTGGAGATTTTCTTTCCCTGTTCTTTCCTACCAGTGCCCGTTTGAATGGTGGAACGCTATTATAATTATTTTATTATTAGCAATATATCATCATGGCCTTGGCCATTTACCGATTTAAAAAAAAAACAATTTTACCCAAATTTGATGAAATGAAAAGGGTTTCATAAGATTGTTCTTAGCTTTCCATAAAAGCAATGTCTATCAACTTACAATTTGAGTAAGTAATTATTACTTATTTTCTAATGGATTTATGTATAAAGTTTTGATTGACACACTGATTGAAAAAGAACTATAACTTTCAAATGGTACAAGATTTTTAAAATCAAAAGATGCATCACATTCTATGTTTCTTCTACTATAAGGGAAAAAAGAACAATTAAATTTTGTAGAGTTTTGAGTTAGTCAGGGTGGTCAAACATGAGAGGTTTTTTATTCCAAAAATACTATGGTAGAAAATTTATAATTAATTAATTATTTATAATAAAAATACCCAAAATATGCATCACATTTGGGAATGAGTCTAATTCTTATATCTAGAATCTTATTAAAAAATATGATCATTTTATTTTGATTAAGGTGGTTAGACATATGTCTACTTCTTATTTTTGTCCTGAAATTTTTGTACAAATTCATTAAAATTCAAATTTTTGACCAATGAATTTTTATGCAGCAGTATTTCTGGGCTAAGATTGTGTAAGTTTTTTTTATCATCAACATTTTAGATCATACTCCATGATCCATCATCAGGATGAGAGAGTGTAAGAATGTCATAAAGAATAAGATTTGAAGCAAAGAGAAAAAATAGAAAAAGAAAAAGAGAGGAAGTCAAGAGAAAATGTTTAATTATCCAAATGGAATATTAAAAACCAAGTATTTAGATACTAAAAAGGGGAAAATTAAGATATAAAAATAAAAATAAAAATATAAAAGGAAAATAATAATAATAATATATAAATATGAATGGATATCTATAAGTATAAATATATGAGTGAGTATATATACCTTTATTATACCTATATACTTGCATGCACACATATGAATATAATAAACTAAAGAATGTAGAAAGTATAAACAATGACATATGTGTGTGTGTGCACACACAAACACAAATATATATAAATAAATATATATATATATATATATGTATATATAAAATCAAATTTTCTTTTTTTTTCAGATAAGGCCTAGTAGTTTAGAAACAAAATTTAATTTCCTATAGATTTTTTTCTCTCAACTTTTTGATAGAAAGTTTATAACAAGTTGAAAATTGCATGCCAAGTTGACATAACCCTAATTTGCTAATTTTTCATTGCCACTTAATGTTAGGATAAACCACGGACAGAAATAAAAACTACATGCAAATATAACCAATAACAGACAATAATAGAACACACAGAAATGAACACAAGGCACCAAGATTTAACGTGGTTCACCCAATCCCTGGGCTACGTCCACCAAACAGCAAGTCCGATCTTATTACAATCCAGTGATTACAACCTGATTACAATCTGTAATCCCTTACAGCTCAATACCGCCGCAAGAACCAATTTCATATCACCACATCTCCAAAATACCCAACCCTAAGCCCTTTTTATACAAGTATTAAACCGCTTTAGGGTTATAACATGTCGGCCATATGTCGGCTACCATGTCGATGTCAGCTACTTCCAAAAAAATTTTTTGTCGGGGCGATGCCCCGAACCCCACTATTTATGAAGTATGTACAGTACTTTCCTGATCAGTCACCACAATCTAACAATCTCCCACTTGGGGACTGATCAGGCTCCACACTAAACAACAATCTCCCACTTGGAGACTGATCCTGTAGCAATACAACTACCACATGGGGCTCCCACTGGATCAAACCACCCTGGACTCTGCTGTTCTTTTATTAACATTTAGTCTAAAAGACCAACTGAAGCTGAAGAGGAGTTCAGCTTCTCCCTTGTGACAACCTTTGTCAACATATCTGCTGGATTTTCATTGGTATGTATCTTCTCCAGCTTTAACTGTCCATCCTCCAAAACTGACCGAATGAAATTGTACCGCAACTGTATGTGTTTGGTCTTAGAATGCAGAGCTGAATTCTTAGCAAGATGAATGGCACTCTGACTATCTGTGAACAAAAAATTATCCTTCTGAGGATGTCCCAATTCTTCCAAGAAGAACTGAAGCCATATCATCTCTTTGGCGGCCTCTGTAGCAGCAACATACTCTGCCTCTGTAGTGGAGAGAGCATTAATCTTCTGTAGCCTAGAAACCCAGCTCACGGCTGCCCCACCAACAGTAAAGACATAACCTGTAGTACTCCGCCTGGTATCAATATCCCCAGCCAAATCTGAGTCAACATAGCCCTGTAAATTAGTAGTAGAGCCCCCAAAGTGTAAACACTTATTGGATGTTCCTCTCAAATATCTGAGAATCCACTTGACAGCATTCCAATGCTCAAAACCTGGATGACTCATATACCTGCTAACGACTCCCACTGCATGTGCAATATCTGGCCTAGTGCATACCATAGCATACATCAAACTTCCTACAGCTGAAGCATAGGGTACCTTGGACATCTTATCCTCCTCGTCCTGTGTCTTGGGACACATCTCCTTAGTCAATTTCAAATGACCAGGTAAAGGTGTGCTGACAGCTTTAGCATTCTCCATAGAGAAACGTTGCAACACCTTCTCAACATAATCAGCTTGAGATAGCGTCAATGTTCTGTTCTTCCTATCTCTGCAAATCTTCATACCAAGGATTTGTTTTGCTGCCCCCAAATCCTTCATAGCAAATGCATGTGCTAATTGGCGTTTCAGCCCCTTAATATGATCCATGTTAGACCCAACTATAAGCATATCATCAACATATAAACATAAAATAATGTAGCTATCATCATCCAACCTCTTAAAATAAACACAGTAATCTGAATGACACCTATTATAGCCATGCTCATGCATAAAACTATCAAATTTCAGATACCATTGCCGAGGTGCTTGCTTCAGGCCATATAAACTTTTCTTCAATTTGCACACTAAGTTCTCCTAACCTTTGACCTCAAAACCCTGTGGCTAAGCCATATATATTTCTTCATCCAAATCACCATGAAGAAAGGCTGTTTTAACATCCATCTGCTCTAAATGCAAATCTTCAGTAGCCACAAGACTTAAAACAGTACGAATAGAAGTCATTTTAACAACAGGAGAAAATATTTCATCAAAATCAATTCCTTTTTTCTGTGCAAATCCTTTGACAACTAACCTGGCCTTAAATCTTTTCTTACCTCCTTCCTCTTCTTTCAACCTGTAAACCCATTTATTCTATAAAACCTTTTTACCTGCAGGCAACTTGCACAAATCCCATGTCTTATTTTTCAGCAAAGAGTCCATTTCATCTTTCATTGCAGACTCCCACTGAATCTTAGTATTCACCTGCACAGCTTCATCATAACTTTCAGGTTCACCAGCATCAGTAAGTAAAATAGAATACAAAGAGGGAGAAAACCTTTGTGGAGGTCTAATTGGCCTTGTTGACCGTCTAACATTCACTGGTGTATGTGGTATTTGTTGTTGCGGTTGTTGCACATCATGAGGAATGGCTGGAACATCAGCTTTTGGAGTATCATCCAGCACTACATAATCATCTTCTTTCTTCTCATGTTGCTGCAACAGATCTTTGTACAACACTTTTTCATTGAATATGACATCTCGGCTTCTTATAATTTTATGATTTTCAAAATCCCAAAGCCTATAACCAAATTCATTAATGCCATATCCAACAAAGACACATTTCTTTGATTTAGCTTCTAGCTTGGTTCTATTTTCAGAGTCTATATGAGCAAAAACTTCACAACCGAAGGTCTTGAGAAAAGAATAACTCACCTTCTTGCCAGTCCATGCTTCCTCTGGAATACCACAACCCAAAGGAGTAGAGGGACCTCTATTAATCAAATATACTGCAGTATTGACAGCCTCCACCCACATGTGTAAGGGCAACCCAGCATGCAACCTCATGCTCCTTGCGCGCTCCATTATAGTCCTGTTCATGCGTTCAGCCACTCCATTTTCCTGTGGAGTCCTTGGAACAGTTTTTTGTCTATGAATACCATTAGTGGAGCAATAATCTTCAAATTCATGACTGCAATACTCACCACCATTATCAGATCTGAGACATTTTAATTTCTTACCAGTCTCATTTTCAACCAAGCATTTCCATTTCTTAAAAGTTTGAAATACATCAGATTTCTGTTTAAGGAAATAAACCCATACTTTTCTAGTTGCGTCATCAATAAATGTAACATAATAATGAGAGCCACCAAGGGAAGATACCTGAGCCGGTCCCCATACATCTGTATGCACAAGTTCTAATTTCTCCTTTTTGTTTTCCTTCCCCGTCTTTACAAAACTCACTCTCTTTTGTTTTCCATACACACAACTTTCACAAAAATCCATATTCACACATTTTAGACCTGGTAAAACTTTCCTTGAATGAAGTACTTTCATACCTTTCTCACTCATGTGCCCAAGTCTATTGTGCCACAGCGCTGTATCAGAATCCACAGCAGCTATTTGTTCTCCCTGCTCATCTGCAGTAATTGTTCCTGAATATTCATTTTTCTCTGAAACAATCAAAGTAGAAGGAACAATATGACCTGTACAAAGATATAAGGTGCCTACTTTCACACCTTTTGCTACTACAAGGGAACCTTTTGAAACCTTCCAATTTTTATCATTAAAAGTAACTACACAACCCTCATCACCGAGTTGCCCTACTGAAATTAAATTTCTACTTAGTTTTGGAACATGTCTTACCTCATGTAGTAGCCAATGATTCCCATTCTGCAACTTAATCTTAATTTTTCCCTTTCCAACAATCTGACAGGGTTCATTATCCCCCAAATAAACAAGCCCAAAATCCCCTTGGACATAATCAATGAAATAACCTCTATGAGGTGTAGCATGAAAAGAAGCACCAGAATCTAAAACCCATGAATCATCAACACTCTCTAAAGACAGAAGCAAAGCATCCTCTTCGGATTTGTTACTTACCACATTTGCCTCTTTGTCTCCATCTGATTTATCTCCTTCATTTTTCTTTCGAGTCCAGCAATCTTTCTTTTTGTGCCCTGGTTTCCCACAGTACCAGCAATCATTTGGTCCTCTCGATTGAGACCTCCTCCCCTTTGACTTTCCTCTTGATTTCCCACGATTTCCAGAGTTACTTCCTCTTTCAGTCGTTCTGCCCCTGCTTTGTGCATTTAAAGCACTTCCTGATGTAGATCCACCTGAGGATTTTCTACGAGTTTCCTCACTTAAAATAACACCGATCACATCATCATATTTTAGGGTACTAGATCCAGGAACAGAATTACTCACCGCCATTACCAAGCCATTCCAGCTTTCAGGCAAAGAACACAAAATCAAGAGAGCCCTAATTTCTTCATCAAAATTGATACCCACAGAAGATAATTGACTAGTAATAGTATTAAACTCATTTAAATGATCTGCAACAGATCCACCTTCTGCCATTTTCATATTAAATAAACGCTTCATGAGAAATACCTTATTTGAAGCGGAGGGCTTTTCATACAGTGTCGCTAGGGTTTTCATCAAATCTTCTATCGTCTTTGCTTTTGTAATATTAAATGCCACCGATGGTGCCAAGCATAACCGAATGCTTCCAAGTGCCTTTCTGTCCAAAAGATCCCATTCAGCCTCTGACATAGTTCCCTGATTCTTGGCTTTTCCTTCCAACGGCTTCCACAAATCCTTCTGATATAAATAGTCTTCCATTTGCATCTTCCATAACTGGAAGTTCTGCCCATTAAACCTATCAACCCTCAGCTTACCATCATCTGCCATTGCTCCCACTCAACCGTGAGACTCCCACTTAACCGTGAGACTTTCCTGCAAAGGATAACTGAGAAACAACTAGGCTCTGATACCACTTGTTAGGATAAACCACGGACAGAAATAAAAACTACATGCAAATATAACCAATAACAGACAATAATAGAACACACAGAAATGAACACAAGGCACCAAGATTTAACGTGGTTCACCCAATCCCTGGGCTACGTCCACCAAACAGCAAGTCCGATCTTATTACAATCCAGTGATTACAACCTGATTACAATCCGTAATCCCTTACAGCTCAATACCGCCGCAAGAACCAATTTCGTATCACCACATCTCCAAAATACCCAACCCTAAGCCCTTTTTATACAAGTATTAAACCGCTTTAGGGTTATAACATGTCGGCCATATGTCGGCCATAATATGTCGGCTACCATGTCGATGTCAGCTACTTCCAAAATTTTTTTTTTTCGGGGCGATGCCCCGAACCCCACTATTTATGAAGTATGTACAGTACTTTCCTGATCAGTCACCACAATCTAACACTTAAGGGCATAGTTTGGTTGACCATGATCCTACACATACCTAGGGAGTGGGGTACCTAGTGGTTGGTCAAAGTTGTGAGTGCACCTAATGGTATGATGTGCACTCATTTGTTTTGTATGGTAAGAATAATAAAGGAGACTTCTCTGTTGATCTTCCATATCAACATGCTTATTGTAGAGCAACTAGCATTTAGAAGCTTGTACATTTGAATTCTTTTGTTTGAATGCAAAAAAAGGGAAAATATTTTATTTTTGGTATCTTTCTAAATATAAACTTTATTTAACAATCCTTAGAGTGGAACACTAGTCACAAAGTAAGATGTACCTTTTCACCATTACTTAAAGAGTAGTTAAAAGCTCATATAATCGACAAACTATTTCTAGGTACAATTTTATTGAATTTTAAAGAACCTCTTCTAAAGTAGAGATTGTTATAATGATTTAGAATAACTGAGAGGGGGGTGAATCAGTTATCCTTGGGTTTGGATGTACCAATTTCAATTTTCATAGATTAAACAACTTAATCAATCCCACAAAATAGCTTAGTCCATATAAAATATATCATCAATAATTTATCATTCTTTAACTCTCTATTCTATTTATGTGTGTGTGTCGACTAGCTATAAAATAAAAAACTATAAAAATAGCATGAGTAAAGTGACATCCACACATATAAATAACACTTTAACACTAGGATTTAATGTAGAAACTCAATTTGGAAAAAACCACCAAGTAACATGCTACCAATTTTTCACTCTTATAAAGTGAGCTTGGTTAAGAACCAACCCTGTTAAAGGTTATACAACACATTGTCAAATGTGACCATGTTAAAGGATTTAAGCACCCTATTAGGAGTGGTCTTGTTAGAGGACTTTAGATCATTTCATTAGAATGTCGCCTTGATTAAAGGATTTACAACATGATTGTTAGATCAACCTTGATTAAAGGAGTTTGGCTCCCACAATGGTTAAAATGTAACAATAGGTTTGATCTATAAAGTACAACTCACTTTGCAAATTCAGATCCCCATTCACTCATCTTTTGGTTCATTAACTTGCCTCCATTATTATCTTGATCAATGGTCTACTTGGCATCCCTTCAAGAAATCACACTTCACCAAACTCTTCACACTTCTTCGTTGCTCTTCTCTTTACAACTTCTCCTTAAGAATGTCAATCAACAATGAACCAACCTTAGAAAGCATCTCTTATGCCTCCTTAAACAGGTAATGTCAATCTTTTTCTTCTTAAACATCACTATAGATCTTATAAGGGTTAGGCAAAGTTCATCGAATCCTTCCATCATTATGTTTTCCTTCTTCTATAAATTTTTGATCAAATCCTTGACTTTGATTGCATAAAAAACTCTCTTCATGTATTAAATATCCCAACTCATCAATTCTTATCATCCACGTGCTATGACTAATCCAAAATTTCAACTATGTCGGCCTCAAATTCAATTCTTCAAAAAAATGTAACTTTTGTTGTCACACATCAGTCACTATATTCTTCTTCTCGTTCATCACTATGTAGCTTGAGATACACTATTTTGTTTCAGTTGGCATCAACTAGTTCGCTCAACCATTACTACGCTTCATCACTGCTAACTTTTCTTCATAAACTTTCTTGGCAATAACTATCACTCGGCTTGAGCTATTTTGTTCGACTTCTACTTAAGTTCCTTAATCTTTTGTTTCACTTGCTTCATTGACCAACCAATAGTGATATTTAGTCATACTTAGAGTTAAACCCAACTCTTGTCCTTTCATTTTCATGCATCACTTCACTTGGCTTCTTCACTTCATGTAATGAGTAATCAACACATTATCCTATCAAGTACTAACTTATCAAGTTCTCATTGTATTTACATGATACTTAACTTCACATCACTCAACAACACTAGCTCACCTCGCTGTATCTCTTCTTTTCAAATCCTCTTCATCAATCAAATGATATGGTAGTTTGCACTATTAGTGAATATCTCTCCAATAGGTTTGACACTATTGTCTTACCACCAAGCTTGACATCAATGACAATATAACATTTGCTCCAACAGTAGTTTCCAATTTAATCTCTCTTTGGCAATGATGGAAACACCTCTAGTTACCATGCTGTCCAAAATCTTTAGCTTGTATTATCAGCTCTCTTCACATTTTTTCTCTCTTTCTTAGTTTCATTCTAGTTCTCATCTATGCAATCTCAGGGTGGTCCCTTTTTCATTTTAGCACATACTATGTTTCTATCATATCTCTAGATGACAAGACCTCAACTCATGCTCTTGATTTGAACACTTTCTCCCCCTTTCTAATAAATTCAACATCTCTAGCAACACATCTCCCTCTATTCATCAAACTCATGATAACTGCAACATCATCTCCCTCATTACATGAATAGTAACTTGATCATTCTGTCCCTCTTTGACAACAATTTCGAACACATCAACCATTCACATACATCTTCATGTCATTATTTAGGCTGATATAGAAATGCCACTTCAACCTTCATCTTGCTTTAGTTCCTTGCAGCTTCATACATGCTAATAGTTGAATGTCTTGATTTTCATACCTTTAGGCAACTCCTAAAGTGTGACCACTTGCATCAATCTATAAGATATTATGGTCGTAAATTTGATGCAATGCATCATCTCTACCTAATTTTATTCAAGTAGGGGAATGACCCATAATTTATCACTTAGATACTCAAAAGCATCCTTAGGTAGTGCCTTAGTGAATATGTCAAATAATTGTTCCTTTGTGTTCACATATTCCAATCTTCTTTTTCTTGTACTAGCTCTCTCAAGTAATGATACTTGATCTCAATATTCTTAGTCATTTCATGCATCACAAGGTTCTTTGGTATATATATATATATATATATATATCACAATAAATAACAGTAGGTTCAATAATCTCTTCCTTCATATCTTTCAACAATTGCTTGATCCACCAATATTAGAAAAATTTACTATTGCATATTCAACCTCTGTTGTAGATTGCAAATTGCAATTATACTTCTTGCTTGTCCATGAAATTAATGTTTTGCTTCTTGCATGTCCATGAAATCGATCTCCTTCTTAGAAAGAAAGCTTCTCCACTTGTATTCTTTATGTCATTAATAACTTCATCATTTGATAAGTTCTCATTCTCAACAGTGATGCTAGTTGTCTAAGAAGAGGCCTCAAATTACTTATGCATTTTGTTATTGCTTATAAATCCAAACAATTGAAATTCTAAAAAAAAAAATGTATTTAGTGCTTTTGTAGGTCAAATAAATTATTCAAACCCTCCCAAATTTGACTTGATTTTTTGAGAAGTCTAGCCTTGGTTTTATCATCTTACTACTCTGGTCTTAATTTTTTGTCAAGTCTATCCAATACAACTAAGAATTAGTTACAGAATGACTAATTATATGCTACTCTAGTCTAATAACTAATTACTTCTATATGATACATCTAAGAATATCAGATAGAGCATGATGAATTATAGCCTTAGTTTTATCATCTTGTTAGGCTGGGGCTGGGATTTTTTAAGAATATTTTGGGCTGATTCTTTTAAAGAATATTTAAAAGGAAGCAAATCTCCTAATGGTAACATTATTTTATTACAATCATTTTAAATTTTAAACCTTATAACATGCTACTTTACATATATAATGAATAGATTGTTGATACTGTAAAATTTTCAGCCCCACCTCTTTTTCAACAGATCAAAATAAAACATCTAAAAATTAGGAGAAAGATTCCAACTAATGTTGTAACCCCCTCAAAGAAACATGGAACCTGGGTATGTGCAGGATCATGGTCAACCAAACTATGGCCTTAAGTGGTAGTGAAAAACTAACTAATCAGGGTTATGTCAACTTGACACATAATTTGAAAGTGGTTTTGGACTTTATATCAAAAAGTTGTAAGAAAATAATCTATAGAAAATTGAATCTAGTTTCTAAACTACTAGGCGTTATCTGGAGAAAAAAATATTTGATTGGTCAAAAGTTTGGATTTTAATGCAGTATTATGAAAATTTCAAGAAGAAAATAAAAAATGGTGTATGTCTAACAACCTTAATCAAAATCAAATAATAATATTTTTAAATATAATTATAGATATAAAAATTAGACTCATGCCTGAATGTGATGCATATTTTTGGGTATTTTTATTCCAGATAAATAATTAAATATAAATTTTCTACTAAAACTTTTTCAGAAAAAAAAAAATCCCGTGTTTGACCACCATAACTAATAGAAAACTTTACCGAATTAATTTTTTTTCCTTATACTAAGTGAAGCATAGAATGTGACACAACTTTTGGATTTAAAAAATGCTATAACATTTGAAAGTTATAGCTATTTTTCAATTAGTATGTCAATCAGCACTTTACAATCATCTTCATTGAAAATTAACTAATAAATACTTATCGAACTCAAAATTTGACAAAAATTATATCAATGGAATTTCAAGAGTGTTATAAAAAAACCCTTTTCATTTCATTCAATTTTGATGAAAATAACATTGTTAGATGGCTACCCGAAGTTTGAGTGTTAGTGAAACCCTTCTCAAACACATTTTTTGGGTTGACCAAATAGGTTTGGTAAATATCGAGCTTAATCGGATACCTGAAATAAAATTAGGTATTCGATCTAAAATTGGGTATATGATCACTGCGTGATTTTTCAATTGCAATTTTGTAGGGAAAATTGAGAGGAAAGATTTTCCAATTGCAATTTTGGAGGGAGGGAAATTTATTTTGGGGAAGTGTGGACATTGATATTATTATTACATATGATTATGATTATTAATATTAAATATAATATAGTTATAAATATAATTATTATTATTACAACGAAATATAATATAGTAATATATATGATAAATATTATTATTGTTAAATATATATAGTAATATTATATGACTATTATAATAATATATATAGTTATTGTTATTATTAAATGTTTAATCTAGTAACATATATGATTATTATTGTTATATAATCTAATAATATATTGTTATTATATTAAAATATACAATATTATATTATTATTAAATATAATAGTCATAAAATGCATCGAAAGCCCTTTTGATGCATTTTATGACAACATATGTTCCTAGGACCCCTAGTGACCCCTTTCGACACATTCCCAATGGCTCCCTAGGGATCCTGGGGCCCCTAAGTACATAGGGTGTCATGAAATGCTTCGAGAGGGCCCATAGGTTAACCTATGACCCCAGGGACACATTTAGTTGGTTATAATGCATCGAGAGGGGTCATACCTATGGCCCTTCTTGATCCATTTCATGATACCCTTGTCCCTAGGGGCCCTAGGATCCCTAGGGACATACATTGTCATGAAATACATTGATAGGGGCCATAGGTTAACCTATGACCCCTCTAGATGCATTGGAACCAACCAAATGCATCCCTAGGGGCCATAAGACCCCCACGAACATAGGTTGTTATGAAATGCATCGAGAGGGGTAATGACCCCTCTTGACACATTGGAACCAACCACATGCATCCCTAGGGGTCCTAGAGCCTCTAGGGACATACGTTGCCATGAAATGCATCGAGAGGGGTCATAGGTTAACCTATGACCCCTCTCAAAGCATTGGAACCAACCACATGTGTCCCTAATGGTCCTAGGGCCCCTAGGGACACATTTGGTTGGTTCCAATGCATTGAGAGGGTTCATAGGTTAACCTATGACCCCTCTTGATGCATTGGAACCAACCATATGCATCCCTAGGGATCCTAGGGCCCCTAGGGACATAGGTTGTCATGAAATGAATTGATAGGGATAATAGATTAACCTATGAACCTATGACCCCTCTCGGTGCGTTGGAACCAACCACATGCATCACTAGGGGTCCTAGGGCCCCTAGGGACATAGGTTGTCATGAATTACATTGAGAGCGATTATAAGTTAACCTATGATGCCTCTCGATGCATTAGAATTGACCACATGCATCCCTAGGGGTCCTAGGGCCCCTAGGGACATATGTTTTCATTAAATGAGTCAATCCTATGACCCCTCTTGATGCATTATAACCAACCAAATGTGTCCTCTAGGGACATACTATAAGGAAACTCAAGTGCAGAAACAACTTCCTACACTAATCTCTTAAGGAAAGTATGGTGCAAATCTTTTTAAAAAAATTTACACTTGCAAATTCAATATCATATAAACAACAATATTGTAGCCAACCATGGATACAGAAAATAGATAGAGAAAGAAACACATAACACAAAGATTTGCTGGTGGGGAAAAACCTTTCAGTAAAACAACCCCACCCCTTCAAAACCTGCACAATGTATTATCTTCAACACAAGGTTACAATACACTTACAATGCAAGTTTAACAACAACAATAGAAGACTTCATCAGCACCTCAGTACCTGCACACTCTCCTCTTCCTCTCTCTTACATTTTCAACATGCAATACTACTTTTATGAACGTCTGAAGACCCAACAAAATACCCACAAAGAAGTTGGGAATTTTTCATGGCTCAACCACCAAGAACCATGCACAATGCCACATGTACATGCAATACCAAGAAAAGGGCATCCATCCCTTGAATAGGCAATGATAGCTTGTCATAGAATCTGCCAAAAATAGTGGTCACAAGAGAAATGTAAGGGAATCTGTCATACCAACCTATTTTTGGCATATTCTCTTACACACACCAACCACTCATTCTTGGGTGCCCAAAAAGGCCCCATGTCATAAGATGCTCTTAAACCTATCATAGCTCATTCCTTAAATAGCTCTTACACGTCATAGGAATCTGTCATAACCTTTTCAGCCATGATCTCCTTCACAAAATTCAAGATGCCAACACATGTAAGTGATCAACATGTCAACTAGACATGTACACTCACATTTACATATTATTTGCAAAAATACATTTACAAAAAAAATAATAATAAGAATAGGAATTATACAAGGTTGAGACACCTTATTCCTAACACATATGTTGTCATGAAATGTGACAAGAGGGGTCATAGTTTAACTTATAACCCCTCTCAATGCATTATAACCAACCAAATATGTCCCACAGGGTCCTAGGGCCATTGGAGACATATATTGTCATTGAATGCATTGATAGGGGTCATAGCTTAACCTATGACCCCGCTTGATGCATTGAAACCAACCAAATGTGTCCCTAGGGGCCCTAGGACCCCTAATGACATAGATTGTCATGAAATGTGTTGAGAACCTTTGACTCCTCATGATGCATTAGAAACAACCAAATGCATCCCTAGGGGTCCTAGGGCCCCTAGGGAGATACATTGTCGTGAAATGTTTCGATAACCTATGACCCCTCTCGACACATTTGAACCAACCACATGCATCCCTAGGGGTCCTAGGGCCCCCAGGGACATACGTTGTCATGAAATGTGTCAATAGGGGTCATAGGCTATGACCCCTCTCGATAGATTACAACTAACCACATGCGTCCCTAAGCATCCTAGAGTCCCTAAGGACATAGGTTATCATAAAATGTGTCACCTATGACCCCTCTTGCTGCATTGGAACCAATCACATGCATCACTAGGGGTCCTAGGGCCCCTAGGGACATAGGTTATCATGAATTCTATCGAGTGGGGTCATAGGTTAACCTATGACACCTCTCGATGCATTGGAACAAACCACATGTATCCCTAGGCATCCTAGGGCCCCTAGGGACATCCATTGTCATGAAATGCATCAAGAGGGGTCATAGGTGAACCTATAACCCCTCTTGATGCATTATAACTAACCAAATGCATCCCTATGTGTCCTAGGGACCCTAGGGACATACATTGTCATGAAATGCATCGATAGAGGTCAAAGGTTAACCTATGACCTCTCTTGATGCATTATAACCAACCAAATTCATCTTTAGGAGTCCTACATCCCTTAGGGACATACGCTGTCATGAAATGCATCGATAGGAGTCATAGGTTAACCTATGACAACTCTTGATGCATTAGAACCAACCACATGTGTCCTTAGGGGTCCTTGAGCCCCTAGCGACATAGGTTGTCATGAAATGTATCGATAGGGGTCATAGGTTAACCTATGACCCCTCTTGACACATTGGAACCAACCAAATCTGTCCCTAGGGATCTTAGGGCCCCTAGGGACATACATTGTCATGAAATGCATTGATAGAGGTCATAGGTTGACCCCTCTTGATGCATTATAACCAACCAAATGCGTCCCCAGGGGTCTTAAGGTCCCTAGGGACATACATTGTCATGAAATGCATCAATAGGGATCATAGGTTAACCTATGACACCTCTTGATGCATTGCAACCAACCAAATGCATCCCTATGACCCCTAGAGACATAGGTTGTCATGAAATGCATCGAGAGGGGTCATAGGTTAACCTATGACCCTTTTTGACACATTGGAACCAACCAAATGTGTCCCTAGGGGTCCTAGTGCCCCTAGGGACATAGGTTGTCATAAAATGTGTCGAGAGGGGTCATAGGTTAACCTATGATGCCTCTTGATGCATTAGAACCAACCAAATGCATCCCTAGGGGTCTTAGGGCCCCCAGGGACATACATTGTTGTGAAATGCATCAATAGGGGTCATAGATTAACCTATGACCCCTCTCGACACATTGGAACCAACCACATACATCCCTAGGGGTCCTAGGGCCCCTAGGGATATACATTGTCATGAAATGCATTGATAGGGGTCATAGGTTAACCTATGATCCCTCTCGATGTATTGGAACCAACCACATGCGTCCCTAGGGGTCCTTGAACCCCTAGGGACATAGGTTGTCATGAAATGTATCGATAGGGGTCATAGGTTAACCTATGGCCTCTCTCAATGCATTGGAACCAACCACATGTGTCACTAGGGGTCCTAAGGCCCCTAGGGACATAGGTTGTCATGAATTGCATTGAGAGGGGTCATAGGTTAACCTATGATGTGTCTCAATGCATTAGAATCAACCAAATGTGTTCGTAGGGGTCTTAGGGCCCCTATGGACATAGGTTTTCATGAAATGTATTGATAGGGGTCATAAGTTAACCTATGACGCCTCTTGATTCATTGGAACCAACCACATGCGTCCCTAGGGGTCCTAGGGTCCTTAGAGAATAACATTGTCATGAAATGCATCAATAGGACTCATAGGTTAACCTATGACCCATCTTGACGCATTGGAACCAATCAAATGCGTCCCTAGGGGTCCTAGGGCCCCTAGGGACATAGGTTGTGATGAAATGCATCAAGAGGGGGGTAAGTGCACCAAGTTGTGGTGCCAAAAGGGGGGTATAAGTGGACACCTTTTTCCTAAAATTTGCAAATTTTGAACTTCAACAAGAATTTGAAGATAGTTATGCTCAAAATTTTAAGATATGACAAAAATAAAAGTCCAAGTCCTTTGAATCTAGTTTCTAAACTACTAATTTTTTTTCAAAATGGTTTAGTTTTAGGTCCTCTAAAAAGGAGGCCACAAAAAGTGGTACTGTTTATTCCAAAAAAAATAACACAGTACAAAATGTGGCCCCCCTAAAATTTCAATTTTTTTTTTGAAATTCTTTAATTGCTCTAGTCAAAAGTTACTTAACACTATGTAGTTTATCCCAGATTTTTCGAGTAATTTTATAATGTGTATGTTTTTTTAATTAAATTTTTTAACTAGACACATCCCAAAAATATGCAATATTTGTGTGCTCCCCCTAGAAATAATTGAAAACTAATCTAAAATCAAAACTTTTTTTTTTCAAAGTGTGTAGAATGGAGTCTAGTTTTCAAAAAACTAAGTTGTTGCAAAATTCGATGAACGAGCTAAAATCTATAGCCCAATTAGTACATGGTGGTTTTTGACAAAAAATGAACATACATTCAAAATAAATTATAGATGAACAGTTTGAAATAGTTCAAATTAAAAATAAATTATATGGCTAGATAGCTAACACAGAGACCTATAATTCTATGTAACTTGATCTTATCAATACCCAACCACGAGGAATCTTGAAGGGGAGCACAAAGGAAAAAGCAATCATTTTTGGTATGTTTGTTGGAAAATACGTCTCAGACCTGTTTATAAACTCCAAACCTTTGGGTTGGATCTCCAAGGAAAAACCAAGCCTTAGGCTTGGGTTTAATGAAATTTTTTCAATAGCACGTGCGCCCTATAGTGCCCACGCGCTATAGCGCACACATGCTATTGAAATTTGTGTTCTCAGTAGTGTGCATGCACTATCAATACCTAAACTGAAAAAGAGAACTAGGTGGGGGGGGGCAAGGGAATGGCTATGTGTTTGTGTGAGAGAGATAGAGAGAAAGTAGGGGATGGGAGAGGGGAGAGAGTACAAGATGGGAGAGAGAAAGTGAGAAAGAGTAGAGGTGGCAAAGAGAGTATAAGATGGGAGAGAGAGGAAGTGTGAGAGAGTAGGGGTGGTAGAGAGAGTACAGGATGAGAGAGAGTAGGGGTGGCAAAGAGAGAGTGCGAGATGGGGAAGAGAGATTGATAATAGGGGATGGGAGAGAGAGGAAGTGTGAGAGAGATTATAGATTGGGAGAGAGAGATTGAGAGTAGGGGATGGGGGAGAGAGAGAGTAGGCAATGGGAGATGGAGTGGGAGAGGAAGAGTGAGAGAGAGGAGGATGGGAGTGCATCTGTGTGAAAGAGAGAGAGTATGGAATGGGAGAGGGGGAAGACAGAGTAGCTTGAGAGAGAGTAGGGGATGGAAGAGAGAGTAGGTGATGGGAGAGGGAGTGGGAGAGGGAGAGAGAGGGGGGATAGAAATGTGTGTAAGAGAGAAAGAGAGAGAGAGTAGGGGATAGGAGAGAGTGTGAAAATGTAAGAGAGAGTAGGGGATAGCACAGAGAGAGAGAGTAGAGAGGGGGAGAGAGAGAGAGAGAGAGAGAGAGAGAGAGAGAGAGAGAGAGAGAGAGAGAGAGAGTAGGTAGTGGGAGAGCGAGTGAGAGAAAAATTAGGGCATGGGAGAGGAGAGAGGGGGGATGGGCGTGTGTGTGTGAAAGAGAGAGAGTAGGGAATGAGAGAGGGGAGAGAGAGATAGAGAGAGTAGGCAATGGCAGAGGGATGGGAGAGAGAGGGAGTGTGAGAGAGAGAGAGAGAGAGAGAGAGAGAGAGAGAGAGAGAGAGAGAGAGAGATAGTAGGTAGTGGGAGAGGGAGTGGGAGGGAGAGAGGTGGAATGGAAGTGTGTAAGAGAGATAGAGTAGGGGATGGGAGAGAGTAGGCAGTGGAAGAGGGACTGCGAGAGAGAGAGAGGGGGGGGGGATGGGAATGTGTATTTATTTACAAGAGAGATAAAGTAGGAGATGGGAGAGAGTGTGAGAGTTTGAGAGAGAGTAGGAGGTGGCAGAGAGAGCTCATATAGGATGGGGATGAGAGAGAGAGAGTAGGGGATGGGAGAGAGAAAGTAGAGAGTGAGAGAGAGTACTTGAGAGAGAGAGATAGTAGGCAGTGCAAGAGGGAGTGGGAGAGGAGAGATAGGGGGGATGGGAGTGTGTGTGACAAATCTAAAGAGTAGGGGATGGGAGAGAGTGTGAGAGTGTGAGAGAGAGTAGGTGGTGGTAGAGAGAAATTGTATGGGATGGGGGAGAGGGAGAGAGAGTGAGATTACAAGATGAGACAGCATGAGAGAGAGTAGGGGATGGGAGAGAGAGAGTGAGAGTAAGGGATGGGAGAGAGAGAGAGTAGAGAGGAAGAGAGAGAACTTGAGAGAGAGATAGTAGGTGGTAGGAGAGGGAGTGGGAGAGGGAGAGGGAGATGGAGAGAGATAGGGGGGATGGGAGAGTGTGTGATAGATGTAGAGAGTAAGGGATGGGAGAGAAGAAGAGTGGGGGGATAAAAATGTGTGTGTTTATGAAAGAGAGAGAGTAGAGGATGGGAGAGAGTGTGAGAGTAGGTAGTGGCAGAGAGAGAGTATGACGATGGGGAGAGAAAGTAGGTGGTGGGAGAGGGAAAGAGAGAGGGGGGATGGGAGTGTGTGTGTGTGTGTGTGTGTGTGTAAGAGAGATAGAGTAGGGGATGGGAGAGAGTGTGAGAGTGTAGAGTAGGGGATGGGAGAGGAGAGAGAGAGTAGGAGATGGGGAGAGAAAGTAGGCGGTGGGAGAGGGAGTGAGAGAGGAGAGAGAGGGGGGATGAGTGTGTGTGTGTGTGTAAGAGAGATAGAGTAGGGCATGGGAGAGAGTGTGAGAGTGAGTAGGTGATGGTAGAGAGAGCTCATACAGTATGGGAGAGAGAGAGAGTAGAGAGGGAGAGAGAAAACTTGAGAGAGAGATAGTAGGCAATAGGAGAGGGAGTGGGAGAGAGAGAGGGAGAGAGATAGGGGGGATGGGAGTGTGAGTGATAGATGCAGAGAGTAGGGGATAGGAGAGAAGAGAGTGGGGGGATAAGAGTGTGTGTGTCTATGAAAGAGAGAGAGAGTAGGGGGTGGCAGAGAGAGAAAGAGAGTACGGTGATGGGGGAGAGAAAGTAGGTGGTGGGAGAGGGAGTGGGAGAGGGAGAGAGAGGGGGGGAATGGGAATGTGTGTAAGAGAGACAAAGTAGGGGATGGGAGGGAGTAGGGGATGGGAGAGGAGAGAGATTAGGGGATGGGGGAGAGAAAGTAGGTGGTGGGAGAGGGAGTGGGAGAGGGAGAGAGAGAGGGGGGAATGGGAGTGTGTGTGTAAGAGAGATAGAGTAGGGGATGAGAGAGAGTGTGAGAGTGAGTAGGTGGTGCTAGAGAGAGATTGTACAAGATGGGAGAGAGAGAGAGTGAGATTAGGGGATGGGAGAGTGTGAGAGAGAGTAGGGGATGGGAGAGAGAGAGTGAGAGTAAGGGATGGGGGAGAGAGAGAGAGAGAGAGAGAGTAGAGAGGGAGAGAGTGTGCGAGTGTGAGAGTAGGGGGTGTCAAAGAGAGAGTACGACGATGGGGGAGAGAAAGTAGGTGGTGGGAGATGGAAAGAGAGAGGGGGGATGGGAGTGTGTGTGTAAGAGAGATAGAGTAGGAGATGGGAGAGAGTGTGAGAGTGTGAGAGAGTAGGGGATGAGAGAGGAGAGAGAGAGTAGGGGATGGAGGAGAGAAAGCAGGTAGTGGGAGAGGGAGTGGGAGAGAGAGAGAGAGGGGGGGGATGGGAGTGTGTGTGTAAGAGAGATAGAGTAGGGGATAGGAGAGAGTGTGAGAGTGAGTAGGTGGTGATAGAGAGAGCTCATACAAGATGAGAGAGAGAGAGAGAGAGAGAGAGAGAGAGAGAGAGAGAGAGTAGAGAGGGAGAGAGAGAGAGCTTGAGAGAGATAGATAGTAAGTAGTAGGAGAGGGAGAGGGAGAGAGATAGGGGGGATGGGAGTGTGTGTGACAGATGTAGAGAGTATGGGATGGGAGAGAAGAGAGTGGGGGGATAAGAGTGTGTGTGAGAGATCTAAAGAGTAGGGGATGGGAGAGGAGAGAGGGTGAGAGAGGTAGAGAGAGTAGGTGGTTGGAAAGGGAGAGTGAGAGAGAGAGTAAAGGATAAGAGAGGGGAGTGAGAGTGTGTAAGGGATGAGAGAGGGGAGAGAGAGTAGGAAGAGAGAGAGGGTAGGGGATGGGAGAGAGTAGGGAGGAGAGTGAGTAGGGAGGATGGAGAGTGATGTGTTTTCACATAGTGTGTCCGCATTATAGTGCATACGCACTTTATAGTGTGTACGTTCTATAGTGTGTGCGCACTATGTGAAATCACCTAAAAATAGGCAAAAAGAAACTTTGGGGCCCATTTCATCCATTTTTTGCTTTTGGTCTATTATGTAGTCTATTATTCTGATAGAAATCACGGGTTCCAACATAGAAAATACTATTTCAACACTTTTGGAAGCTAGCAAACACCAAATTCAATCATTGGATATGTGATTTGAAGACTTTTTGAATATTCCTTGTATAGAAAAGGTTAGTGCAATCTATTTTAAATATTGTTTGTTGATATATAGATACAAATTTGATTATAATTTCACATGTTGTTTAATATATAGTGAATTCATTGAAATTTGTATGTTTGAATGAAATGTTATTTTAAAATGGTTAGAAATTTGACAAGTCGTTTGATATATATTGTGTATTCATTCAAATAATTATAATTTTTATATGTATTTAAATAATTTTTAATTTACACATTTTAAGTAATTCATATGTTTGAATAATTTGACATGTAGAAATCATCATCATGCCAAGGAAGAAACCAAAAACTCAAACAAATGAAGATAGGGAGAGAGATTTTCCAATTAAAAGAGATAAAATGAAATTACTACGTGAGCAAAGAAAATTGCAAAGCAATAATGAAGAATTGACTTTCGAAGAGGATCAAGAGCCACTGGTACAAAGAAACAAAGAGGAAGAATTAAAAAGACAAAGAGAACGAATGAGGCTATTACGCTCAAGAAGACAATTGAATTATGAAGCTACACCATCTTCCAATGTTGGAGTCATATCGCTCGCTACACCATCTTCCAATGTTGGATTCATATTGTCTTCTACACCATCTTCCAATGTTGGAGTCATATTGTCCACTACACCATCTTCCAATGTTGGAGTCATATTGTCCACTACACCAGTTTCCAATGTTGAAGTCATATCATCCTCTCATGTTGAAGAGACACTAATTTGTAGATCCAACGATATATACACTCCATCATGTTATGTTAAAGGCACAACATCAACACATAAAGTAGGTGATATTCCATCTTTTGCATATTATTGTCAAGGCACATCATCTTCGGTTCAAGGTACGCAATACACTTGACATTATGTTGATGTTCAAAATATTGGAATGGAAAAGATTATAACACCTAGAATTAATTTTAGAAGACCAAAATATTTTATTGATATTGATACTAACATTTTGAAATCAATGCCTAACAAGATTAGCACACGTACTTGTCATAGAAAAGTTAATCGTATGTGGAGATTATTTTTTGAAAAATTAAATATTATAGGTCAATGCCAATTATTTGTTGAAATGATGAGGAATTTAAAATTTAGGCCTATCATGAAGATTCTTGGGCTAAGAACGATAGATGATTCAAATGAAAAAAATATTGTAAAGAATCTAATGAGTGCTTATGACAAAGTGGGTTCTAAATCACACACCAAAGATAGTAATATCATAAGATGAGTACTTACATCGACAGTAGTAAGTAGCCAAATGAAGAAAGCTCGACTCATGAGAAAGACAAGAAAAAAATAAAAAATTGGTAGAGGTACTCTAAGCAGAGCCATGCTAAGGCGTGAGAGATTGGAAGATCCAACAAAAAATGAGTTATGGACATTTAGAGATAGACTTCTGCGAAAGGATAAAGAAATTAGTGAAGCCTTGAAATCATTGATCGAATATTTTTGGAAAAATAACACATGTGTTTCCCCTAATCAAAGAGATGTTGTAAGAAGGAGGATTGGCAGCCAAAATCGTGACCCACATGCGAAACATTTTTTGTACTCAACTCAGACATAATTTTTTGCAAAATTTATTAGTATGTATCCTCAAATTCAAATACATCAAAGATTTTTTGAGACGGGTAAACCTTTTTATGTGAAGATAAATCACACATGCACAACTTGTTGTTGCAGGATACATATTGAATTTTCTAACCATTTTGATGTTTTTAGGCATATATGCGTAGTTTTGCATTCTCAGTTTGTTTTGTAGGATTGTGACATAAATGAGCCACCAAGATCTTCAAGGGAATTCATATCCAACATTTTATGTGAAATAAGGGATGACCAACAATTTTACAAGACATCATGCTTGGATGGTATGTGCTTATATTGTGGTTCTTTACAACTTTTATCAACTTGTCAACATATAGATAGTACACATGCAATTGGAAATGAAATAGTAGATTATGAAAAATTTAAGATAGTGACATATGCTCTAAAAGATGGGAAATATGGTAAAAGATGTGATTTAGTCATTGGAAAGATTCTAGTGTATGAGTTCATGAAGATTTTTTGTGAAAAGATTATTTACGAGTATGCAAGGCATACCCATAGAGCTTGATGGCTAGATTTGCAATTCAAGTTGTGCAAGGATACATTTCCATTAGATACCATTGTTTTAGTTGTAGATTTCACAGAGAACTACACTCTAGAACTACAAAATGAGGTGCAAGAAAAGTATTATACTTCTCAATAGGTTTCCATATTTGTTCACATAACATTCATGCATTCACCTACAAGTATAGAGGATGATAGGAAGATTTTGAGGGAGTACCATTTTTACATCAGCGATGATCAATCACATTCTACAGAGTTTGTACATGGTTGTTTTCAACTATTTTATGGTGATTTGGCTAATAGGGGCATAACATATTGTCAACACAGTATTTGGTAAGAAAATTGTGCATCTCAATTCAAGAATGCATGGATTTTCTATTGGTTGAGCAAGATGCACAGGTTGTGTAGAACTCAATATATGTAGAATTTCACAGAGGCTGGTCATGGTAAGGGAGAGCATGATGGTGCAGGCGCATGCATTAAAAGAGTGTTGGCTCGTGAAGAACTAAAGTACAAAGATGGAGCAATATTGATAGATGCAAAATCCATTGTTCAATGGTGTAAGGCTACAATGGGTCCAGGTAAGGAAGGTGAGTCTATGGTTCATAGATTTTTTTGGTTGATAGATAATACTAACATTGCACCATATCAGGATTGTTGCACACTAATAGGATCTAGTGAGTTACACTCTTTTAAAAGCTTTGATGCAGGTTCATGGAGTATCCACACACAAAAAATGGCATGCTATTGTCCATCATGTGCAGAGGAAACTTGGGATGATTGTGAGTCAATTAAATGGGTGGAAAAATGAGATATATGAGTTTTGGACCCAATTGACACCTATCATCCCCCACAAGCACTGGAAATAGTAGAGATGGATTCATCTATTGACTTTGACTACTTGTCAGATCTAGTGCAATCTGGTAATATATATATTTATATATCTTTGTAATTTCAATATGTAGCTTTATAACTTTTACCCAAGTATTTTTTGAATTAATGACCACATTTTGTACATTTGTCACTACAGGCCATGTTTTTGTTGTTATTGCACTTGAAATAAATGAAGGGACATATTGTTATTTGTGTCATTATGTTGAAGCCAAACAAAAATTGGATCACTTGGTTATAGATGGTGAAGGTTTAGAGTACCATGTCGATGTGGTGGTTGTAATGGGCACATGGCTTAGATGATATTCTATGAAGAACCCTAACTTGTAGTTATTCAAGGATTGGCAAACACAGAGGAAGATTCTTCATTAATCAAACCTTTTTGTCACATCAAATGTCCACTTGATAAAATATGGTGGAAAACCACATAATAAGATTCTTTGGAAAGTTCGTGAGTCAAACCATGAGGCAATACTTGAGACATTAAAATGTCGAGCAGATCCAGTTGGCTCATTAGATTGAATAGGGAGAGAGGGAGAGAGAGTAAGAGTGATCAGTTGGATCCAAATACAATGTTACAACCTCTTCCCCAAGACTATCCACATGACTAAGGTGGACCGTATTGTTATGATGTGTAAGTGATGAGATTTAATTTTGATTTTTTTAGAATCTAGATACATTATTTGAATTTATATTAGATTCTTTAATAGGAACCAGTTTTAGATTACTTGTTTGAATAAGTTAAAGTTTAGAATTTGTTGTTTAGATCAAAATGTAATGAAAGAACATGAATATTTTTAGAATGTGAATGCTTTGTGATGTAAAGTCATGATTGTGTGGATGTAACTAGAAACTTCAAACTGGCGAAGGCAAGGATACAATGGGAGAAGTTTTAAATACTCATCAAACAAGGGTTATCATATAACTCAAAAAGAAAGGATTTCTACAAATGGATAATTCTTAATAACAAGCCAAATTCAATTTTTTTCATTCTCTAATTTTAGTGGATTAATCTTATCTTAGATTTCTTACTGTGCTAATTCTTCATTTTCAGGTCACCCAAGAAGAGGGCTAATAAAGTTGACGCACAAGTGATAAAGGGTGAGATGCCAAAATCATCTGTGAAATGGTATTATCAATTCACATCCTCAATATTTATTAGTGTTCTTTGTTCAAGTACCATTGTATGTTAATCATCTTATGCCTAGAATTGCAGAGGATCACAATCATCAAAGAGTAAGAAGGAAAATAGGTCTCGATCTGATGATAATGGGGTAGTGACAAATATAGTTCTCTCTAAGGATAATATTGATCAGCCGATGTATAGGTTGAGAGAACCAAAAAGACTATTTAGGTCTACTGAAAAGAAATCAAACTTTTGATAATTTAGGATACAAAATGTATATTGATGGATTTCACAAGAATTAAAAGTATATAGACAATCAATTTAGTCTTCCATAAAATGGTTCTTATATTAATAACTTTTACTGTATTTATTGATTTTGTTCCAACATTTAATGTGATTTAAGTGATGCGGGTATATATTGGGTAGGTTCAACATATGCTTTGAATGATTTATCCATTATCATCATGAGATGACCATCTCAAAAGTGTTTATTCAGATCATTTTCTTGGCTACAAGACTAATTTGCTCTTAATTTTCTTCCAAACCATGGTTGCTTGTAATAGATACCCAAGAATACTTGCAATCATTGCATTCCAATTTGTTGGACTTTGACTCATTATTATCATAAAGTTGGAATGTTGGAAAGGGCTAATACTTGATTATGTATATTCATCCCATGTGTGTTCCATGAGCTTAATACTATTGTAACATTTTAAGATTTAATTTTGTGAATTTTTTCCTCATTTTGTACATGATTAGTTTGTTCAAGTGACATATGATGAGGTTGTTTGTACAACGTAATGATTGAGTTGAAGTGATTTATGAAGTAAAGGGCTATTTAATGTAGCTATTTAAATCATGCATATTTGATGGCCATTTCCCTCTATTTTTTAGTCCTTTTTCACAACACTATTTCTAACATGGTGTTGTTCAAGTTCATGAATGATCACAATACCTGTGACTATACAACAAGTGTGTGTGTTTGATGCAAAGCCCTCCTATATTACCCTAGGAACCACAACTCAACTATGGGATTCTCTTGTATTCTTGGAATCTACCCAAGGAATTAGAATCCACTAGGGTTCAAGAGGAGGTCCCTGGCTTGGTAACATCTTCCTACAACCATGTCTAAGAGGTTATAACCCAAATCTTCAGTTTGTCTTCTAAACACTCACATTGTTCACCATGCACCTAGTGTACCCTGGTGCCTCCAACATACCAAAACTTTTCCTTGGCTTCATACCATGACCCCAACACCTTCGATCATCTCAAAACATCCCATCTAACATGTTCCAACTCCTTGCACACTCTCAGCAACTCATCTCTTACACTTCCTCAATTTTGCCTCTTCTAGGCTTGTTCTAACTAGCCCTTGCTAGTCAATAATTTGTTGTTTTCTCAAAAATTTCCCATAGAACTTCCTAAAGTATTGGGTGATTAAAATACCATTTTCCTCACTCTAAAATATACTCCAAAACTAGCTACACCTATTTTGTAAAATATCACTCAAAACTGGCTATTTCAATCTGCCAACTAGGCCTAGTTTAAGGCCATTTACAAAGCAACTCACAATCCCTTAAATTTTAGAACTCCAATGAGACAACTCAAATGAAAGGATTCTTCTATTTTTTTTGTCTCATGATCAACTTTACAATGGTTTTTACAAAACCCTCCTTTCTAGCCCCTTTAACCTAGGGCTTTCTAGAAATCTTACTTTGCAACGTCTCTAGAACCCCAAAATGGTTCAAACACCTTCACTTTGGTTATATTAGATGACTTCAAACATAAAATGCAACTCTTGTTTGGAGAAAACACTAAATCCACCTTTGGAGCAATCACATACCCCTTTTTATGCACTCAAATTGTAGAGAAAACTATACATTCATTGCTCAAACTTCAAAACTCTTACATTATCAATCAATTTCGACCATCCAAACTTGTCTCCCACATGTGGGAATGAGGTTTTAAACTAATTTAGACTCTCAAAACCAAATGAAACCTCCCTTTGGACCCCTTACCTGATTCGATTAAGCCCATTTTGGCTTATATTGCCAATGTTGGCAAGTTTACAAAATATTGCACTTTTAGTGCCTTTTACATCTTTTAGAGGCTTTGATAGCCTTATTACATTATTCAATACCTTTATAGGTCTTTTCTATCCACCCCTAACCTAGGATTGATCCAAATCCTTTCCTAGTGACCCCTAGGTACCTTGTAGGCTCAATAATGCCATTAAGGCTTACATTAATGCTTTGATTATAATATGATCAATCTATGATCAAAACAAGATCACATGTCCATGATTAAAATCATTACAAGTTTTAATTACCTTAGAATGCCATTTGTCTTCCAATCCACCTAAGAATTGCTCATCTTGCCTCCTACTTGTGACCTTGGTGCTCCTGCACTAGTGTTGGCCAACAATTGGAAAATTTTTGTTATCAATTGAGCTACTAGATCCTATCATTTTTATTTTTTTCCTTGAGCAAATTCGTACACTTAGCATAGCTACTATCTTTCAAAATTTCTTCTTTATCCTTACAAATATTGGATTTGAGTGTAGTTTCAATATTTGGTAGCTTATTACCAAGAGTAGTCATCTCATAGAAAAAAAGTCTTCCAGCCTGATGCAGAGGATAGGGTGATGGACCCAAGTAACAACCCAAAATGAGCAAATTTGTAACAATGTGCCAAGTGACCCTTCTAGGTCCTGATGGGAAAATCCCACAAACAGTCAACTCTAGGATGTTTTTAGGCTTTAATAGGTTTTTTCTAGCCTATCTAGCATGTTCCCATCAAAACCTTTTAGTTTCCATACTGTGCAAGCCAAAATGCATAATTCACCCAAATGTTGTCAATGCATTTTCACAAGTCAGTGACAGCAACAAGACAAAATGATGGATAAATTTTGATTTTTTCAAATGGCTCCTTGAATAAATGACCTTTCTAGATACCCTTTATCCTTTTCTAAAACATATGTAAGACTTAGATGCAACTCCTTTAGAAAATATCTGAGATTCTACACACTGCCCCTATTTTCATCAATGAAGCAATAATGCATTTACAATGCACAATATAGAAATACTCAATGTATGGACTTAAAAATTTGCATAGGCTCCTAAAATGACTTCAATTAGACTAATCCACTCTCAATTTCAGTCGATGGGTTCCCTAACTCCAAAAGCCTCAATTCACCTTCTCAAAACCCTTGTTCTTAGGGCATCACCAATCTCACACATGCCAAGCCTTCTTGGACTAATTCAAAATTCATACATCTATGCTTTATCACCATAAACATGAATCAACTCACAAACACTACCCTCCTTAAGGAAAATCTCTTCCCAATTGATTGTTCCCTCCAAATAACCCTTATTTTCACAACTTTATTTGATTTGGTGGCCACCAATCTCAAGTTAGATCTTCATTTCATGGTTAGAAATATTTGAAGAAGTTATATAAATGGAATTCCATAAAGAAAAAATGAGCATTTCATGGAACGACCATGATTAGATGCAAAAAACTGTCAAAATGCTTAGAAATAAGACTGCTACAACCAACAGTATAGAAATTTGATGAACAAAACTTCAAGTTTGAATGCTACACTGAGTAAAGAATCTCAAAACATGTCTACTAAGATGTTACCAATTATTCCAACACGTGGAAGCACTCACAAAGCAAGGAGATCTTCAAATTACTCTTGAAACCAAGCACTTTCCTTCTATTTTTCTGAGACAGTCTGTACAATCTGTATTTACAGTCCATACAAAACAAATATTTATAGACTTGGGAAATAGAAACTAACCCCCTTAACCAAATCCAACTTGTTTCACTTCCTATTCCTTCACAAAATTTAAACTATGGAGTTTCCCTCCAAAATGCCCATGCAGCTGTTACATTCAAGATTTAATTTTTTAAACTATTAAACTATGTTTTTAAAGACCTTTTTGAATCTTTTAACTTATCAAATGACATGCTAAGGTTATGATAACCTATAGGACCCTATCAAAGGACTCTCCTACCGTATGAAATCCCTAGATCCTATTCAATGGCTTAATTACAACTTTTCCAACATTGAAATCCATCAAGACATCATAAAACATTATGATTTTTTTATGCTTTCAAATGCCATGATTGGTTGAAGGATTGCCCAATTGACTCTAGGAGATTGTCCATGACCTCTATGATGACTTGGACCTCCAATGTGCCTCTGATAAGCATATGATGCTCTTGCATCATAGCCTAAGTTTCTCTTGAAACTTGTTTTATAGTTCTTAATTTCAAAATAGATATGACTTTTTCATTGTAACATGCAGGCACAAATCTCATAATTTTACCCATGTTCATCATCATCACTTAATGGTGCAAGGGCACCAAGGTCATTCTATGAAGATACATTCATTGAAGACACCAAGGACTAAGGATCCAATGGACTTCTAATACAGGGAGACTCTACCCTGCAAGTGGACTCCACTTCACGAGCCCAACCCTCAAACTTAGGGTACTCAAACAACTTGGATCAACACTTAGGAACTCCCTGCCACCAATAGGCCTACAAAGGAAAATAATTCTTAAATGGTTTTGACACTCGACTTTTCAGATGGAAATGGTTATTATAGACTCAAACCAACAAGAAAAATCTCAAACTTGATGTTTCTAACCACTCAACAATCAAATTTCAAAACTGTTACCAACACTTCCTACTAGGACAATTTCTAGTTTTAATGGTAAAACTTCCAAACCATAAAAAGGAGCCCCTACTATTTTTGCATGTTTAAACACTCTTCAACATCCCCTGAGAGATTGCAAAATATTAACCAACATTTTGGCTCGAACATCAAGTTATGCCCACTTTGTGTCACAGTCCTAAATGGCCAGTTTAGGCTGGGTTATTAGTAAAACATAAAAAAATGGGTTCAAAGACTTGGTTCAACCATTTGGATCTCTTATATATATCAAACTTGTCCTTCTACACCCTTCACTTGGGTCAGATTAATTAGTTTAGGAGCTTGATCCTTCTTTTTCCTTCAAATTTAGATCAGACATACGATTATGTTCAGTCTAGGGCTTGTTGGTAAAAATAGATGCCATGATCCTACAGCCCTGAATCTCTTCTATCTCAAAGAACCCTCTCCAAAATTTTATTCCACAAGTGACATTGAAATCCCATGGTGGGTTTGCAAGTTAGGATTCCATCTTGCTGAAACTCTCAAATTTGGAGTAAATCTGACCTACCTTCACTAAAACTGATATAACTTTTCTTGTGTACAAGATAAAGACCTCAAACCAATTGAAATAAAATCTTGACTCAACCCTCTATCCAACTATATAAGACTTGTACCACCACCAATCCGTATAGACCGTACATAATTGAAAAATAGTAAAAAAGGCATAAAATCTGAGTTTTTTATTGACCGATGTTGTCCACCATCCATATAATGACCTTTTCCATGTGTGGAGATCTTAAGTACATGCCTTAGAGTAGTTATAACTTCCATTTGGATGGTCAGAACACCATATAACCTCATGTTCAGTTTGACAACCATTATTTGCAAAATATGCTCTTAGAAACTTTTTACATTTTGCAATTTTTTACACTTTTTTGCATTTTTTTGCACTTTTTAAGGTTGGTTTAGTTGTTTTGAGTCTATAATAATCATTTGGAATGATTAGGATTCATTTAGGTTGGTGGTTAGTTGAAATTCCAAAAAGTGCAAAAATTGCAAAGTTTCATTAGCTACGTTTGCAACAATTTAGCACTTTTAGGAAATAACCATAAAACTATCTATATTCCTATCTTCCTTCAAGGTTTTACTATTTCCAACACTTTTCTATGTCATAGAATTGGAATCAAGTGAAAAATGTAAAAATTGCACTTTCTGTGCAAAGTTGAATTGTTGAAAGTTGTAAAAGTTGTTCAAATTTGTAACTTAGTGGAAAAAGGTTTGTGGGATCAAACTATCTACTTTGTTAGCTCTGGGTGGCTGGGTAAACCCTATCCCTAACTTGGTCCTATCCCCTTCAGCACTCGAACGTTCTCGGGCACGCTGAACCGAAATGTCCCTAAGGGTCACTAAATGCCATAGGGCTGCAATCTTTGACAGGGCATATCTCAGAGCTCATGTGAGGTATGAATGCAATTCTAGTTCCTATAGGACCATGTTATGGAGACCTAAAATAACCTCTCTCACTTTTTGGAGATCACACCCCATTTTTATTTTACGATGCCATCTCGGGTGATGCTAAAACTTGTAGTATTGGCCAGTACAAAGTTGCCAACAACCAAATCTCTCTCACCTTTTGTCATGGGATCAAACTATCTACTCTATTGGCTCTAGGTGGCTAGGTAAATCCTATCCTTAACCTCATTCTATCCCCTTCAGTGCTGGAATGTTCTCGGGCACATCAAACAAAAATGTCCCTAAGGGTTGCTAAATGCCATAGGGCTGTGATCTTTGATGGGGCATATCTCGAAGCTCATGTGAGGTATGGATGCAATTCTAGTTCCTACATGACCATGTTGTGGAGACCTACAATAACCTCTCTCACTTTTTGGAGATCACAGTCTATTTTTATTTTACAATGCCATCTTGGGTGATGCTAAAACTTGCAGTATTGGCCAGTACAAAGTTTCCAACTACCAAATCTCTCTCACCTTTCATCATGGGATTGAACTGTCTACTTCGTTAGCTTTGTGTGGCTGGGTAAACCCCATCCCTAACCTTGTTTTGTCCCCTTTAGCACTCGAACGTTCTCAGGCACGTCGAACCAAAATGTCCCTAAGGGTCACTAAATGTCATAGGGTCATGATCTTTGATGGCGCATATCTTGAAGCTCGTGTGAGGTATGGATGTAATTCTAGTTCCTACAATAACCTGTCTCACTTTTTGGAGATCACACTCCATTTTTATTTTACAATGCCATCTCGTGTGATGCTAAAACTTGCAGTATTGGTTAGTACAAAGTTGCCAACTACCAAATCTATCTCACCTTTCATCGTGGGATCAAACTGTCTACTCCATTAGCTCCGAGTGGCCAAGTAAACCCTATCCCTAACCTTTTTTTTCCCCTTCAGTGCTAGAATGTTCTTGGGCACGTCGAATCAGAATGTCCCTAAGGGTCACTAAATGCCATAGGGCTGTAATCTTTGACAAGGCATATCTTGGAGCTCGTGTGAGGTATGGATGTAATTCTAGTTCCTACAGGATGGTATTATGGAGACCTACAATAATCTCTCACTTTTTGGAGATCACACTCTGTTTTCATTTTACGATGCCATCTTGGGTGATGCTGAAACTTGCAGTATTGGCCAGTACAAAGTTTCCAATTGCCAAATCTCTCTCACCTTTCATCGTGGGATCAAATTATCTACTCTGTTAGCTTCGGGTGGTTGGGTAAACCCTATCTCCAACCTTGTCTTGTCCCCTTCAGTGCTCAAACATTCTCAGGCATGCCGAACTAAAATGTCCCTAAGGGTCACTAAATGCCATAGGGTTGTGATCTTTGATGGGGCATATCTCGGAGCTTGTGTGAGGTATGGATGCAATTCTAGTTCCTATAGGACCATGTTGTAGATACCTACAATAACCTCACTCACTTTTTGGAGATCACACTCTATTTTTATTTTACAATGTCATCTCGGGTGATGCTAAAACTTGTAGTATTGGCTAGTACAAAAGTTTCCAATTGCCAAATCTCTCACCTTTCGTCATGGGATCGAACTATCTACTCCATTAGCTCCAGGTGGCTAGGTAAACCCTATCCCTAACCTCATTCTATCCTCTTTAGTGATGGAACGTTCTCTGGCATGCCGAACCAGAATGTTCCTAAGGGTCACTAAATGCCATAGGGATATGATCTTTGAAAAGGCATATCTCGAAGCTCGTGTGGGGCATGGATATGATTCTAGTTCCTACAGGACCATTTTGCAGAGACCTACAATAACCTCTCTCACTTTTTGGAGATCACTCTCTATTTTCATTTTATGATGCCATCTCGGGTGATGCTGAAACTTGTAGTATTGGCCAGTACAAAGTTGTCAACTGCCAAATCTTTCTCACCTTTCATCATGGGATCAAACTATCTACTCCATTAGCTTCGAGTGTCCAAGTATACCCTATCCCCAACCTTGTCTTGTCCCCTTCAGTGCTCGAACATTCTCAGGCACGTCGAACTGGAATGTCCCTAAGGGTCACTAAATGCCATAGGGCTGCAATCTTTGACGGGACATATCTCAAAGCTTATGTGAGGTATAGATGCAATTCTAGTTCCTACAGGACCATGTTGTGGAGACCTACAATAACCTCTCTCACTTTTTGGAGATCACACTCTATTTTTATTTTACAATGCCATATCGAGTGATGCTAAAACTTGTAGTATTGGCCAGTACAAAGTTGCCAACTGCCAAATCTCTCTCACCTTTTCTCATGGGATCAAACTATTCTCTCCATTAGCTCTGAGAGTGGCCAGGTAAACCCTATCCCTAACCTCATTCTGTCCCCTTCAGTGCTGGAATGTTCTCAGGCACACCGAATCAGAATGTCCCTAAGGGTTGCTAAATGCCATAGGGCTGCGATCTTTGACAGGGCATATCTCAGAGCTTGTGTGAGGTATGGATGCAATTATAGTTCCTACAAGACAATGTTATGGAGACCTATAATAACCTCTCTCACTTTTTGGAGATCACACTCTATTTTCATTTTATGATGCCATCTCGGGTGATGTTGAAACTTGTAGCATTGGCTAGTACAAAGTTGCCAACTACCAAATCTCTCTCACCTTTCATCGTGGGATCAAACTGTCTACTCCATTAGCTCTAGGTGGCTGGGTATACCCTATCCCCAACCTTGTCTTGTACCCTTCAGTGCTTGAACATTCTCAGGCACGTTGAACCAGAATGTCCCTAAGGGTCACTAAATGCCATAGGGCTGCAATCTTTGACGGGGCATAACTTGGAGCTGGTGTGAGGTATGAGTTTGATTCTAGTTCCTATAGGACCATGTGTCAGAGACCTACAATAACCTCTCTCAATTTTTTGGAGATCACACTCTGTTTTTATTTTACAATGCAATCTTGGGTGATGCTGAAAGTTGTAGTATTGGCCACTACAAAGTTGCCAACTGCCAAATCTCTCTCACCTTTCATCGTGGGATCAAATTGTCTGCTCCATTAGCTCTGAGTCACTAGGTAAAACCTATCCTCAACCTTGTCGTATCCCCTTTAGCGCTCAAACATTCTTGGGCATGCTGAACTGGAATGTCCCTAATGGTCACTAAATGCCATAGGGTTGTGATCTTTGACAGGGCATATCTCAGAGCTTGTGGGAGTAATGGATGCAATTCTAGTTCCTAGAAGACCATGTTGTAGAGAAATACAATGACCTCTCTCACTTTTTGGATATCACATTCCATTTTTATTTTACAATGCCATCTTGGGTGATGCTAAAACTTGCAGTATTGGCCAGTACAAATTTGCCAACTACCAAATCTCTCTCACCTTTCATCGTGGGATTGAACTGTCTACTCTGTTAGCTCCAGGTGGCTGGGTAAACCCTATCCCTAACCTCATCCTATTCCCTTCAGCACTCGAATGTTCTCGGGCACGCTGAACCAAAATGTCCCTAAGGGTCACTAAATGCCATAGGGCTGTGATCTTCAATGGGGCATATCTTGTAGCTCGTGTGAGGTATGGTTGCAAGTCCAATTCCTACAGGACGGTGTTATGGAGACCTACAATAACCTCTCTCGCTTTTTGGAGATCACACTCTATTTTCATTTTACGGTGCCATCTTAGGTGATGCTGAAACTTGCAATATTGGCCAGTCCAAAGTTGCCAACTGCTAAATCTCTCTCACCTTTCGTTGTGGGATCAAACTTTCTGCTATGTTAGCTCCAGGTGGCTAGGTAAACCCTATCCCCAACCTTGTCCTATCCCCTTCAGTGCTCGAACATTCTCAGGCATTCTCAAACATTTTCCACTACACTAATTACAAACATTTTTGAGTTGTTTAGGAGTCTTTAAGACCTTCAAAATTGACTTGTAACTTTTTATGCCAACTTCAAAAACAAGAAATTTTATTACATTAAATCTGGGCATTATCTTTCAACAAAAAGTTATTAGCATTCTTATTTAGCCCCATCCAAAGTTTCGAGAAAGGTCTAAGAATAATTTGTGCTAAAATGTAAACTTAATTTAAATAGTAACCTTATGCAAATTCAAGGTTGACATTGTCCATGAAAAAATCATTGCTCAATCAACCTTGTCCTCTCCAATTTGGAGTTCTCCCTTGTCTGCCAAATTAGTCTAAAAAAAATCTCAAAAAAGCCTAATCATTCTCAAATTGATTATGTTTAAGAAGGGTACATTGCACTCACCTTCAAGTTGTGAATCTCTTTGTAATGATAACATTGCTCTCACAAAAGCCATAATATTGGAACCCAATGAATGCATGAAAATACCACATTGTAGGTCATGTGTCTAATGACTTCTTGTTTACTCATTTTTTAATATTCATTACACATCCAAATTGTCACCAACTCTGTAACTCTCTATCTTTCACTAAAAACATGAAATTGCTAGAGGCAACTCATTGTTCTGTGTTGTTTGTCATGACTAGGGATGATAAGAGTATGATTAGATATAAAATATTTTCTGCAAAATATAAATATATTCCTACGTGACAATGGATAATCAATATTGACTAACTTTAAAGATGTTAAGAAAAAGGGGAAATTTAGTTAAAAATATTGGAAATTTAGTTAAAAACATTGATAAATTGTTAATGAAGATAAAATATTGAATGGAATTATACCAAAGATAGTGATGTAAAAATATAAGATATGAGTCAAAGGGGGAGAAATGAACTATTGTTGAATGCTACTTAGGGAGAGAAGTGTTATAGTTAAGACATGAGTCAAGTAGAGACATGAGTATTTTCATAAGGGGGAATATATAATAGAAAAAAGTGGAAACATTATTATGTTTCATCATAATTTGAAGATGATAAATATTGGTGAGTAGAGGAGGTTTGAGACCATGCACCAATTATTTAGTAATTACTTTGAAAACCAAACCTAGTGTGACCTTATTAGGTCTATGTACTTTACATGGGTTAGGTGCTACAAGAATGGAATTGGTAATCTAGGCTTTGGAGTCTTAAATAAATTTCAAAAGGGTGTCTAAATCTACCCATAGAATAGTTAGATTTCAACCTAAGAGGAATTTAAGTCCAAAAAATTAGAGTAGGAGACCTACAAGGAATTCTATGATAGTCAACATTTTGTACTGTATGACAATTGGAGGGTTAAACCAAGAGTTGATTCTCAATTAGTTCAACATAAGGAAGGTGTCCCAACAGAAACTTGGGGTTGGTGAAGCCATTGGTGAAGAGTTATAGTTATTGGCTTGGAATAGGGCTAGTATCCCTAAAACGAAAAGGTGCAAGATCTTGATTGGAGAAGTACTCACCTTGGAGGAGTTCACAAATGACCTTATCACTTTGGATAGGCCACAAAAATGATATCCTAAAGGAGTAAGATATTATGAAGGCCACAAGTTTAGTTTGGTAGATTAGGAAGAAGAAAGTGTTTAAACCTCACTTCTTGCTCAACATCTCTGCATTAGTGAGGGGGAGATGAAGAGGATAGATGGCTACATAGATATAGAAAAAATAGAAATATAAAGAGGGGGGGTAATAAGAGAGAGTGAGATACAAGATAGAGTGAGATACAAGGATAGCATGAGCCAAAACTACCAAATTGCAGTGCCTGAATCCTTCATTAGAGAATCGACACCCAAATTTGAATATGAGTCTAAAAAACAACATGTTCCTTCCACTTGTCATACTCTTTTATTTCCTTTTAAAGATTCTCTATGATTTTCCATAACATGCATTGTAAATTCATTAACAAGTATAGCTCCCTCTTGTAAGTATCTTATGTGTCGTCTTAGATTTGTCCCCCTCTCATGTGAGATATCTCTCTTTCTTATACATCACAACTATTTATTAAACTTTTATTTTTACCTTAATCTAGTTACTATAGAATAATAACAACACATTCCAATCAACTGGTGATTATGTTACAAACATTAATGTATGAAAACACATAAAACTATCAGTGATTATGTTACATTTATGATTTTTAAAATGACTTTTTTTTGCAAATAATCCATCTTTTCTCTACTATCTTTGATATTTTTCAATTTATGATAAAGAATGGTGGTTATGTATTGAAGCTTAACAAGCTAATTGTGTTTTTTCTTCTTTTCTATATTCTTTTTGTAACAATGATTTTTTCTTCTACACAAACTTTGTGACCACTTGTGATCAAATTTTTATCTTATTTTTAACATAAATGTTTAGAGAACTTTTGATCTAATTTTGTTGGATAGAGTAATTTCAAACTACTGATTTCTTTAATGGAGTTCCTAATAAATCTCAAAGTTCTCATTTAGGTGACAATTGCTAGGAGGTCCACGAATATTGCCTGATAAAGTTTATTGCCAGGAGGTCCTAGTCGATCTTGACTGATAAAGTTTATTTCCAATCAATATTGTATCAAAAATTCAAACTAATTAGGTATTGAATTAAACTTGATAAACAAATGATAGAGAAGGAAAAATTTAAACATGAACAAGATCATAAATCATATGACAATGACATATTGCAAATGATTAACTTATGCTTAAACAATGATAAAGTTTATTGTTAATCAATATTCTATCAAAGTTTTGAATATATTAGGCATTGAATTTAATGTCATACATAAACATATCTAATTTAATGTCATACATGGACATATCTAATTTAATGTCATACACAAACATATCTAATTTAATGTCACACATGAACAAACATATAATATAAAATGTTAACCAATAATGTCACATATGAACAAATATATCATATATTAACCAATAATTTCATAAGTTGAATAATGTCATACATCAAATATAGAATTTCATATACATCAAATGTGTATCGAATATTTCCACTAATGCCTATATATACATGTCTAGATCAACTATATCTTTTCCTTCCCATAAGGGAAAGGAAACAAGTCTCTCAACGTCCTCT
Organism: Cupressus sempervirens; assembly: GCA_028749045.1. Classification (NCBI taxonomy): domain Eukaryota; kingdom Viridiplantae; phylum Streptophyta; class Pinopsida; order Cupressales; family Cupressaceae; genus Cupressus; species Cupressus sempervirens. Next base: position 307,858,469 of record CM053785.1, on the reverse strand, counting down.
GCTGTCGTGTGGAGGGAGACGGTGGAGATGATAGGGTCCTCCTGATACACTCACTCGATCTCTTGTTGAGGATCTTCTCCAACTCCAACTGATACAAAGAAAGTAGATATGAATCAATATTTATTATACATTGAAATCAAATATATGTACACACAAAATCAATTATTTTCTTACCACCATCAAATAGTCACTCTATAAGTCCACCTTGAATGCTCGTGGACGATCAAGTGAGACGAGACCCTACAAAAATTCAATAAATAAAATCATTTATAAATAAAATTAGAAATTTTGAGACTAACTATTATAAACAAAAACTAAAATGAAGAAAATTCTTTCATACCTTTGTCAATGGCTGTGAGCTAACCACAGTTGCGACCACTCCACTATCAACAAACTGTCGTAGATGAGGAGGTGTGTCTAACATCATGAGCTGCATTTCATACAATACACATTATATCTAACATGAAACATGAAATAAATATAATCAAATGAATTAAATTAACATGAAACAACTGTACCTGTGTGAAGCTCGTACGATGTCTATGCTCCAAGTCTGTAGTAAAGGTTGAGGGTCCTATGGAGAACTGATGCACATGCATAATTTTTTTTGTCAATCCTTAATATGATTACATAATAAATATATGTATTAATTAAAATGATTAAATCGATACATACCTCTGTACTCATGGAAGGGACAAAAAATGGGCCTGGAGGATTGCTGCTAGGCCCAACAACACTCTAACCCTAAATTTTGAACAATGTCAATAGATGCTAATTAATTAATCATTCACTATACATATGAAATGTGATCAAATTAGTAAATTATAATTGTAATTTACCTGTGTGTCAATGCCAAATGTGTCATTCAGGAACTAATTAGTGACAAGCCCATCATCCGCACCATCTCCAGCATGAGTGCCAAATGTGCATAGGGATCCGCATGAAGTGCACATGTGATCACAACGCACAGAAGGCTCCCCCTCAACTAATGGGCTCGTGGAATGGATGAAGTCTACATCAAAGCATTAATGGTCCCTAGAGCATTGGCCTCTACATGTTCCTTCACAGCTAAAGGAATAGTCACATGCTCACATTGTGGCTTGACCATAGGTGCCCTAACTACATTAGGGTCACGATGTGCTCTTGACCTCTCAAATGATGACCCCCCACCTCTACCCTAGGAGTCTAATATATCAAAATAATTGTGGATCTCCCTAAGGACAAACTCACAATATAATTTTTTCAAAAAATACATGGGGACCTCATGATTATTGCAAGGAGGGGCATCGAAAACCATCCACCATCTATCCCAAAAAATTATTTCTAATAGCATCATGTATGCACCAATGGATGGAGAATCATTTAGTACCCTCTCTAATAGTATTTTGCTCACCGAGTTTTCTAAATAATGCACATATACTACCTTTTGGTAATTCTTTTTTTTTAACATCTTCATATGACAATTTATTTGCATAAAATCTTTTTTGTTCATCCCTCTTAACACACCAAATATCTAACTGACCACTAACTAAGGCTATCTGGGTGTTAATGGATTCGAGGGATGATGCCAATTGAGCCCTCATTGGATTGGTTTGTCCGGATTCTTTCAACTGAGCAATGAGTCTTTCTAATTCAGTTTTGTCTCTCTCTATTTCATTTATTATATTTTCTTGTGTGCCTGGCAGAGGTCTTGCAATTGGTTTGGGTTGTGGAATTTGTTGTTCTTCTTGAGGAGGGTTTTGGTTTTGAAGTTCTTGAGGGTTTTGAGGTTCTTGTGGATTTACCAGTTGATTATGAACATTTCCTAATAAAAAATTAATTGAAATCCAAATAAATAAACAAATCTAAATGAAATTTGTAAAAACCCTACAAAACAATATAAAAAGTCTACAAAACAATATGAAAAACATATCAAATAATGCAAAGTTAAGTTTATATCACTTACGACGTCGTCGTGGGTGCACTCGTGGTCTTGGATTTTGTCGGCGAGGAGGCATTTTGGCAAAGGACGGTGAAAATGTTGGATTTTTAACTCGTGTACATGCTACTCTCTGTAGGAATAACAGAATATGCTAAAGAAAATGATGGGCTGTGGGTGTGTAGCCCATCATATATACTTTTTGTATTTTGCTAATTGTGCGTACGCACTACTGAAAATTAAAAAAAAAAAACTTGTCACCTTTTTGGCACCACAACTCGATGCATATGCCCAGGGATCATAGGTTAACCTATGACGCCTCTTGATGCATTAGAACCAACCAAATGTGTCCTTAGGGGTCCTAAGGCCCGTAGGGATATACATTGTCATAAAATGCATTGATAGGGGTCATAGGTTAACCTATGACACCTCTCGACATATTAGAACCAACCACATGCATCCCTAGGGGTGCTTGTTCCCCTAGGGACATAGGTTGTCATGAAATGCATCGATAGGAGTCATAGGTTAAACTATGACCCCTCTCCACGTATTGGAACCAACCACATGCGTCCCTAGGGGTCCTAGGGCCCTTCGAAAATAAAATTGTCATGAAATGCATGGATAGGGCTCATAGGTTAAGCTATGACCCCTCTCGATGCATTGGAACCAACCAAATACACCCCTAGGGGTCCCATAGGTTGTCATGAAATGCATCGAGAGGGATTATAGGTTAACTTATGACGCATCTCGACGCATTAGAACCAATCAAATGCATCCCTAGGGACCCTAGGACCCCTAGGAACATAGGTTGTCATGAAATGCATCGATAGGGATCATAGGTTAACCTATGGCCCCTCTCGACACCTTAGAACCAATCACATGTGTATCTAGGGGTCCTAGGGCCTCTAGGGACATGCATTGTTATGAAATGCATCGATAGGGGTCATAGGTTAACCTATTATCACTCTTGATGCATTGAAACCAGCCAAATGCATCCCTAGGGGTCCTAGGGGTCCCTGGGATATAGGTTGTCATGAAATGCATCGATAGGGGTCATAGGTTAGGTTAACCTATGACCCCTCTTAACGCATTGGAACCAACCACATGCATCCTTAGGGGTCCTAGGGACCTTAGAGACATAGGTTGTCATGAAATGTGTCAATAGGGATCCTAAGTTAATCTATGACCCCTCTCGACACATTGGAACTAGAACCACATGCGTCCCTAGGGGTCCTAGGGCCCTTGCAGACATAGGTTGTCATGAATTGCATCGAGTTAACCTATGACGCCTCTCAACACATTTTAGAACCAAACAAATGGATCAGAGGTCATAATAATAATAATAATATTATTATTATTATTATATGTTGTTATATTTAATAATAATAATAATAATTATTATTATTAGTAACATATATAGTATATTACGTTATTATATTTAATAATAATATAGTAAAAGTAATAATATAATATAATAATCATATATATATTATATTTATAGATAATAATAATAATAATATAATATAATAATTTCATGTATATATTAATATATATTATAATTTAATAATAACATGTATTATTATATTTAATAATAATATAATATAATAATCACATATATTAATAATAATAATAGGTCATAATATCACTGTGAAAATGCAATATCACTATGAAGACACAACCTGCGGGTTGTGTTTTTTTTAAATAACAGTGACAGTTATCTGATATCTGATATCAAATCTGATACCCGATAAAGGGTGGGGGCCTACTTTCAAGGTTTGGTATTACGATGGGTGGAAAAAAGTCAAAGTGGATTTTGAAACGCTTTTAAATGTTTTCAAACTCTTTTTTTTTCACATCGCCACTTTTTTTTGGCATACCATGATCCTGCATATACCCACCTCTTGTTCATTAAACATGGAGCCCAAACCTTCTTTTTTACAACTTCTTTTACAATAACTATTCCTAGTAAATTTTTGTGCATCAATTAAATTTAAAGTTTCTTTTTTCAAGTATGAAAATTAAAATGAGAATATTTTTTATTATATTTGTTTAATGTATCAATCACAATCTCTATAATGAAATATCCTTTTTATTTCTTATAATTACTTCAGTAAAATTGAATATTTGTTGCTAAGTTATCTTATAATTTAAAGACAAATATCATGTTTACTTCTTATAACTAGCTTAGATATACCTCTATATATATTATGCTGAGAGTAATCATTCTTGAGGTGCCTATTTTCATTTAATCCCAAGGTTATTTTAATCACAGTTGGGATTTATGAAAATGAAAATAGGCGCCTCGAGAATGATTACTCTCAGCGTAATACATATAGAGGTATTTATAAGCTAGTGGCAATCGTGGCGCAATAGGAAAAGTATTTTTGAATTTTTTTCTATTTTTTTAAGGTAAGTGCTGAATTATTTATTTCTTTTTAAATACAATTGTATAAACTTACTATAAAATTATTCTTGAATTTTTTTTTTTTTAATTCTATATATGGTGTTTATTTGCATCACTTTAATTCAGTTTTATTTTAAGCATATTGTTACGTAAAATGTTATATTGAAGAGTAGAGTTATAGTTAGGGTTAGGGTTAGTGTTAGGGTTGGGGCTATTGTTAGGGTTTGAGTTATGGATAGGGTTAGAGTTATGATTAGGAATAGAGTTACAATTAGAGTTAGGATTAGCATTAGGGTTAGGGCTAGGGTTATTTTTAGGATTATGAATCTTGTTAGGGTTATAGTTAAGGTTAGGTTTAGAATTAGAGTTAGAGTTAATGTTAGGATTAGGGTTAGAATTAGGGTTACAAATATAGTTAGGGTTAGAATTAGAGTTAAGATTAGGGTTAAGGAAAGGGCGAGGATAAGAATAAGGGTTTAGGTTAAACATATAGTTAGGGTTAGGATTAGAATTAGAGTTAGGGTTTGAGTTAGAGGTAGAGTTAGAATTGGAGCTCGAATAAGGGCTAGAGTTAGAGTTTAAATTAGGGTTAAAATTAGGCTTAGGGTTAGGGTTAAAATTAGATTTATGGTTAGAGTTAGAGAAAGAGGTAGAGAAAGGGTTAGTTTTAGGGTGATGGTTAAGGTTAGGGTAAGGGTTTGAGTTGGGGTTAAGGTTAGGGTTAGGGCTATGGTTTTCATCTAGATTAAAGTAAGGGTTAAGGTTAGAGTTAGGGTTAGTTTACGATTTTAGTGAAGGTTAAACTAAGGATTAGGGTTAGGATTAGAGTCTAATTATGGTAGAGTTAGATTTACAGTTAGGGTTATATTTAGGGTTAGAGTTAGGGGTAGGATTATGGTTTAAAAAAAGTAATTTTCTTTTTGGCATATTGTAATGTAAAATGTTATAGTCAAACATAGATATATGGTTAGGGACAAAGTTACCATTACAATTAATGTTAACCTTAGGGATAGAATAAGGGTTAGGGTTAGCATTAGGGTTAGGGATGGAGTTAGGGTTAGGGTTTGAGTTATGGTTAAGGTTTGGGTTAGAGTTATGTTTATGGTTAAGGTTAGGGTTAGAGTTATGGTTATGGTTAAGGTTTGGATTAGAGTTATGTTTATGGTTAAGGTTAGGGTTAGAGTTATGGTCATAGTTAAGGTTAGGGTTAGAGTTATTGTTAGTGTTATAGTAAGGCTAGGGTTAGGGTTTGAGTCAAGGTTAAGGTTAGAGTGAAGGTTAGGGTTTGAGTCAAGATTAAAGTAAGGGTTAGGGTTAGGGTTAGAGTTCAATTATGGTAGTGTTAGATTTAGGGTTAGAGTTATGCTCATGGTTAAGGTTAGGGTTAGGGTTAGGGTTATTATAGGGCTTGAGTTAGGGTTATTGTACAGATAGAGTTAGGGTTTGAGTTAGGGTTAAGGTTAGGTTTATGATTAGGGTTAGGGTTTTAGTTAGGATTAAAGTTAGGGTTAGGGTTAGGGTTAGAGTCTAGTTATGGTAGAGTTAGATTTAGGGTTAGAGTTAGGGATAGAGTTATGTTTATGGTTAAGTTTAGGGTTAGAGTTATGCTCATGGTTAAGGTTAGGGTTAGACTTATGGTTATGGTTAGGGTTAGGGTTATAGTAGGGCAAGGGTTAGGGTTAGGGTTAGGTTTAGGGCTTGAGTAAGGGTTAAGGTTCTAGAGTTATGGTTAGGGAAAAGTTTTGAGCCAAGATTAAAGTTAGGGTTAAGGTTATGGTTAGAGTCCAATTATGGTAGAGTTAGATTTAGGGTTAGAGTTAGGGACAATTTAATGTTTATGGTTAAGGTTAGTGTTAAAGTTAGGGTTAGGGTTAGTGTTAGAGTTAAGGTTAGGATTAAGGTTAGAATTAAGGTTAGGGTTAGTGTTAAGGTTAGGGTTAGGGTTAGAGTTAAAGTTAGGGTTAGCATTAGGATGCAAATTAGGGTAAGGGATAGGGTTTGAATTAGAATTATGGTTCTTGTTAGGGTTAGAGTTACAGTTAGAGTTAGAGTTAGGGTTAGGGTTAGGGTTAGGTTTAAAATTAGAGTTAGAGTTGGGATTAGGGTTAGGGTTAGAATTAGGTTTAGAAATATAGTTAGGATTAGAGATAGAGTTAGGGTTAGGGTAAGGGTAAGAATTAGGGTGAGGGTTAGAATTAGGGTTACAAATATAGTTAGGGTTAGTGTTAGGGTTAGAATAAGAGTTAGGGTTAGGGTTAGAGATAGAGTTAGAATTAGAGTTCGAATAAGGGTTGGAGTTAGAGTTAGAGTTAGAGTTAGGGTTATATTTAGGGTTAGAATTAAGGTTAGGATTAGAATTAGTGTTAGAGTTAGGGTTATAGTTAGTTTTAGGGTTGTGATTAGGGTTAGCATTAGGGTTAGGGTTAGGGTTAGTGTTAGGGTTATGGTTAGGATTAGCATTAGGGTTAGGGTAATAATTAGAGTTAGAATTAAAATTAGAGGTAGTGTTAGTGTTAGTGTTCATATAAGAGTTAGAGTTACAATTAGAGTTAGAGTTAGGGTTCAAGTTAGAGTTAGAGTTAAAGTTAGAGATAGAGTTGTGATCAGGGTTAGATTAGGGTTAAGGTTAAAGTTACCTGATTAGATTTAGGGTTAGGGTAAGAGTTAGGGCTAGGATTAGGATTAGAATTAGGGTTAGGGTTAGAATTAGCATTAGATTTAGGATTATAAAGGGTTAAGGTTAGGGTTAGGGTTAGGGTTAAAATTAGAATTATCTAGTTAGAGTTAGAGTTAGAGTTAGAGTTTGTGTTATTATTGCTGTTAAGATAATTTTTGGGTTACTAATCATATTATAGCTAATAAAATTATAATTAATAAATATTATTACTCTAAATTATAATTATAATTTAGAGTTAGGGTTAATTGTAATCACACTCTCTCTCACATGTCCCATTCTATAATTTACACCCCTCCGCCCCCAATAATGTATACCCTCCCCACTCCCCCTACGTTGTTCTCTTTGTCCATCTCTTTCTCTACATATATACATCTCTCCCTCCATAATTATTGTCATTGTCTATCACTATCCGTCATACTCTTCCTCTCCCCATCATTGTCTACATCTCTTTTGGGCATTATATATATTCTTTTTCTTATTTAGCTCATCTCTCCCTACTCCCCTTCTATATATCTACATCTCCTGCCCCCTCTAATCATCTCTCTCTCTCTCTCTCTCTCTCTCTCTCTCTCTCTCTCTCTCTCTCTCTCCCCCCCCCCCCACCCGCCCCACTCTTTCTCCCTCCTTATTTTTCACTACATCTATGTATGTCTACCTCATGTCTCTCACTCTCTCCCCCTTGTCTCACTCTTTCTCTCTACCACATCACCTCATGTGATCTCTCTCTCTCTCTCTCTCTCTCTCTCTCTCTCTCTCTCTCTCTCTCTCTCTCTCTCACACACACACACACACACCATCTTCATGTTTATATATCTCTAAAATTCTCTATGTATGTCTACCTCATGTCTCTCACCCTCTTCCCCTTCTCTCTCTCTCTCTCTCTCTCTCTCTCTCTCTCTCTCTCTCTCTCTCTCTCTCGGCCTCTCTCTCTCCACCATCTCCATCTCCATCTATTTTGGACCCTTCTTATCCTTTTTCTCTCCATGGCTCATCTCTCCCCCTCTCCCCTTTTCCTTCTACCCCCTCTAAGATTATCCTCTCTCTCTCTCTCTCTCTCACGCACACACACACATTGCATCATGTTATTTATCTCACTCTTTCTCTGTATCACGTCGCTTCATGTTAATTCTCTCTCTCTCTCTCTCTCTCTCTCTCTCTCTCTCTCACACACACACACACACACACACACACACACACACACACACACATTGCATCATGTTATTTATCTCACTCTTTCTTTGTATCACGTCGCTTCATGTTAATTCTCTCTCTCTCTCTCTCTCTCTCTCTCTCTCACACACACACACACACACACACACACACACACACACACACACACACACACGCATGCACACACGTCACCTCATGTTATTTGTCTCTCTTTAAATTTGACTTCATTTCTAAAGTTTGTTCCAACTTATAATTTTTTTTTGTATTTCTATAATATAAAATTAAGTACATTTAATAGAACTTAATTATCTTTAATAGTTTTTTATACAATTAATAAATTTAGGTAAAATTTTATAATTTTTATAGTTGATTTAAGTAACAATTTTATTATCTTTTCTTTCTTTAATATAAATATTATGCTAAAATTCATTTGTAAAATCTAAAATAATTTATGAACTTCAATATTTTACAACCTCCAAAATCTTATTATTTTAATAATAAAATAAAATTACATATATAAAAATCTTTATTTTTAAGATTTGTAAAAATAATAAACTTTCATATAAAATGAAAACTGCAAGCAAAACAGTAACCAGAAAAGATTTAAAGAAAGTTTTTCCTTTCTACTTTACAATTCATTACCAAAATAATAGCAGATTTTTAAAAGAAAGAGAATATTTGTGAAAATAAAAACTTTCTGCAGTTATCTCAAACTGTTATTACTAAGTTTTTCTAGATTTAGTACTATTCTCTGGATGAACTCGGAGATATTAATAATCAATATTTGTAATAATAAAATTAAAAAAAACATCAAGACTAACAATAATTATAAAAAAATTAAAAATAGCAGCAACAATAATAATAAGAAAAGAGTAATTTATTTTAGTGTTTTGTCTCTTCCATGCACCGTTTAATCTAATAGTCATGCACCAATTCACCGAATAAGGAAGAGAATGTAACATGCAGTTTGAACTTTGAGTTTTTAGAATCATGAATTTACGCATGAAATACGAAGAATCAAGTAGTTATAAATTATTAATCATAAGTTCTACAGCTAGCTGTGTTTGGTATAACAACAGTTACATAGGAATCTTGGGCCAGTCTCATTCGAGAAAATTAGATTAAGTACAAAGTTAGTCTTGATTGTAGTGTAGTTAAATAAGCATATCAAAGTCCATATGAGGCATTTCTCAATATAAAATATGGCAATTGTAATCTATTTTAAGCAGACAAATTAATACAAAAACTGAAGTTTTTTCTCCATTCTTGTTTTGCTCTAGCAATTGTGTTTTTGATATTTTTCATAAGTGTTGTAGCATGTTATATTTAACATTAAATTAATCTTTATTATTAGATTTAACAGTAGTTTCAAACATTATTAAAAAGACTCTAAATACAACCAAATCACATAATCTAAGAACTAAAACATAAGTACCCATCACAGGAAAAGTTAGAATGCCCAAAATTGCTAAAATAATTGCCCCTGCAACTGCCATTACAGAAGCAATTTGTCCCTCCAATCTCTTATCTTTCTTAGACTAAAGGAGCACAAGAAAAAGTGAGATTGATATTATGAGTTACAAAAGAAATTTGAATGTATTTATAAGCATTTTTTCTTAGAGATTTCCTATAACATTGTGTTAATACCAGATTTCCCTTTTTTTTCAATTGTATTGCTAACAAAATCACCATGGCCGCACTCTATATCCAATGTAATGCCCCGCCAAGGGATCCAAAGAATTAACCTAGAATTTTACTAAGTTTGGTAGCATTTCTTTTTTTTTTTCCATGAAAGTAAATACAACGTATAACTTATGCACAATAACAAAAGCAATAGCAATGTCCATCTGAAAGTAAACATAACATACATAACAGATTACATTCTTTAAAGATCCTTTAACGTTGAATTACATACATGAATCCATCTAGAACAACATCCATATGAAACAATAATGATAAGTCCAATGTTTATACATTGCATTTCAAAATGCTCAATCATCCACTGTACATGTCACAGGGTATGACAAGCTCAAAAGAATATACATACATAGAATAAGGTACATCATCCTATTCTAATCCATGATACATCAAAGTAGAGATAAACACATGATATACATGTTACATCATCATAGAAGTCATATACATCCATCATAAAGATCAAACATAATAAACTAAGTGCACGGTTCCTCCCAACCGTTAATAGCATCATTAGACCATTATGGATCCTAGCCATCCCTCCGTGCGTAACATCCCAAACTACCGAAAAGATCATCGGTACTAACATAATAGGAATGTCACTCCTAATATATACAACATCATATGTAGAAAGTAATCTAACATGCAAATGGAAGCATAAGATAACATCATCTAACATATGCTAATCATCAATGAAAAGGATACATATGTACCATCATGAAGGACGCTTTAGCCACGATGTCTCAATGAATCTCAAAATGATGAGTGGAAAATACACTACCATCCGACCGCGTGGTACCTAAGTGGTTCACTCCCACCGTGCTAAGGAGATAATCTCCAGTCCCAAACAGGCTATCAAAAATCACATAGCACAAATCTCTATAAGTCCAAGAATCCTAAAAGTATACTAACTCAAATGTTCCAACACAAAATCCGACATCTAATCCCAAAGGCACACAATGACATGTAGGAACCTACTATGCAAGCGGGAAAGTGTCATCGCAATTATAACGTACAAGTTACCCTGGTAGTTAGCTAAACTCCACGGGTCCATACTGATTTCATGCGGCCACTAGTATCCTCTCATACTGGCAAGGCATACTACAGAATGCAAGGTCGCAACCATGCATCTCACTACTCCCATCCTAGCCTGTACAAGCACTCACGGCATGGGCGGAACAAAACACTTATCTTTTTAGGTTCATTCAGTTAGCATTAGGTGTGAATTTTATCACTTATTAATCCAACTTACAATGAGTTACCCTGGCAGCCTCTTAGGGCCCCGGGCCCCATTGCAAGCCACTTCTCGTCACTACATGCAGATATCCTACCCTAATGCTCATGGACTCATAAATCTCAAAATCACAAAAGATAATCCATAAAATCATCAAATATGCATAAAAGCATCAAATCTCCATGAGCAAACATCCATAAAAAATCATAAACACAATAGCTCTCTATTGGCAACTGAAGTATTACTGATAATCAAAGTATCCAATGGTTCTCAATAACCAAAATATATATCTCAATCATACTGATCGAAGACTCCAAAAATGGTTGAGTCAAACATTTCACATCATGACATCATCAAGAATAAATCCACATCATAGTCCCATCATGATAACTAGAAAATAACCAAGGTTAATTGATCGATGACCAAAAATAATGGTTAAGTCAAGTATCTCATACATAACAATCTCAACTATAACAATCAATAATTACAAACAATACATAGAGCATTCCATCACATAACCATGGTTGGGTTTATAAAGATCAAGATTAAAACATCATCATGACATCACAAACACATAACCCCCAAGCCTCTGGTAGACGTCCTATACTGGTCAACACTAGTCAACCCAAAACTCAAAACAATAGCATAAAGAATACACAATGCAAACACATGTTTTGGTTTTGTCAAATTTACAACTTGAATTCAAATGTAGAGATCTCAGTTTATGTTTCCAAGTTTGAAGAATGAATAGAGGAACACATGTATTGCTTTGGATAAATAAAAGTTTCCCTTAAAAGAACTAGAAATCCACTTTCCAATTATAATATTTGTTTGATACATTCCCCACCATACTATCGACTATTTATTTAATAATTTAAAACAATTAAATCTTAATTAGTTGAATATTATTAAAGAGTCACCATTATGAAAATAAACCTTCAATATAAATCTTTTATCAAATAATAATAACTTAAATTTATTAATAACATATTTACATATTACACACACACACACACACACACACACACACATTTGAATATATATACATACATACATATGTAAATATATAAATAGTTATTACGTTTCATAAAATTGAATTAACAATTTTCGATTTACACCATATATCATATGAGAATCAATTTTGTATAATGTTTGCTTCAAACGTTTATACATAACAATATTATTAGTTATCCCCCCCACTCTTGTTGCGGTACACAGTACCTGTGGTTGCAGGCACTACGCCGACAGTAGGTACGTAGTAGCCCTGTCGCCCCAGACCTGCAACGGCAGGCCTCTGCCTTCCACAGGCACGGGGTACAAATCGTGCCCACGGTATTTTAATATATTCATTTTTTAACAATGTAACCTCGCGATATAAATCGCGATGCAGTTTATTGAGTTTTCCCCTCTGCGATTTATCAATCGCTCATTCGGTGTATTATATATATATATATATATATATATATATTCTAATTTTATATTAGATTCATAATAAATGTATACATATACATATATATATATATATATATATATATATATATATATATATATATATATATATATATATATATATATATATATATATATATATATATATATATGTATGTATGTATGTATGCAGATCTGAATACATAAACATGTATGTTTTTTTTTTAACACAGATTATATCTACAATTTAAGAATTTTAAAATATTTGCATTATAGATTCACTTAATTAATTTTCTAATGGATTTGGCTATAAAGTCAAACCCTAGCCCCGTGATCTTTCAGATCTATGCATATAAAATTCTCAAATAAATTAATCTACCCATATTGAGAATGCATAAAAATATGAAACTTCTCAGAAGACATATGGAAGACACGAAGAAGACAGGGAATGCGTGATGCGGAAATAGCATCAAAAAAATCACAAGAATCTACCCGGATTCTAATTCTAAATCGCTCTTCCTCAGAAAATTCGCAGAGCAAGCTCCTCCTTCTACAGAATTCTTGAGTCCTCCAATGCTCCAATTGCACTCCCAACGCTCTGTCTAAGCTTCTAAGAATGCCTAAATACAAAGAGCTTTCAGGAAACATCTAGAATGCTTCTAGAAATAGCTGGAAGGTGTCACCAACTAAGCATGGGTCTTTTCCAACCTTCAAGATGAGCCATAGTGTTGTAGATACCATGTGCTTAATTGATGCACTAACCCCCGTGTTGTTGACACATGAGAAATAGAAAAGTGCGTTAATTCCCATGCAAACTTATAACTCCAATTTACTTTTTATATAATTTCTTTTTAAATATTTATAACTTCCATTTTAATTTTTTTAACTTCCATTTTAATTTTTGTAACTTTTATTATTTTATTTATTTATTACTTTTATTATTATTTTATAACTATTATTAATTTTAATTTTCTAATTTTCTTTTATTTAATTCATTTTTCCTCAATAGTTCACATTTAATTAATTATAATCAAAATATCAAATAACATGATATTTTATATTAATTTCCTCAAATAATTAATTTATTAATTAATCTATTTATTAAGACTTAATTAATAGAAAATTCACCATAGACCTCCAAGATAAAATATGAAAACCCATCATAGAGCAAATCACTCAAAATCAGTCTAAAGGGTTAAAAATCACGAATCATGTCATTCGACACATTCGATGGTAAAATATCCAAATACTTGTCCTACCTCACTAGGACAATTGGCTTAAGGGTTTGGGATTTGGACTTGAGAATTTATCTCCCTTCTCTTATCATTGAGATAGTGTAATAGGGTACGCTCATCCTGGCAATTCAGGGAAGTCGATACCTGGTACCTACAACCTGCAAAAAAACTATGCATGTACATACAATATATAATGCTAAGCTAAACAGACAATGGCAAGAAGTGGTGCATCGTGTAGATCCCGACTAAGCAGGTGACTACGACTCCCTTCCTTAACCACATCAAAAATGCCATACAATAAGAAAACACGCACACCATACACATGTAAGTATCGGGTAAGTATCCATAATAAAACACATGAGATAATAACCATCAACTAATCATCAACCATAGCTGAAAACAATATAATGATGATCATGTATACATGAAATGTAAAGTCTAAATGATCTCATCACATAATCTCTGAATCCATAATATAATGTCTGATAATCTCAAAGCAATACCATTAATTCATCAACATAAAACTAGTCCATCATAGTCTAATAATAAGTCTAGAAAAGATGTGAATGAGGGTAGGCACTACATCCACCCCCCCTTGGGTTAGGCTTACTCCTAGAAGCCTACAAACAAGTAGGGATATAACTCCCTCAGTCTAGCTACATCCTCCCAAGTAGCTAAAAAATCATCAGTAGGGTCCCATTGGACCCTTACCTGCTCGATGGTTCGACCCCTGAGGGTCAACTCCCGCTGCTCCAGAATACGAATCGGCTCCAAAGCCAGTTGCGCATCCTCTACCTGCAATGCATTCCAATCAAGAACATGTACAATATCAAGAATATACTGTCGAAGTACTAAAACATGGAAAACATCATGAATGCGAGATAGGCTGGGCGGTAGAGCAAGGGAGTAAGCAACCGGGCCAATCCTCTCTAGAATCTCGAATGGTCCCACAAAGCGAGGTGCTAGCTTAGAACCCTTTTCGTATTGGATCAGACTCTTTCGTGGTCGCACTCTCAAGAAAACTTTATCACCCACGGAAAACTGCTTATCAGTCTTATGAGCATCGGCATACTTCTTCTGTCTATCATGTGCCGTAGTCAAGTGCTCGCGGATACGCACTACCTGTTGCTCCATATCACGAAGCATCTCAGGATCCAATAGGATGCGATCCTCAAGACTATCCCAACTAAATGGTGTATGACAAGGACGTCCATATAATGCTTGAAATCTTGCCATGCCAATAGAACTATGATACCCGTTGTTGTAAGCAAACTCCACCAGGTAGAGATAATCCTCCCAATGTGTCTGCCTATCCATTACATACATCCGTAGCATATCCTCCAAAACCTGATTCACCCTCTCTGTCTGACCATCAGTCTTTGGATGATATGTCAAACTAAAGTTTAACTGCGCTCCAAGCTCATGCTGCAGTGATGTCCAAAATGCAGATGTGAATATAGGATCCCTATCAGAAATGATCTTTCTAGGAATACCATGTAATCTCACAATGTCACGCGTGAAGATATTAGCTACAGAAGCTGTTGTGTAGGAAGATCTAATCGGTGAAAAATGTGCCACCTTAGTCAATCGATCAACGGTGACCATGATAGCATCATGGCGCCGAATAGTCATAGGTAATCCTACAATGAAATCCATGGAGATGATATCCCACTTCCAAGAAGGAATGAGATTAGGCTACAAAAGTTCAGCTGGGTGCTGATATTTTGCCTTAACTCTCTGACACTCAAGGCACCTAGCCACAAAATCCGCAATATCTCGCTTCATCCCAGACCAAAAGAACAAACGTTTCAAATCAGCATGCATCTTCTTGACACCTATATGTGCTGAGTAAGGTGTACGATGGGCTTCTGCTAGTATCAAGGTGCGAAGCTCATCCAAAAATGGCACATAAATCCTCCCCAAATATCTCAAAAGACCATCTGACTCTCAAACGTAACCTGCAAACTTACCTTCCAGAGATCTTCCTGAATCAATCTCTCTACACACTTCTTGATACCAGGAATCCTTAGGAAGTGCTTGAAGAATCTGACTCCTCAAATCCACGCTAAGGGTCATCAATGATACCACATGTCTCCTACGACTCAAAGCATCCACCACCACATTCTTCTTGCCCTGAATGTACTTAACCTCAAAATCATACTCGCATAGAAACTCCATCTATCACCTCTGGCGAACATTCAAATTAGGTTGAGTAAAAATGTACTAAAGACTACGATGATCGCTATGTAGCTCAAATCTGTACCCCAACAAGAAATGTCTCCATCTAGTCAAAGCATGAACTACTGCTGTTAACTCAAGATCATGCATAGGATAATTTAACTCATGATCCTTGAGCTTGCGTGATTCATACACAATCACCCATCCATTCTGCATCAACACTGCCCCAATCCCTTCAAGCGAAGCATCTGTACATACCATGAAATCACCTTCTGGATCAGGTACGGCTAGAATCGGTGCACTGGTCAAAAGCTCCTTGAGCTTCTGGAAAGCTTCCTCACATATTTCTGTCCATAAATCCTTCTTTCCTTTCCTCTGAAGAGAAGTGATAAGATGTGCTATCCTAGAGAAGTTTTGGACAAATCTACGATAATAACCGGCTAAACCCATGAAGCTATGAGTTTATGACACATTAGTCGGTGTAGGCCAATCTATTATCGCCTGAATCTTTGTAGGATCCACCGAAATACCATCACCTGAAATAACATGCCCTAAATACTGAATCTCTGATTTGAAGAATTCACACTTAGCTGCATTGGCATAAAGCTGATTGTCCCTCAAACACTGCAAAACCAACCCCATCTGTTCCTCATGCTCCTTCTGAGTCTTAGAATATATCAATATGTCATCAAGAAACATGAGTACAAACCTGTCCAAATAAGATTGGAACACACCATTCATCAAACTCATGAAAACCGATGGAGCATTAGTCAACCCCAAAGGTACCACTGTGAACTCATAATGCCCATAGCGAGTTCGAAAAGTAGTCTTGTGAATATCTACTTCCTTAATGCGACGCTGGTAGTATCCTGACTTAAGATCAATCTTGGAGAATACTGTATCTCCCTTGATCTAATCAAATAAGTCATCAATCCTAGGTAGAGGATACCTATTCTTAATAGTCACCTTATTCAATTGTCTGTAGTCAATACAAAGGCGCAAAGAACTATCTTTCTTCTTCACAAAGAGCACTGGAACTCCCCATGGTGATACACTAGGTCAAATGGTCCCTTTGGCTAGAAGTTCCTCTAACTGAAGACGTAGCTCACCTGATTCCTGTGTCATCATGCATTAAGGAGCTTTAGAGATAGGCTCCGCTCTAGGAATAAGATCAATACTAAAGTCAATGTCCCTCTTTGGAGGCATGCTTGGAACCTCACTTGGAAATACGTCTGCGTACTCCTGCAAAATCGGGTGATCCAAAGTCTTCCTCATGGGATCTTCCTCATCAAGATCATTTACCATAATAGAAAATATCTGACATCCCTTACGGAAACTTCACTTCAATTGCGTAGCAGAAATCATCCGCAGAGATATAGGCCTCGGTATCCCAACTATCTGCACATCATTCCCTTGGTCATCTTGGCACATAATAATCTTCTTCCTACAATCTATACTAGCTCTATGAGATCCAAGCTAGTCCATGCCTAGAACCACATCATAGGAACCAAGGGGTATGACTCGAAGATCCACTGCCATATCGAAGCTTCCTAAACTAAGCCCACACTTATGAACTACAAAATATGTGGAGACCTTAATGCCTGAGGCTAGTTCCACTTGCCAACCACAATCTTGCTTCACCGCATCCAACTTACACTTAGAAACTATAGATGGTGAAATAAATGAATCTATAGCTCCTGAATCAAACAATACTAAAATAGATATACCTCTAATAGCACCTATGGTCTCAACCACTGTTCCCTAATGATCTGCCCGACGCTGATCAACTGTTGCAAAGACTCTATGAGCTCTACCTGCATCACCAATTGTAGGCTCTGAAACGGTAGGTCTAGGTCCTAAAAACTGAGGTGCTCGCTGAGGACACTGAGCTGCATAATGTCCAATCTGACCACATGAAAAACATTTCGTATTTCTGCTAGAACCTCTTCCCATAGGAGGTACATTTGATTGCTGACGATTGTTCCTGCTCACAAAAGACTGGCTACTGTGAGCTGGCTGATTGGACTGATTCTGTTTATTGCGTTGAGCATTGTGGTTGTTCTTGGGGTTAGAACCTTTGCCACCGCCTTGAGCTTGAGAATTTGAGCCCTTCTGTTGCTGTGTCTACTGAGACTATTGCTGATACTGTTTCCCCTTAGAGAAAGAAAACTTCTTGTTACCACTTGAATTGTAGTTGCTTTTAGATCCTAATGCTGTTGGCGCTCCTACAAAACCACCTTGACCAAGGTTGACACTTTTCTCTACAAGGATAGCTCAATGTACTGCATGCTTGAGGGTTTTTGGCTCAAACACCTTAACTCCCCCAATAATATGGTTAGTCAAACCCCTAATAAAATGTTGTGTCAACTGAGCTGAATTTTCACTGAACCATGAAAAAGACATGAGCTCATAAAACTTACACTCATACTCGGTCACTGACAAAGTGTACTGTCTGAGATTATGAAATTCATCAACCCTTTGCTGTTTCCATTCCTCTGGTAGGAATCGTTCATGGAAACTCTCTAAGAATAACTCTCATGTAACACTGCTCATATCGATTCCCAACTTCTTCTCCTCTATCGTCCACCAAGTGGCCCCAAAATTTTCTAGATTAGTGATCGCAAATCTTGCCTTAACATTGCTGTCGAACTCCTGTATGGCAAAAATCTTGTCAAGAGAAATAAGCCACTGCTCGGCCACATAACCAGAACCTTGCCCATTGAAAGGCTTAACCTTGGATCTTGAAAGATCCTTCATCTGAGTGGACACAATGGACCTCTGATGATCCTTCTGAGGACTTCTAGATCTGGGTCTATGCTCTTGTTCTATCTGGTGCACTTTGAGCTATTCTTGAACAGGAGGTAGACATTCTAGAATAGTCTGCATCATCTACCTCAAACCAACCTCTTCAGACTCAGCTTGGTCCTCTTTATGGCTCTCTTCCTGCTGCCTACTAGAGTGCTCTTCTCTGCTCTCTACATGAGCCGATCCCTCATGGGAAAACTCATGGACACTGATAGCTCTGCCATGAACATGACCTCTACCTCGGCCTCTACGACAGCCTCTAACAGAAGACCTTGTCCCAGATACCATCCTACAATAGTACAAGGTACTAAGTTTAGTTCTATGTTTAGGTTTAAGTAAAATTTCCAGTTTTGAAACTAAGTGTTGAAATATGAAAAATATTCATATAATAGTTCGAGTTCTATTTCAGTTCACCTAGTTCAAGTTCGAAAAGATACACTTAATAGTTCAAAGTTCTAGTTGCTCCAAAATACCCAGAGCTCCCAATGTAGAAACTTGGGCTCTGATACCAAATGTAATGCCCCGCCAAGGGATCCAAAGAATTAACCTAGAATTTCACTAAGTTTGGTAGCATTTTTTTTCTTTCATGAAAGTAAATACCACGTATAACTTATGCACAATAATGGAAGCAATAGAAATGTCCATCTGAAAGTAAACATAACATACATAACAGATTACATTCTTTAAAGATCCCTTAACGTTGAATTACATACATGAATCCGTCTAGAACAACATCCATATGAAACAATAAAGATAAGTCCAATGCTTATACATTGCATTTCAAAATGCTCAATCATCCACTATACATGTCACAAGGTATGACAAGCTCAAAAGAATATACATACATAGAATAAGGTACATCATCCTATTCTAATCTACGATACATCAAAGTAGAGATAAACACATGATATACATGTTATATCATTATAGAAGTCATATACATCCATCATAAAGATCAAACATAATAAACTAAGTGCACGGTTCCTCCCAACCGTTAATAGCATCATTAGACCATCGTGGATCCTAGCCATCCCTCCATGCGTAACATCCCAAACTACCGAAGAGATCATCGGTACTAACATAATAGGAATGTCACTCCTAATATATACAACATCATATGTAGAAAGTAATCTAACATGCAAATGGAAGCATAAGATAACATCATCTAACATATGCTAATCATCAATGAAAAGGATACATATGTACCATCATGAAGGACGCTTTAGCCACGATGTCTCAATGAATCTCAAAATGATAAGAGTGAAAAATACACTACCACCCGACCGCGTGGTACCTAAGTGGTCCACTCCCACCGTGCTAAGGAGATAATCTCAAGTCACAAACAGGCTATCAAAAATCACATAGCACAAATCTCTATAAGTCCAGGAATCCTAAAAGTATACTAACTCAAACGTTCCAACACAAAATCCGACATCTAATCCCAAAGGCACACAATGACATATAGGAACCTACTATGCAAGCGGGAAAGTGTCATCACAATTATCACGTACAAGTTACCCTAGCAGTTAGCTAAACTCCACTGGTCCATACTGATTTCATGCAACCACTAGTATGCTCTCATACTGACGAGGCATACTACGAAATGCAAGGTCGCAACCATGCGTCTCACTACTCCCATCCTAGCCTGTACAAGCACTCAAGGCATAGGCGAGAACAAAACACTTATCTTTTTAGGTTCATTCAGTTAGTATTAGGTGTGAATGTTATCACTTATTAATCAAACTTACAATGAGTTACCCTGGCAGCCTCTTAAGGCCCTGGCCCCCATTGCAAGCCACTTCCTGTCACTACATGCAGATATCCTACCCTAATGCTCATGGACTCATAAATCTCAAAATCACAAAAGATAATCCATAAAATCATCAAATATGCATAAAAGCATCAAATCTCCATGAGCAAACATCCATATAAAATCATGAACACAACAGCTCTCTATTGGCAATTGAAGTATCACTGATAATCAAAGTATCCAATGGTTCTCAATAACCAAAATATATATCTCAATCATACTGATCGAAGACTCAAAAAATGGTTGAGTCAAACATGTCACATCATAACATCATCAAGAATAAATCCACATCATAGTCTCATCATGGGGACTAGAAAATAACCAAGGTTAACTGATCGATGACCAAAAATAATGGTTAAGTCAAGTATCTCATACATAACAATCTCAACTATAACAATCAATAATTACAAACAATACATAGAGCATTCCATCACATAACCATGGTTGAGTTTATAAAGATCGAGATTAAAACATCATCATGACATCACAAACACATAACCCCCAAGCCTCTGGTAGACGTCCTATACTGGTCAACACTAGTCAACCCAAAACTCAAAACAATAGCATAAAGAATACACAATGCAAACACATGTTTTGGTTTTGTCAAATTTACAACTTGAATTTAAATGTAGAGATCTCAGTTTATGTTTCCAAGTTTGAAGAATGAATAGAGGAACACATGTATTGTTTTGGATAAATAAAAGTTTCCCTTAAAAGAACTAGAAATCCACTTTCCAATTATAATATCTATTTGATACATTCCCCACCATACTATCGACTATTTATTTAATAATTTAAAACAATTAAATCTTAATTAGTTGAATATTATTAAAGAGTCACCATTATGAAAATAAACCTTCAATATAAATCTTTTATCAAATAATAATAACTTAAATTTATTAATAACATATTTACATATTACACACACACACACACACACACACACACACACACACACACACACACATTTGAATATATATATACATACATACATATTTAAATATATAAATAGTTATTACGTTTCATAAAATCGAATTAACAATTTTCAATTTACACCATATATCATATGAGAATCGATTTCGTATAACGTTTGCTTCAAACGTTTATACATAACAATATTATTAGTTATCCCCCCCACCCTTGCTGCGGTATGCAGTACCTGCGGTCGTAGGCACTGCGCCGACAGCGGGTACGTAGTACCCCTGTCGTCGCAGACCTGTGACGGCAGGGCTCTGCCTTCCGTAGGCACGGGGTACAAATCGTGCCCACGACATTTTAATATATTCATTTTTTAACAATGTAACCACGCGATATAAATCACGATGCGGTTTATTAAGTTTTCCCCTTTGCGATTTATCAATCGCTCATTCGGTGTGTGTGTGTGTGTGTGTGTGTGTGTGTGTGTGTGTGTGTGTGTGTGTGTGTGTGTGTGTGTGTGTGTGTGTGTGTGTGTGAATGTATATATATATATATATATTCGAATTTTGTATTAGATTCATAATAAATATATACATATACATATATATAAATATATATATATACATATATATATACATATGTATACATACATGTATATGTATACGTATATGTATACATATATATATATATATATATATATATATATATATATATATATATATATATATATATATATATATATATATATATATATATATATGTATGTATGCAGATCTGAATACATAAACATGTATGTTTTTTTTTTTTCACACAGATTATATCTACAATTTAAGAATTTTAAAATATTTGCATTATAGATTCATTCAATTAATTTTCTAATGGATTTGGCTATAAATTAAAACCCTAGCCCCGTGATCTTTTATATCTATGCATATAAAATTCTCAAATAAATTAATCTACCCATATTGAGAATGTATAAAAATATGAAACTTCTCAGAAGACATATGGAAGACACGAAGAAGACAGGGAATGCGTGATGCGGAAATAGCATAAATAAAATTACAAGAATCTACCCAGATTCTAATGCTAAATCGGTCTTCCTCAGAAAATCCGCAGAGCAAGCTCCTCCCTTCTTCAGAATTCTTGAGTCCTCCAATGCTCCAATTGCACTCCCAACGCTTTGTCTAAGCTTCTAAGAATGTTTGAATATAAAGAGCTTTTAGGAAACATCTAGAATGCTTCTAGAAATAGCTGGAAGGTGTCACCAACTAAGCATGGGTCTTTTCCAACCTTCAAGATGAGCCATAGGATTGTAGACACCATGTGCTTAATTGATGCACTAACCCCCGTGTTGTTGACACATGAGAAATATAAAAGTGCGTTAATTCCCATGCAAGCTTATAACTCCAATTTACTTTTTATATAATTTCTTTTTAAATATTTATAACTTCCATTTTAATTTTTTTAACTTTCATTTTAATTTTTGTAACTTTTATTATTTTATTTATTTATTACTTTTATTATTATTTTATAATTATTATTAATTTTAATTTTCTAATTTTCTTTTATTTAATTCATTTTTCCTCAATAATTCACATTTAATTAATTATAATCAAAATATCAAATAACATGATATTTTATATTAATTTCCTCAAATAATTAATTTATTAATTAATCTATTTATTAAGACTTAATTAATAGAAAATTCACCATAGACCTCCAAGATAAAATATGAAAACCCATCATAGAGCAAATCACTCAAAATCAGTCTAAAGGATTAAAAATCAGGAATCATGTCATCTGACACATTCGGTGGGTAAAATATCCAGATACTTGTCCTACCTCACTAGGACAATTGGCTTAAGGGTTTGGGATTTGGACTTGAGAATTTATCTCCCTTCTCTTATCATTGAGATAGTGTAATAGGGTACGCTCATCCTGGCAATTCAGGGAAGTCGATACCCGGTACCTGCAACCTGAAAAAAAACTATGCATGTACATACAATATATAATGCTAAGCTAAACAGACAATGGCAGAAAGTGGTGCATCGTGTAGATCCTGACTAAGCAGGTGACTACGATTCCCTTCCTTAACCACATCAGGAATGTCATACAATAAGAAAACACGCACACCATACACATGCAAGTATGGGGTAAGTATCCATAATAAAACACATGAGATAATAACCATCAACTAATCATCAACCATAGCTGAAAACAATAGAATGATCATCATGTATACTTGAAATGTAAAGTCTAAATGATCTCATCACATAATCTTTGAATCCATAATATAATGTCTGATAGTCTCAAATCAATACCATTAATTCATCAACATAAAACTAGTCCATCATAGTCTGATAATAAGTCTAGAAAAGATGTGAATGAGGGTAGGCACTACAGAGCAATTATCACATTGGACAAGTCGTTCAGCATTAACATAATTATCTACACCATTTTCCAATGAAGAATCCCATCAGAATGCCACACACTAGACATCGTGAAAAAATTACAAACTGGTGGGAATGAGCCAGAACCTCTCAATCTGCACTTAACTAGATTAAACCACCGAAAGAATAGGTAGCAGGAAGGAACCTATAAATTGGAGCCGCAGCAGAGCCAATTCCAAATGCATATCTAGATCCAGAGTCAGTCGTTTACCTTTAATCCATTCCCATTCAATCCCAGGAATGCACTAATAGCGTCAGGAAGCTCCATGCATGAATCAGAAGAAAATGGATAGATCTGGTAAGTAAAGTACATATTGGACCAAAATATTTCAGAAATAGAAAAGAAGACACCCCTAAAACACTCCCATCAAGCACCATTAACAATGAAAAGTATTATAAAATATATAAATCAAATAGATTTTGAATACAAATCTAAATCTAAATCAAACATGCAAGACTAAACTATTAAATGCAAGCCTAAATAGTTATGAACATAATTCTAAATTTAAATGAAATTAATTAAAATTGAAATCTAAATCAAAGTAGAATATTATAACTAATTTTGAATTTCAATTTACATCTACATCTAAATCTAAATGAAAATGTAAATAAAAAATAGAAATCTCATCTGCAAAAATGTTACTCCAAAACTTCAATCTACTCCTATTCAAAAACTCCAATCTAATCTTCCAATAACCTCCACCTCTTCCTTCTTGCAAAAACATAAAATGAAAATGAAATGAAATGCCTTGGTTTTATAACTTCTGAGAGGCTCCTCATATCCCCCAACAGACGTCTCTTTACATTTCGTGAATTTGTTTCAAATTCCCCCACTCCCCACAAAAATAAAGCATGAATGTGCATGCAAAATTATATTTAACAAAAAAAAAATCATATTGAAATTATTTCGCCTCTATTTTTTCGGGCCCTATTTTTTCGGTCCTACTTTTTCGGGCCTTATTATTTCGGCCTCCATTTAGCTTCCTATTTCGGCCAGCTATTATTTCGGGAATTCTTTTTTAATATTTAATTTGGAAGTTTGTAACTGCTCCCAATTTTTTTTTATTGACGGAGAATTTTTTTTGGCATATTCTTGTGCTGTGATTGGATAGAACGCCTCTCGGCGTAATTACTTCCGTAAAATTGAATATGTTGTAATTTTCTCTTAGAAAGATATACAGAAGACTCTTAGGGTCTGTTTGGCTACAGGAATATAAAATTTGGAATAGGAATACCTATCTAGAATACTTATTCTTGAATAGAAAATGGGGTTATTTTTGTTTGGTTCACTCAGAATTTAATGCAAAATACACAGACTCAAAAAATTATATTTTCTAAAATTAAAAAAATAGGAATAGGAATACGTATTCCAATTCCACCTATTTAAGTGGAATGAAAAATCCTCATTTTTACGCCAGAATTGAAATACATATTCCAATTTTATTCCTATTCCTGTATTCCAATTTTATTATATTCCAATTCCGATTTGGTGCCAGAGAATTCAAAATTTTAAGAATATACATATGCTTATTCCACTTGTATTCCGGTTGCCAAACAGACCAATTCCGATTTGGTGCCAGAGAATTCAAAATTTTAAGAATATACATATGCCTATTCCACTTGTATTCCGGTTGGCAAACGGACCCTTAGAAATTAGAGACATAAAGAAGAATTATTAATCTGATTACATACACAAAAAATTCTTGATTAATCGTAGCATAGACAGAGATTGTTACTCTCATACCATATTCCACAAATATGCAAATAAATATACCGTGAAAAATCAAACTATTGCAGTCACTGATTATTAATCTCCTATCGTAAACGATTATTAAACTGCTGAAAACAAATTCTCAGCTAATATCGAAAAATAACACAATTGCAACTTCACTTAAAATATGGAAAGAAATGCGCAACAGAATCAACACAATATTTTCGGACAAATTGTCCCTGGAAAAACCCCTAAGGGAAAACCAGTTCTACAGATGAGGAATTATATTAAACTTCAGCAAATCAAGAGATAAAAAATTCATTGCCTCACACTGGCAGAACTCCGACAACCTCCTAATTTCTCCCGCTGATATTCCCCACTGCTATCCCTGCGCTAACACTGCGCTCTTGCTAACACTGCAAGACTGTTTGCTAACACTGCAAACTGCTTCTCCAAAGCTTCTTCCTGTGCCCTTGCTAACACTGCAAGACTGTTTGCTAACACTGCAAACTGCTTCTACAAAGCTTCTTCCTGTGCCCTTGCTAACACTGCAAACTGCTTCACGAAAGCTTCTATCCCTGCGCTAACACTGCGCCCTTGCTAACACTGCAAGACTGTTTGCTAACACTGCAAACTGCTTCTCCAAAAGCTTCACATCCAAATGACCCAATGACCCCTTTCTATACTACTCCTGTCGGTAAACCAACGACCGAGATTAAATCTAACCAACGGCTGAGATTAAGACAACTCGACAGCCAATAATAGAATTGGTTGCAAAGTGTCCAAAAGGAATCACTAAAATTAGTAAATAATAACCATTTACTAATTTTTGGCAAGTGGACAAACAGCTGTCCAAACCACCCATAAATACAACCGCTATTCAAAGATAAGGACGAACAGCTGTCCAAGCTACCCATAAATAGTGCTGCTATTTCCGGGTTAGAAATAACAGCTGTCCAACTAACAATAATTAACACTCCCTCTTAGCGAGGAAGCTGTTCTGCATGACACCCATCTTATCTCTGAAGAAGATAAATTTGGCCTTTCCCAAAGCCTTCGTCAGAATGTCTGCTACCTGCTCATCTATAGGTATGTATTGTAGTCGAACAACTCCCCTTTGTACACAATCTCTGATGAAGTGATATCTGATATCTATATGTTTAGACCTATCATGAAACACTGGATTTTCAGACAACTTGATGCAACTCTGATTGTCACAATGTATAACAGTAGTCTCAATCTTCTGACCAAACAAGGCTACTAACAACTTCCAAAGCCATATAGCTTCACATGTCGCCATGCTAGCTGCTATGTATTCTGCTTCTACTGAACTTAGAGCCGCAGACTTCTGCTTCCTGCTGAACCAAGATACAACTCCTGATCCCAAGCTGAAACAACACCCTAAAGTGCTCCTTTTGTCTGTTGTACTTCCTGCCCAATCTGCGTCAGTATAGCCTATCAACCTGATACCTTCACCTCGAACATATCTGATCCCATACTCGACTGTACCACACAAGTAATGTAGCACATGCTTAGCCGCTATCCAATGCATTCTCTTTGGTTCAACCATGAACTGACTAAGAGAGTTTACTGCAAATGCTATATCTGGTCTAGTGTTGACCAAATACATAAGCGAACCAATCAACTGTCTATATAAAGTGGGATCTACATTTTTCTCCTTAGATGTATCTACCTTCCTCCAATTCGTGATCATGGGTGTAGACATGGCTTTGCAATCCTCCATCCCGAATTTCTTCAAGATTTCAATGCAATATTTCCCTTGACCAAGGAAAATCTCCCCATCTGTCTGCCACACTTCCATGCCTAGAAAGTAGTGCATAAGTCCTAAATCCTTCATCTTTTCACTTTGTGAATTTGATCATTTGCTAGATCCCTTCTTTGCTTTCCCTTTACCCGCTAGGGCAACGTTCTCTTGTTCCACCTCATTTTTTTTGACTCTTGTTGGCCCCATTGACAAGACTTACTCTAAACTCCTCCTGAGTGAAATCAGTCCATAGTTGATCCCAACTCGGTAAAGTATCTCGTCCACTGACAACTTGAACAAAGAAACTCCATTGTTTAGTAAACCCATTTAGGGCTATTCTCACTAGCTCATCATCACTAGGGCTATCTCCAACAGCTGCTAACTCATCCTTGACAAGTCTGAGCCTGGTGAGGTAACTTATGACGTCTTCTCCCTGATTCATCCGGGTATTCTTTAGCTTCTCTCTGAGAATCAACTTCCTGTTAGTGGTAGCATTCTGGTACAGATTTAGAATGACGTCCCACATCTTCTTTGCTATATCTAGCTCCGAGATATGTGGAACAATATGATCCTTGACACCATCAAGGATAATCCTCCTCGCTTTGGCATCGTCCTTCTTATATGCTGCAAGCTGTGTTGCATCCGTTGGTATAGGTACACCACTGGTAGCATAATCCTTGATACCATTCTCTTCCAACAATAAAGAAATTCTGGCCTTCCAGACACCAAAATTTGAGACACCATCCAATCTATCCTGATCTCTCAAACCAGCTGAAGCCATCTCAAGGGTTTAAAGCAATAATAAATCTAAAGAGATCAAAATTTCTTTCCTAGGGCAAAACTCTTCTACCCTTAACAATGCTCTGATACCATGTGAAAAATCAAACTATTGCAATCACTGATTATTAATCTCCTATCGTAAACGATTATTAAACTGCTGAAAACAAATTCTCAGCTAATATCGAAAAATAACACAACTGCAACTTCACTTAAAATATGGAAAGAAATGCGCAACAGAATCAACACAATATTTTCGGACAAATTGTCCCTGGAAAAACCCCTAAGGGAAAACCAGTTCTACAGATGAGGAATTATATTAAACTTCAACAAATCAAGAGATACACAATTCCTTGCCTCACACTGGCAGAACTCCGACAACCTCCTAATTTCTCCCGCTGATATTCCCCACTGCTATCCCTGCGCTAACACTGCGCTCTTGCTAACACTGCAAGACTGTTTGCTAACACTGCAAACTGCTTCTCCAAAGCTTCTTCCTATGCCCTTGCTAACACTGCAAGACTGTTTGCTAACACTGCAAATTGCTTCTCCAAAGCTTCTTCCTATGCCCTTGCTAACACTACTGCTTCACGAAAGCTTCTATCCCTGCGCTAACACTGCGCCCTTGCTAACACTGCAAGACTGTTTGCTAACACTGAAAACTGCTTCTCCAAAAGCTTCACATCCAAATGACCCAATGACCCCTTTCTATACTACTCCTGTCGGTAAACCAACGACCGAGATTAAATCTAACCAACGGCTGAGATTAAGACAACTCGACAGCCAATAATAGAATTGTTTGCAAAGTGTCCAAAAGGAATCACTAAAATTAGTAAATAATAACCATTTACTAATTTTTGGCAAGTGGACAAACAGCTGTCCAAACCACCCATAAATACAACCGCTATTCATAGATAAAGACGAACAGCTGTCCAAGCTACCCATAAATAGTGCTGCTATTTCCGGGTCAAAAATAACAGCTGTCCAACTAACAATAATTAACATATACATCTGTGTGTGTGCACGCAATTCTATATATAATCCATCTAATTCATCCACAAGCACATAAATATATGTGCAATTCTCGATATAATCCATGCAAATCTAGATATAATACATTATAACAGTTCCCCTTATCCAAATTTTTTGTTATGACAGTTCAAAGAACCAACATAGAACAAATAACAAATAACGCCAACTATATTTCTATGTCATCTAAAAGGAAAAAATACCCTCCTAGTGGGCTGGTTAGTAGAAGTTAGAGTAGCATTGTTACCCTCCTCTACATCTTAATGTCTGTCTGTCCCAATTTCGCTAGAAATAAACAGAAGGGCAAACAAACTCCCAAACAGGCTGCTAAATTCTAATAACAATTGAAGCATAGGTCCCATTCTTAAGCTTATATTACTTTTTGAAAACTGAATTTATTGAGTGTTAACATACAATAGCAAGTTTTCAAAGGCATTTTTAAAAGAGGCATATCGCAACCTTTCCTCCACAAATTTATTATCTCCCAGATATGGGAGACACTTTTTGGACATAATACAATAGAAAATCACATCCCATAATGTAAACAATTATCAAGATCTATCTTACATTACACTTCTCCAATATTTGATGTACCGGCTAGGACACCAGAGAACCAGAGGAAACAAATCTTAACCCAATTTCTTCCGGGAACTTCTCTTAACATTTTCAAGAGGTCTTTTAGGGACTGCGGTTGGTTTACTAGTTTGATCGACGTGATCTATTGTTGATGGAGATGCAGAATCATCAATAACATGCTTCACCTTATCAGCATTTTCTATAGGAATATCCCTACAATTTGCATCAAAATCTTCATGAGAAGTAGGAATACCAGTCTCGTTTGAATGATTACTTGCCGATGGTTTCAATGACTTGTGGAACTTTACAGCTGATAAAGTAACACTACTTTTTGTTTGCCAAAAAGCTCCTGCAAGTTAAAAACGGCATAATGTTAGATGTCACATGCTGCCAAGACTTATAAAGCTACAAAATTTAATTGGAAAATGAAAAAAAGAAAAGAAATCCACTATTTCATATACTATTCAGAGAATATGTAATTTACAAGTTTGGGATATGCAAAGATTGAAATTCAAATAAATGAAGATCAGGAAAAATGGAATATTACTAATAATTTAAAACAAAAAACAATAGCAGAAATCAAATTCTATTAACGAAGAATCCACCGAGAAGGATTAATTTATGGAAATGAAAAGAAACTATCCAATAAGCATGGAAATACGAATTTGTTAATGTAGAGGTAAGGATTGAAATGTAGGCAGAGGCCCCCTGGCAAGTGATTACATGCATCGAGATCAGCTTCAAGAAGTAATATTCAGACTCTGTATTTGGTGACAATCTCCTAAATTTAATTGGTATGGGGTAGAAAGTCTTATGCAACTAGGCCCCATCCCTACAAGTGAAAATGAAGTAATATAGCATTGAGTGAAGTGATCAAATTCATATTCGTTCCATATTTCAATCTATAAGGATATACCCTAAGATTCTACATCTTCCTTTCATATATGTTTTTTTTTTTCGTAAGGAAACTACAATTCTATATTTTCCTTTGATATCCAAGTAAAGTTTAGCATGACCTACAGAAGGATTCTAACAATCTGAGTGACCTGAGTGAGCTCATTGTAATCCTCCAAGAAGAGCTAACATATAGGAAGGTCTGTTTAGAATTGGGATAGTAAATTAGGAATATGTTTTCTATTTTCCATTTGGCGTGCGCCAATTGAATAGGAATACATATTCCCTACAACAAAAGAAACATATAGAGACAATCTCTTTTGATGTTTCTACCAAAGGGTTTCATCAAATTTCAGTCTTTGGCAATTGGACCATGTAGTGCTCAGTTCATAACCCTGCAGAGTAGGGCCAAACATATACTACTAGTATAGAAATTAGAGGAGTTAATAGGGTGCGGCCTATATACAGTGCAAAAGATTGTTAAAACAGAGTAAACCGAAAAAAAGAATGATTCGGAGGAACAGCTTTATATCATGTTTTTATGACCATTTTTTTAACAATTCCTGTACATTGCAGCCTATGTTGCTACAAAATCAATAAGGAAAACTACTATCACGTTATTTTTCAATGTGAACAAAAATTCCTTGAAAAAACCCTAGAAATCGAAAGACATTTCAACTTTTGGCCCATCAAGCAATTTATCATTTCCAGGAAAAATCTGTAATTAACCCCGAAATTTAAACGTATCTAACATTTCAACTTTAGCTTGTTAACCGCTTATCATATTTGAAAATTGTAAACTTTGTCGTGGTAAGGAGGAAAAAAAAATATTTCGAAATCTTGACATGGTATTTATCAGGATTTAACTGTGTGATTTTGAGTCAAACTCGATGACCCATGTTTCATGAGTAGTGATTCAACATGAATCCATCTCTCATGAGAATAAATGGAACACTTAGCACTCATTGGATCCAGGTGATGCTCACAGGGGTGAAGCACCGGGACTTCCCGGGAGGTCACCCATCCCGGTACTACTCCAGCCTGAGCGCGCTTAACTACGGAGTTTCCTCCACAGTTAAACCCAAAGCTTGCAACCCCATTTGCAAAACCTTCACCAAGTGTTGTGCCTTATGAACCATTCATTAGAAAGCCCCTTAAGCTCATCAATTGATAAGTAGGAGATGATTTCCACAGCTAGTGAGCATCACCTAGATCCGATGAGTGCTAAGTGTTCCATTTATTCTCATGAGAGATGGATTCATGTTGAATCACTACTCATGAAACATGGGTCATCGAGTTTGACTCAAAATCACACAGTTAAATCCTGATATTCATATCACAATTTGACTAGCTGTGGAAATCATCTCCTACTTATCAATGGTATTTATCAATTAAGAAAACCTTACAAATACTTAAGTTCAGCTTGTGGTGCCATTTACCAAAACTTTAAAACTCCATTCTTAATATAATAATTGAAAAACACTTACACTTCTGCCTGGTGTGCTATTTACCAATTAAAAATAAGTTCTTGCAACCATCCCACTTAATTGAAGAACATTTCAAAAGGACATTCTTTAGATCACGGCAAAAGCCATGCACCGAATTGGTAACTAGATCTCCTTTATCCAAATATTTAAGAAAAGATGGGATTTTGATAATTATAAAAGAGAAAACCCTCGACTCTTCCAGATTAAAAGACAACTCCAGCAGAAAATTGAGAAGAAATTATGGCAAAGGATGTACGGAAGTACCTTGTGTCCTGGTGAAGGCAGCAGCGTCTGAAGAGTCCCTACAACTGCTGGGGTTAATTAGGGCGCCATACATATATGAATCCGACATTAAATAATTTCTTAGAGCTTTCAGAAAATTCCTTCGCCCCCTATGCGGACGCTTAGTAACTCCGTTGCCTTTCATCTTTTCTTTCCTTCTCCTTTGTTAGTAAAAATCGACTTTACTCTTTTCTGCAGAAAAAAATATTGCTTAAACTCTAAGTCGTTTGAACCTCTTTAATGGCGACAATGTTGCAGAGAGAGTAAAGATGGGAAGCGGTATAGTTATAACCCCTGGTCGTGTCGATGACCGGCTTATTATTTCGACACGTAGCAATGACGTGGCACGGTTTACACTTTTTGTCGCGCCGCGTGACAGGGACCCGCCGACGTTTCTTGGGAAATACGTTGTCAGTTAAACTTTGGATAAGTTTAGATGCGAATCTCGAGTTTGCCTATAAATTTTGTGTTGTTGGGAGATGACTTAGCCTAATGTGTTGTGATCTCACAAAACAATTTGACCATTATTAACTCACAACAACAAAATCTTCATTTCACATGTACTTTTGAGATAATTTGATATATTTTTATTTATTGATTCATGTGTATCTAATTTGAAACCAAGAAACCCTAGACAGAAGGAGATAACACAAGGAGAAAATGACACTGGTGTATTCCCTTTCAAAAATAATCATCATGCAAAGGTTGAATTCGTTGTAATAACAACAAATCCATTTTCGATTCTAGACGAGCAGAATGATCTAGAGCGATCAAACGCGAAGCAGATCAATTCAAGGGCCAATTCAGCAAATAATATGGGAAAGACTGCAGAAAGGATTGGGATCCAAATTTTGTCAAAAATAGCTAAGAGTGATAGGATTCGTGTAATGCCCCGCCAAGGGATCCAAAAGAATTAACCTAAAGTTTTACTAAGTTTGCCAAACATGTTTTTTTTGAAGTAAGAAAGAATAACATGCACATCAAACACATAGTGGCGGAACAAATAACATACAATCAACTAAAAGCATACATAACAGGTTACATTCCTTAAGGATTCCAATATGTTGAGTCATATTTAAATTTAATTAATTCTAAGTCTAACAACTACCACATCCACACGAAAGAATAATTGAAAGTCCAATGTCCATTTAAATAATATACATTTGTTTTGAATGACTTTTGGCAAATTAAATTTAGAATGCTCAATCATCCACTGTACATGTCACAGGGTATGAAAGGTTTAAAAGAATATACATATGAATAAATAGAAATACATCCTCCTCCTTGGATCCATGATACAAAGTACAATGAAATAAATGAAACCAACAACATACATGATACATCCATCCATCATAAAACACAACTAACTAAGTGCACGGTTCCTCCCAACCATCAATATCATCATAAGACCATCGTGGACTCTAGCCATCCCCCACACGTAACATCCCAAGCCACCGATTAGATGATTAGTACTATTGTGATAGGGACATCACTACATGCTATAACATATGCACGAAGAAATCTAACATGCTAGAATAAAGCATAAGATGATCCTACAAAGTAGATAACACCATCTATCACATGCTGATCATCAATATAAGGAAATGCATCAGTAAATAACATCATCTAAACATGATAAACAAGCATCTCAAGAAGCTCCAGCCACGGTGACTACAGACGGATCTCAATGTTAAGAGTAAAAAGCACTACCACCCGACCGCGTGGAACCTAAATGGCCCACTCCCACCACGCTGAAGAGATAGTCTCAAGTCCCAAACATGATATCAAATCACATAACACAATACTCTCTAAGTCTAGGAAATCTTAAAAGAATACTAACTCAAAGGTTCCAAAATAGATTGACATCTAGACCTAGAGGCACACAAGACATGTAGGAAACCTACTATGTAAGTGGGAAAGTGTCATACCATAAATCATGCTCGAAGTTACCCGAGCAGTCCCCTAGGACTCCTAGCTCCCTATTGATCCCACTGTGGCCACTAATATCCTCTCATACTGACAAGGCATACTACAGAATGCAAGGTCGTAGCCAAACATTCTCTCTACTCCCATCCTAGTCTGTACTAGCACTTGAGGCATGGGAAAGAACATACAAAGACTCTTATTAGGTTCATTTTATTCTTGTTTATTGCAATATTTTCACTTATTAATACAACTTACAATGGGTTATCCCCAAAGCCACTTAGGGCCCCCATCCCCCATTGTAAGCCACTTCTTCACACTGCATATAGATAACCTACCCTAAGCTCATAAAATCACAAATCAAAGAATCATATAAAACCACCTTAGTCCTATACAAGCAACTAGAAAATATCAAAAGATAATTCACAATATTCACATCAGTTCTCTACAAGCAATTGGAAAACACCAAAAGATAATCACAATAATCACAATAGTTCTCAATGAGCAACTGAAAAGCATCAAAGATAAATCACAAGATCCATCGGTTCTCAACGAACAA
This sequence comes from Cupressus sempervirens, assembly GCA_028749045.1. Classification (NCBI taxonomy): domain Eukaryota; kingdom Viridiplantae; phylum Streptophyta; class Pinopsida; order Cupressales; family Cupressaceae; genus Cupressus; species Cupressus sempervirens. Next base: position 307,823,544 of record CM053785.1, on the reverse strand, counting down.
CCGAAAAGCATCCCAAAATAATACTGATCGAAGACTCCAAAATTATCAAGTCAAACATGTCACAACATGACATCATCAAGAACAAATCATTCAAAACACCTCAGTCCTCTCAAAGTGATTGGAAAGTAAATCAAATATAACTAATTGATGACTCAAAAATGGTTAAGTCAGGTATCTCATATACATACACCTCAACTTCACACAAGGAAACTAAAAAGTAATAATAATCAATAATTCACACACATCATAGAGCATGCCATCGCATTACCATAGTTGGATTTAAAAAAGATCGAGATCAAACATCATACCATTACAATCACACAACTCCCAAGCCTCTGGTAAACATCCTAAACTACTCATCATTCTAGGACCACCCAAAACCCAAACATAGACATCACATAGAAGGAAAAATATTCTAATAGTTTAGAATTGTTTTGAAATCACATAGTTAAGTTGAATATAAGGTTTTAGTTTCCATTTTCAAAGTATGTTTTCAAGTGTATAAGATTCTCAATTTAATCTACAAGTTAACCCATTTATTTATTTGAACCAAAAAAATAGAACTAGCCCCATTATACATTAGATCAATTTTCCCAAAATATCCCAAGGGTAAATTATATTTATTTAAATTATTAAAATAATGCTCTTTGATTTTCAAATAAATTAATCTTGAAATTATCAAATCAATATTATAATAATTTAATAATTTTAAAACTTAAATTAACAACTTCCTTTCTTAATTAATCTTAATTAATTCACATTTAAATAAATTAATTAATAAAGCATATAATTCACCATTTACGATCCCAAATTATTATAATAATAACTCAATTAAGACTTGATTAAGTATTATCATAATTTGAATCACTTAATTAAATTATTAATAATTTATTTAAACATAATTTAAATTATTACTAATAATAACTCATTAATATTTTATAAATTAAACTTATTAATATTTGATACATATTAAATAATATTAAATAACATATATTAATATTAATTAATAAATATATTATTAAATAAAGCTTATTATTAAAATTTTATAATATTAAAAATAATATTAACAAATTATGATTACAATTTAATTTGAATTGTTTTTTAATTAAAATCAAAATTTCCAACACATAAAAATCGACGCCCATTTGGCTATCGACCTTTTGAAAAAGGTAGCCCTACTGACGCAAGGCTTGCAGTTAGTAAGGCTGACGTAGTCCCTGCAGTAGCAGGTGGCTACTGCTAATATATATAAGGTAAGGGGGACAAAGGGGGGTGGGTTGAGTGGTGGCCCCTGCCCACCCTTAATAAATTATATATTTTTAAAATAAAATTTTTTATAATGTTTTTTAATAAATTAATTTATGTTAAAAGATTTATAAATATATAAAACTCTCTCTTTATATATGTGTATGTGTATGTGTATGTGTATGTGTATGTGTATGTGTATGTGTATATATATATATATATATATATGTATGTATGTATGTATGTATGTATGTATGTATGTATGTATGTATGTATGTATGTATAATTGTTTTCAACATTAACCTAATAAAGAAAATTCGAGCAACCAATCAAATTTTCTTTTTAAATTTCAAAACCCTCTTGGATTAATTTTCTTTTTATACAACCCTACGCATATTTAATTTCTCAATTCCATTTTAATTCAAATCCAAATCCCAATTTAATTTCCAAATTTTTGATTCTATTAAGGGAGGATTACAATGATATTTAATCTCCCATAACTAGATGAAAGCAACATGCATACCTGAACTGTAAATTACAAGATTGAAAGATTTGTTGCAATGAAATACAAACAATCAAATTCACAGTCACGAAGAAGATATAATTTATTTAAATAATGTTACTAACTATGCCATTTAAAACGTAAGAATCTACCTAGATTCTGATGCTAAAATCGCAATGTCCAAAAGATTTGCGAGAGAATTTGCTTCCATCCAAGAACTTCTCTTTAAATTTTTTTCAAATTTTCCTCTCCAAATTTTGCTTCCAAATTTGTCTCCCTTGAAAAATGAACCTTCAATTGGGGATAAGGAGTTCTCTCCTCGAATCGGGGCACTTATTGTGCATTCACCTAAGAGGACTCCTTGCTCACAAGACTCAACTCCAAATTAACTTTTATTAATCTTTCTTTTATCTTTTCTTAATCTTTTCCATGCACATCAAATGAATTATTAAATTACTTTATTTAATTTCTACTTGACTTTGTTTTCAATTAATTTATTAACTTTTAAATCTCATGTGCACTTTAACAAAATATATTTATTAAGTTCTCATGTTTTATCTTTTTAATTAATTTCTTATATTTTCAACTCATACATACATCATGTGAACTTAAATCTTTTTATAAATTAATATCTTTTCATTCTTCAATTCATTTTAGAAACTTAATTGATAAAATATTTATTAACTTAAATAATAATATTATTTAGCATTTATTTAAAAATAAACTCTAAATATATTATTATTAAATTAAATAAATATTATCACGTTTTAAATTTATTCTTATAACTTTTATCTCCAATTTTAATTCTTTTTATTTAATTAATTTTCTAATTAATTAAATATTAAAATATCATAATAATTTATCATTAAATTAAATAATTAATTTAATCTTTTAATTAAACTTAATTAATAGAAAATTCACCAAAGACTCATAAAACAACATACAAAAACCCATCAAAGAAAAACACATACAAAATCAAACTAAAGGGTTATAATCACAAACTAACATCATTCGACGCATTCAGAAGGTACTCGACTCATATTACTTATCCTAATTTTCAATTAGGACAAATGGCTTAGAGGTTTAGGATTTGGACTCAACAATTTATCTCCCCTCTCTTACCATTGAGATAATGCAATAGGGTATGCTCATCTTGGCAATTTAGGGGAGTCAATACTTGGTACCTACAACCTGCATAAAATCTACGCATGTAAAAACACAATATTCTAAGCTAAATAGGCAATGACAAGAAGTGGTGCATCGTGTAGATCCTGACTAACAGGTGATTATGACTTCCTTCCTTAACCACATCAGAAATGCCATACATAAATAAAACAAACACGTACACCATACACATGTAGTATGGGGTAAGTATCCACAAGAAGACACATAATAATCCATCTAACTAATCATCATCAATAACTAAAATCATTGAATAATCATCATGCATACATGAAATATAAAGTACCAAGTAATCTCATCATATAATAAATTGAATCTGAAACAATATCTGATAATCTAAAAGATAGTGCTACTAATCAACAAGCATAAACTAGCCTAAAATGGTTTGACAATGATAACATAAATGCAAACTATGGGTAGGCACTACATCCACCCCCCTAGACTTAGGCTTACTCCTGAAAGCCTACAAGAATGAAAACACTAAAGGACTCACTGTGTGGGTCCCATTGGACCCTTTCCCCCTGTAGGAGGATATGACTCCACTTAGAACACTACAACACACTTAGGGCAATATGATTCTGGTTTAGTAATAAATCGAAAACCATATTGATCCAACATTCATCCTTTTAATACATACTAAATAGATCCCCTAAACACTCTAACCAAGAACAACATAATGCTCACAAAGATAAACAAAGGCATACTATCTTAAAGCATAGATAAAAGGTACATGTTTTTAGAATAAGTTTTTAATCTTCAGTTTGTCTATTCTTAGGTTTACACATAATTTCAGTTTTGAAGCCTAAGTGTTGAAGTATGAAAAATATACAATTAAAAGTTTTAAGTTCTATTTTAGGTAAACTAGTACAAGTTTTAGTTTGAAAGAGATACACATAATAGTTTAAAATTTTTTTGTTCTTGTTCAACTAGTTAACAACTAGTGGCATTCCAATATACCTAGAGCTCCCAATGTAGAAACTTGAGCTCTAATACTAGATGTAACGCCTCGCCAAGGGATCCAAAAGAATTAACCTAAAGTTTTTTTTTTTTTGAAGTAAGAAAGAATAACATGCACATCAAACACATAGTAGTAGAAGCAATAACATACAATAAACTAAAAGCATACATAAAAGGTTACATTCCTTAAGGATCGCAAGATGTTGAGTCACATTTAAATTTAATTAATTCTAAGTCTAACAACTACCACATCACATGAAAGAATAATTAAAAGTCCAATGTCCATTTAAATAATATACATTTTGTTTTGAATGCCTCTTGGAAAATTAAATTCGGAATGCTCAATCATCCACTATACATGTCATAGGGTATGAAAGGCTTAAAAGAATATACATATGAAGAAATAGAAATACATCATCCTCCTCAGATCCATGATACAAAGTAAAATGAAATAAATGAAACCAACAACATACATGATACATCCATCCATCATAAAACACAATTAAGTGTGCAGTTCCTCCCAATTGTCAATAACACCATAAGACCATAATGGGCCCTAGCCATCCCTCGCGTGTAAAATCCTAAGCCACCGATTAGATCATCGGTACTATCGTGATAGGGACATCACTATTAAAACATGCTACAACATATGTATAAAGAAATCTAACATGCTAGAATAAAGCATAAGATGATCCTACAAAGTAGATAACATCATCTATCACATGCTAATCATCAATATAAAAAAATGCATCAGTAAAAATATAATCTAAACATGATAAACAAGCATCCCAAGAAGCTCTAGCCATGGTGATTCTGGACGAATCTCGATGGTAAGAGTAAAAAGCACTACTACTCGACCACGTGAAACCTAAATGGCCCACTCCCACTGCACTGAGGAGATAGTCTCATGTCCCAAACATGATATCAAACCACATAACACAATACTCTTTAAGTCCAGGAAACCCTAAAAGAATACTAACTCAGAAGTTCCAAAATAGATCAACATCTAGACCCAAAGGCACATAAGACATGTAGGAAACCTAATATGTAAGTGGGAAAGTGTCATTGCATGAATCACACTCAGAGTTACCCAAGTAGTTTCTTAGGACTCCTAGGTCCCAATTGATCCCACTGTGGTCACTAGTATCCTCTAGTACTAACAAGGCATACTACGAGATGTAAGGTCATAACCAAGCATTCTCTTTACTCCCATCCTAGTTTGTACTAGCACTCGAGGCATGGGCGAGAACATACAAAGACTCTTATTAGACTCATTTTATTCCCATTTAGTGTAATGCTTTCATTTATTAATACAACTTACAATGGGTTATCCCTAGAGCCACTTAGGGCCCCTATCCCCCAGTGCAAGCCACTTCCCGACACTACATATCAATAACCTACCCTAAGCTCATAAAATCACAAATTAAAGAATCATATAAAATCACCTTAGTCCTATACAAGATACTAAAAAAATCAAAAGATAATCCACAATATTCACATAAGTTCTCCACAAGCAACTGGAAAGCACCAAAAGATAATCACAATAATCACAACAGTTCTCAACGAGCAAGTGAAAAGCATCAAAGATAAATCACAAGATCAATTAGTTCTCAATGAGCAACTAGAAAGCATCCCAAAATATTATTAATCGAAGACTCCAAAATGGTCAAGTCAAACATGTCACAACATGACATCATCAAGAAGAAATCATTCAAAAAACCTCAATCCTCTCAAAGAAACTAGAGAGTAAATCAAATATAACTGATCAATGACTCAAAAATGGTTAAGTCAGGTATCTCATATACATACACCTTAGCTTCACACAAGGAAGCTGGAAAGTAATAATAATTAATAATCCACACACACCATAGAGCATGCCATCGCATTACTATGGTTGGGTTTGAAAAAGATCGAGATCAAACATCATAACATCACAATCACACAACTCCCAAACCTTTGGTAAATGTCCTAAACTGCTCAACACTCTAGGACCACCCAAACCCCAAACATAGACATCACATAGAAGACAAAATATTTTAATAGTTTGGATTTGTTTTGAAATCACATAGTTAAGTTGAATATAAGGTTTTAGTTTCCATTTTTAAAGTATGTTTTCAAGTGTATAAGATTCTCAGTTTAATCTACAAGTCAACCCATTTACTTATTTGAACCAAAAAAATAGAACCACCCCCATTATACATTAGATCACCCCCATTATACATTAGATCAATTTTCCCAAAATATCCGAAGGATAAATTATATTTATTTAAATTATTAAAATAATGCTCTTTGATTTTCAAAGAAATTAATCTTGAATTTATCAAATCAATATTATAATAATTTAATAATTTTAAAACTTAAATTAACAACTTCCTTTCTTAATTCATCTTAATTAATTCACATTTAATTAAATTAATTAACGAAGCATATAATTCACCATTTACAATCCCAAATTATTATAATAATAACTCAATTAAGAATTGATTAAATATTATCATAATTTGAATCACTTAATTGAATTATTAATAATTTATTTAAACATAACTTAAATTATTACTAATAATAACTAATTAATATTTTATAAATGAAACTTATTAATATTTAATACATATTGAATAATATTAAATGTATATTAAATAACATATATTAATGTTAATTAATAAATATATTATTAAATAAAACTTATTATTAAAACTTTATAATATTAAAAATAATATTAACAAATTACGATTACAATTTAATTTGAATTATTTTTTAATTAAAATCAAAATTTCAAACACATAAAAATCGACGCCCATTTGGCAGCAAGGCTGATGCAGTACCTACAGCAATAGATGGCTGCCGCCGATATATAAAAGGTAAGGGGGAGAAAGGGGGGGCGGGTTGTGGTCCCTGCCCACCTTTAATAAATTATATATTTTTAAAAATAAAGTTTGTTATAATGTTTTTAAATAAATTAATTTATGTTAAAAGATTTATAAATATATAAAACCCTCTCTTTATATATATATGTGTGTGTGTGTATTTAAAAAAAAAATTTCAACATTAACTTGATAGAGAAAATTTGAGCAACCAATCGAATTTTCTTTTTAAATTTCAAAACCCTCTCTGATTAATTTTCTTTTTATACAACCCTACCCATATTTAATTTCTCAATTCCATTTTAGTTCAAACCCAAATCTCGATTTAATTTTCAATTTTTTTATTCTACAATGGGAGGATTACAATGATATTTAATCTCCTATAACTAGAGGAAAGCAACATGCATACCCGAATTGTAAATTACAAGATTGAAAGATTCATTGCAATGAAATACAAACAATCAGATTCACAGTCACGAAGAAGACATAATTTATTTAAATAACATTACTAACTGTGCAATTTAAAACATAAGAATCTACCTGGATTCTAATGCTAAAATCACAATGCCCAGAAAATTTGCAAGAGAATTCGCTTCCATCCAAGAACTTCTCTCTAACAATTTTCCAAAATTTCCTTTCCAAATTTTGCTTCCAAAATTCGCGTCCAAATTTGTCTCCCTCAAAAAATGAACCTTCAATTGGTGATAAGGAGTTCTCTCCACGAATTGGTGTACTAATTATGTGTTCACCTGAGAGGGCTCCTTGCTCACAAGACTCAACTCCAAATTAACTTTTATTAATCTTTCTTTTATCTTTTCTTAATCTTTTCCATGCACGTCAAATGAATTATTAAATTACTTTATTTAATTTTCCACTTGACTTCATTTTCAATTAATTTATTAACTTTTAAATCTCATGCACACTTTAATGAAATATCTTTATTAAGTTCACATGTTTTATTTTTAAAATAAATTTCTTAATATTTTTAACTCATGCATACATCATGCGAACTTAAATCTTTTTATAAATTAATATATTTTCATTCTTTAATTCATTTTAGAAACTTAATTGATAAAATATTTATTAACTTAAATAATATTATTATTTAGCATTTATTTAAAAATAGACTCTAAATATATTATTATTAAATAAAATAAATATTATCACATTCTAAATTTATTCTTATAACTTTTATCTCCAATTTTAATTCTTTTTATTTAATTAATTTTCTAATTAATTAAATATAATTAAATATTAAAATATCATAATAATTTTCCATTAAATTTAATCATTAATTTAATCTTTTAATTAAACTTAATTAATAGAAAATTCACCAAAGACTCATAAAATAATATACGAAAATCTATCAAAGAAAAACACATACAAAATCAAACTAAGAGGTATAATCAAAATTTAACATCATTCGATGCATTCAAAGGATACTCGACTCAAATACTTTTCCTAATTTTCAATTTGGACAAATAGCTTAGAGGTTTAGGATTTGAATTGAAGAATTTATCTCCCCTCTCTTACCATTGAGATAATGCGACAGGGTATGCTCATCCTGGCAATTCAAGAAAGTTGATACCTTGTACCTGCAACCTGCATAAAATCCACACATGTACAAACACAATATTCTGAGCTAAATAGGCAATGTCAAGATGTGGTACATCGTGTAGATCTCGACTAGCAGGTGACTACGACTCCCTTCCTTAACCACATCAGATACACCATACATAAAGAAAATAAACACGCACACCATACACATGTAGTATGGGGTAAGAATCCATAAGAAGACACCTAATAATCCATCTAACTAATCATCATCAATAAATGAAGTCTCTAAATAGTCGTCATGCATATATGAAATATAGAGTACCAAATAATCTCATTATTTAATAAACTGAATCTGAAACAATATCTGATAATTTGAAAGATAATGCTACTAATCAACAAGCATAAATTGGCCTAAATGGGTTTGGCAATGATAATAGAAATGTGAACTAGGGGCAGACACTACAACTCAAGCAAATTTGAACTGAAAATAGATCTCTTTGCCTTACTTCAAATAAAAAAGAAGAAGGAACCCTCTGGTAAAATCTCATATTCCTTTTTATGAATCCCCCAATCATCTCTTTTCCTTGGGTTTGTGTATTACCCATCCTATCATCTTTTCTACGGTCAACTTAGATAATCAAATCAGGTTTTTCAATCTCACTAAGTATGTTGAATATAATAAAAATTATATGTCTTCTCAACAAATAGAATCTCGATCTGATACCTCTGTGGTTACCCCAAACCCTTACAAAACTTAATCTAGGAAGACAAATATCACTAATTTAAAATCTCCCTTGATTTCACCTCATTCTTATAACCCTCCCCATTGTCAAAACTCTATATCCAAATCTCTCACCCATCCATCTCCTTAGCCTCTTCCATCTAGTAAACCTTACTCTATCAAATTTGGGGAAAATGTCCTCATCATTAGTAACCAAGATAGTGAAGACCACTAGAAGGAATGCCAAAGTGTAGGTTTATTTTCCTTCTAGAATGGGCCAAAATTTGAAATGATCCATCTCATTGATTGGCTATAGATATTCTATAAATCCTAGGTAACTATCTCTCACCACTTTGATAGATTAATTTACATTTAGTGTATAGATGAAAATATTAAAAAAGACTTTCTTTTTGTATCTATCTATTACTTTAAAGAATTCGCTATGAAATTTTCTGAGTGGATACTAGATTGTAAGGAAGAAATGCTAGATCTCTTGACTTCAACCTAATCTCTCTCCAATCCCTTCCACCAGAACTTATGCATATAGAAATCATTAGGAAAATAAGACTCTCGATTGGTGATCTAATTGGAATGGATGCATCATTTATATATTGCAGTAATATAAAACTATTGATCAATTGTAAGGCTAACAATATGAAATTTACACCAATCAAAGTAATAACAGATATAGCTATATATAATTTAAATTATTATAGATTTGAAGGTAAACTCTCATAAATAATTAGCCTAGACAACAAAGGAAAATCTCATTCAAAACTTTGCAATTAACTACAGATCTTAAAAATACATTCCCTATGATGAACATAAGGAACCAAAGAGAAAATCAAAGGGATTCTATATGTGATAAAGGTCATTTAAAGACTTGCCAGGAAACAACAGGGAAAGAAGAGCCAACAAGCAAGAGTGATTAGACAACTTTGACAAATTCACCGACAAAGATTAGAAGTAACTCACCCTCACTGCCCAAAAAAGAACATAAGAAAACAATAGAGAAGCAAAAACAGGCTAGAAAGGTAGATCATCAAAGTAAAGAAAAGGGAAATAGCTTAATGTCAACAATTAGCAAAGATACTATTGAGTTACTAAACTTGGAGTATGGTAAATGAATCAGTCCTATTAAAAAAAAAAGAATATTGATGCAAGCCAAAGTTACATAGAACCCAAAGAAAAAAGGAATATTACTCAAGAATTGGCTAGCATAAGGAGACAAGGCATAGTTATCTATAGCGAAAAATTCAAGAAAAGATTAAAAAAAGTTAAAAAGGACAAGGACATTAGATCAATAAATGGAGGGAAAAATCAGTAGGAAAAAAGATGAAAGCTTAGGAAAAAATTCTTTGTGCAAAATGGTCAATAGTATTGAAGAAATAGAAAACAACCTTCTATTTACAGATGAATTTCTAGAATAGGGAAAGCCTAAGTATATAAAAGAGGATTTGGCAACTCCGCAGAAAAAAGTAGCAAACCTAGTGAGGGAAACCAGATCTACTAGCAAAGAGAAAATCAACAGGTATCCTAAATTTTGGAAGACTCCATAATTGGGAACAAAATCATCTGATCTAAATTTTAGTATTCATAAGGAAAAAGGAAGTGACTAGAGTAAGAGGAAAACAACATTATCACAAGATTTTCATGATTTTTTAAACAATGATTTGGAAAAGGATGAAGAATTTGATAGGGTAATCTTAGATGAGACTGAAAAAGATAATTTGGAGCGATTAACAGAGGAACTTATTTGAGTATTTAGCTTTGAAAATACAAATTAGAGCAATGAAATACATAAAGAGGTTCTATTGGAGCAAGTCTTGAAACTGGGTGGAGACAACCATACTATTGAAGATTTAAAAAGAGATCTATTAACTATTGAGGATGAAGACAAAAACATCAAAGTTTTCTAGCTAATGAAAGATTTAAAAATGACAACCCAAGATGATGATCTTGAAGAGAGTGGTACCAGGAAGGCACCAACTTCAGAAGATAAACTTATAAAGGACCAGAGGTTAATCATAGAACAAATACTATGAGAACTGGAAAATGATGACAAAGATGAAAAAGAAGGAAGCCAATCTAAAATTACTTTAAATGCACATTAGAATATAGAGAAGCTTAGTATTTAGATGAACCAAGAGGGGATAATCTCTCCCAAATATGGTAAAATGAAAACTAATAGAGGCAGGAAATCCCTTAAGGAACTCAAAGAAGCGGATGGGTAGGCAAAAGAGTAGCAAAAAATCAGCTAGTTACTAAATCTAGGGAAGGGGAAGATCTTTCCCAAGGAAGTATGAAGATTACTATTTGGAATGCTAGGGTCTTGAATGCACCTAGAAAAAAATGATTATTAAAACATAACTTAAAACAATTTGAATTAGAAATAATTATACTACAAGAAACAAAATTAAATAAGGAAGAAGGATCCAAGTTAGAACAAAAGTTAGGTAGTTAGAATGTTAAGCTACAGGAATTTAGAGGAGCCTCAGGAGGTCTAGATATGATTTGTTATCCTAGGAAAGTTATTTTAAATATATTAAACTCAACTGATTCTTGGGTGAGCAGTAGAGTCAAAAACATCAAAACTAACCTATAGTTTATCTTAGTTAACATTTATGGTCCAATCTACAACTCTGATAAAAAACACTTATGGGATGAAATAAGTATATTTATTAATAATCATAGTAATGAACTTATCCTTATAGGTGGTGATTTTGACACTATTTTAAATAAAGATGAAAAATATGGAGGCTCCCAACACACCTTTCAAGCATCAAAAGATTTTAAAAACTGATTTGTTGGCCTATCTTTTGTTATGGCCTTATGTAGGCAGAATTATTGGGTCTGGGCTTTATTTAATATTATGTTGCCAACATTTTTGTAAAAACTTTTGGGTTTTAGGATCTCTGTAAAACCTATTTTTCTTAATAAAAAACAACCTACTCAACATCCTGCTTAACAATGGGAAGTTCACATGGAATAATAAAAGGAAATATTTCTCTTATATAGCTGAAAATTGGTTAGATTTTTTCTCAAAGGTGAATTGAGTGATTTAAATTTCAATATCCAATCCTTAATTCTTCCAATAGAAAGTTTAGACCATTACTCCGTTTGCATTGAATTCTCTGAATCTCATAAACCTAATAGAAATCCTTTCAAGTGCAAAAAAATGTGGTTTCTAGACAATTTTTTTTTGGATCTTATTAAAGATTGGTGGAGGCAAGGTAATTTCAAAGGTTCTAAAATGTATATCTTTGTCTCCAAAATGAAAATGCTTAAAGAAAACATACTTAAGTGGAACAAGGAACACATTAATAATATATTTAAAGAAAAAATTGAGATTGAGGAAAGATTAAAAGAATTACATTTAGGAGTAATCAGAATAGGGATGGATAATGATATTTTTTCTCTAGAAAAAGAATTACTAGCCAAATAGGAAAACATTTTGGCTAAAGAAGAAGTATTCTGGAGACAAAAGTCAAGAGAAAAATGGCTAGTAGAAGGAGATCAAAATGCAATTCTTTTTCATAATTCTACCCTACATAGTAGAGCTCAAAGTAAAATATTAAAAATCAAAGACTCATGTGGGACTATTTTTGAAAACTTGGACAAAATTGTTGAGATCTTTGTGAGTCACTTTCAGAACTTATTAAATAATTATGATAGCTCGAATGTGGCAACTCAAGCAAAAATTCTTGAAGCCATACCTAAGCTGGTTACGTCAGAAGATAAAAAAGCCTTAAACAAACCTATCTCCTTGCAAGAAGTTCAATTGGAATTATTCAACATGAACCCCAACAAATCTCCTAGCCCAGATGGATTCTAGACCTTCTTTTATCAAAAATGCTAGGACATTATCAGTATTGACCTTTGGAAAGCTATTGAAGCATCAAGAAATGGTGGATTGTTCTTGGCTGAAATAAACTACACCTTTATTGCCCTAATTACCAAAAAATATGATCCTAAAAGTCTTGGGGATTTCAGACGTATAGCACTTTGCAACACTATTTATAAAATCTTATCTAAAATTTTAGCAAATAGACTTAAATCGATTCTTCCCAAGATTATATTAGAAGAGCAAACTGGTTTTGTTCCAGGTAGATCAATCTTAGATGGTATTCTTACTATTCAAGAAATGATGCATTCTGCCAATAAGAACAAAGTGTCAAGCATGTTTATGAAATTGGATATCCAAAAAGCATATGGTATGGTTAACCAGAGGTCCTTATGCAAAACTTTAGAAGCCTTTGGTTTCTCGCACCAGTGGATTAACTTCATCTATCAATGCATCTCTACGAAAAAGATTTCAGTCCTCATTAATGGGACCCCTAAAGGTTTCTTTGATACCTCAAGAGGAATTAGATAGGGAGACCCTTTATCACCATTCTTATATATTATAATGGTAGAGGCTTTTGGGAGAGAAATTACAAAGGCTTACAATGAAGGGAAAATAAATGGAATTGTTGTTACTAAAACTATCCCCAATATTACCCATCAAAAATATGTAGATGATAGCATTATGTTGAGTGAAAGTACTATAAAAGAGGCTTTAAACATTAGGTCCATCATCCAATAGTTCATCATCCAATAGTACATGGAAGCATCAGGTCAAAAAGAAAATGCTGCAAAATCTGATTTTTTTTCTTAAATACCAATTTTGAATTGGAAGAGTAGATTTGCAACATTATGGGGTACAAAAGAGGTATGTTTCCTTGTAAGTACTTAGGAATAGAGTTAGAAAAAGGAAGTAAATCTACAAAGGCATGACAGAACACTCTAGATAGATTAGATACTAGGATATGAGGATGGAAAGATAAATGGCTCACAAAAGCTGGTAAAACAACCAAGATTAGATTTGTGTTGTCTGCCCTTCCAACATATTCTCTTTCCTTCCTTCCTTTATCTAAACATATTAATAAGAAGTTTAAGGTAAAACTCATAAATTTCCTTTGGAATGAAAAAAATTGGCTCTCATTAGATGGGATAATATATGTAAGCCAAAGGAGTTAGGAGGTCTAGGTATTAGAAATTTACTTTGGCAAAATGAAGCATTAGGAGTGAAACTCACCTCACACCTTTTTGAATAAAGGACACATAAATGGGCTAAAATTATGTATAACAAGTACTTAAATTCAGCTGATCCTTACTTCATTTTTAGAATGGGAACCCTTCCCAAAGGATCCAAATGTTGTAATTTTATTGTCAAAAGTCATGCCCTTATTAGCAAATATCTTACTTGGGATGTGGGAAAGGGTGATGAAGGTTTATTTTGGGAAGACTCATGGGATGGGTATCCTCTAGTAGACAACATGAGGACCCCAAGATGCATCAAAGAGAAATTAGTCAAATCTTGGGGATGTAAAGTCTGTGATTATAAGACCAAAAAATAAATAAATAGAATCACTTGCTGGGAATAGAAAACAGTAGCCAATATAGAATTCGAACCCGATGCCAAAAAGATATATGAAAAAATAGTTCAGAGGTGTAAAATCAAGCAACTAGAAAGAAACCACAAGCTTATATGGGCTGTATCAAATGATGATAGGTACAATGTCAAAAATGGTTATAAAACTCTCATTATAGTTGAAACATGTAAAATATACAACCAAATGAGATCACAAAAAAATTGAGCTATGTATAGTTGAGACTCTAAATTCTTACCTCACAAATCACCTACTAGAAGAATGATCTTTTTTGAGATGGGATGGTTTGGTGAAAAAGAAATGGAAAAATCTCATTAATCCTCCTCTCACATATAAAAAGAGGAATAAAGAAGCTAGGGAGAACTATAGATGGACACCCACCCCCCGATAAGCTAGTCCAAGTTGAATTTTGATGGAGCATCTAGAGGTAATCAACGATCTACTAGAATTGGATGTATCATTAATAATGAGTCAAGAAAATGGATTGAAAAAAGGGCCAAACCCATAAAGCCTACTACTAACAATCTAGTTGAATTAGAAGCACTGCAAGAAGGTCTCAACCTATGCCTAAATTTAGGATTAACTAAGATCATTATTGAAGGAGACTCATAGATTGTATTAAATTCTATAAGGAAAAGATCAACTCCTAATTGGTTCTTAAACTCGAAATTGGAAGAAGTTTTAGGTATGCCATATTTTCTGGGAAGGTAAGAAAAAGGTAGATGAGTTGGCAAACAAGGATGCTGATGGAGAAAATATCTTGGTCTTCAATAATAATTAGTTTTTATAGAAGGCTCTCGAGTCTATTAATTTTTAGTGGTCAAGTAAGTAGCCTAACTATATTTTTTATTATCTCCATTTCTATTCAACATTTCTTCTAGATTGACACTATAGCCCATCTATGTTATTTTGGATTTCTCCTTTGCACTCTCCCCCTTTTTAGCCCCTTCTTTCTATTCTATATTTGTGCTTCTTTATTTTTTCTTCATCCCCTTCTTTCCCATGTTTACTTCTTCATTATGTGATGTTAGCTTTAACATCATTATCCACCAAGTTTGGCTGCTCTTTAGATGTTTTTTGATCCTTCCAATGCTAATTTTGGCTATTTATATCCTTTTTATCCCTGTCACTTTCAGTCAGAGTTATTTTATTTTTATGCATACTAATATCTATGTTTTTCATGCTTTGGAAGTGAGAACCATGGCATTCTATGGTAATGTGAAGCTTAAGAGATTGATTCATTTGCTAAAACTGGTAGATGACATGACAAGTTTAGCGGTGAGTCATGCCCTAGGAGAAGGTATTTTCAAATATGATTTTTCATGGAGAACTAACAATGATATCATAGGGGCATTCATAGGATGTTTGGCCATAACCAAAATAGATAAATGGGCTATGATTAGACTATGTCATAATGTTTTTCATCCTGTCTGGTGTATGCATTTGGAAGAAGTCACAATGAGCTTAGATGAGAAATTTTGGGTTCCTTTACCTAAAATGTACATGGCTCACCCTCTTGGGAGTTTTGATTTAGCCATCGTTCCCCGATGCCCTTCTCTAGTTATTTAAGAGTTTAAGGTCTTTGACCAAGAATGGCCGAAGATGGTTGCTAGTATTCATTTAGTCTTTAGGTGGAGAGGGATATAGAGGATCGACACAATGTTTGGCTCAAAACTACCTCAACCTCTTTAAAGCTTACATCCACCTTGGTGTAGAGCTGGAGAATCTAGAAGCACTAGAATTTTGCATCCCTAACATGGAAAAATCTAGTAGGGAGAAGAGTACCTTTGAATTCCTGTCCAATTTCCACATTGAGAATTCTAGGATTATTATGGAGATCATTATGGTGTTTTGGAAACATTAGCTTCACTCACATATGAGTCATATATGGATGCCTAAATTTTGATCACTCCATGATAGGTTTTGAGTTCCCCTATTTTGTACGATCCACTCAGCCCTCGGCCCCTTCAATTGTGTTTCGGTTCTATATATGTCTCTTCTTCTTAGATTTCTTGTTAGTCTTGTAAGCATTGTTGCTTCTTATAGGCTGTCAGGATGGCAAGGTTGGGGCATCAATTTTATGTATAATATTTCTCCTCATCTGGAATAACACTATGATTGTTTGTTCTATTCTATGATTCTGTAAGATATTAAGGGTAATATTAGACCTCATAATGGTAGTCACTGGATACCCCAAATTTTGGTATCTTTCTGAGGCAAAGATTAGTATACTTGGGGACTCTATTCAATTGTTTGGCTATTTTCAATGCTACTCTATGTAAATCCTTGATGATATTAATATGTAATGTATGTCTTCTCTATCTATGGTGAATATTTTGACCCCTCTAATCAGTAGAGTGAAGTTAGCTTGAAATTTGGTTAGGATGAATTACACACTTTAGAGTATTAGTCCAGGTTTATTGTAGCTAAGACAGAAGATATATTTTGTTTAAATCAAACTAAGGAAGATAATAACACTAAGGACATTTAAAAGATGCAAAGCACCCTTGATAAATATATAACTTTACAGAGCTTCCCAAAAATGACATTCAAGATCAGAACCTTAATAAGATATTATTACTGAGAGAAGTAAGAATATAAGTTTACTCCCATATGAAAGAATTAATCACCAAAAGTTCAATGAGATTTAGACTAATACTCTAAAATCTGGTTTTAAGTAGGAGTCTAAATAATTAAAATGGTTTCTAGGTTTGATTAAAGAATGTATGGAATAAGAAATTATTTTGAACAATTGGAAAATGATCAATTTTTATGGACTTCCCCCGGTCTTTTTCTTGTGTGTATCAAATATTTCCAGGGTCATATTAGGATATCATTCTTATCTACTCTTAACTAACATTACTAATGGTTTTCTCTAAGTGGCATAACTGAACAACATAATAGCAAAGATTGTGCAATTCAAGAAAAATAACTTGGAAGGGGTGCAAATTAAGAGTCTACAGTTTTGGCTAGAATGGTTTCTTGAATATAGAATTATGTTCAATTGGCAAAGACACTAGTAGAAAGTATTTTTTGTTGTATTTTTTCAAATAAATTAATATAATCAAGACTTCAGCCATTTATCGATCAAACACACACGCACACACACACACACACACACACACACACACACACACACACACACACACACACACACACACACACACACACACACATGTACCTCTCTATATTTTTCATCATCACACTATATTCATCTTTATCTCTATCTTCTTCTTCCCCCTCCATATCTAGGCGCATCTCCCTCTCTATATCCATCCACTATTTCCATCAACCCCCCTTTCTATACTTTTCAATCTCTATATCTCTATACTTAGTTTTCTACCTCTACATCTACATCTATCTCTATCTTGTTATCCCCCTATCCCTCTCTATCTCCTTCTTTCTACCTTTCTCTATATCACTTTCTACCCCTCTCTTTCTCCCTTCTTTATATTTTTATATCTTCCATCCACACACACACACTCTCTCTCTCCCTCTGTCTCACTTTTTATCCTCTTCATATCACTCTTCTTCTCAATCTCCATCTCCATCTCTCTCTCTCTCTCTCTCTCTCACACACACACACACACACACACACACACACACACACACACACACACACACACACACACACACACACACACACACACACACACACACACACACACACACACACACATCTATTCCATTCTTAAAATTATTGGCAGTTTACTTTTTTAGTCAAAAAATTGGCTAGTGTAATGAAACCAAAGACATCATTTACAATTCAATCCATTATATACAACTAACAATCTAATTGATGCATGAAAAAGCAATGGTCAATATATTAGAAGTCTCTTATTAGTGTTCTTAAAATTTTATGCCATTCTCTTTAATGTATTGACTTGATATATCTTTTTAAACATTGCACAATTCAAATATTTCCACAATTCAAACATTAGACTCGAAAATCATTTGTATTTTTTTAAAGTAGTATAAAGATAAGAGAAAAGGGAGTGATGATTGGAGGATTACTATGAGGAATTGAGAAAAAAGAAAAGCAAAAATATAAGAGAATAACAAAATTATAGCTTACGAGAGATACAAATTACAAAATTACAAAATTGTTCTCCTATTTCTTGAGGAAAAAGAAGCTACAAATTATTAGTCCCTGCCTATATATAGGCAGCGAGCTAATGTTCCTAGTTGCACTTTGCAATTAATTTCATTAAGCAAAACTATAAACTTTCTAAACTTCAAAAATCACTTTATTTTTAAATTAATTTTTAATCAGTAGATCCAATTTTTTGATTCAGTTGCAATAATTTTGTAGGGGATAAAATTAATTTTTGGAGTTAGAAAATGAGACAAAAAAATGTCCACACACTTCTTACATTCTAGAATCCTCCATGAGGCTTTGTAGATGTAAATGTAGATTTTGCCCACCAACACAAGCACAAGAATCATTTCACTAATGTAATGAAATTCTTAATAGTTTGCCATTCTAAATGTTTTTATTTCACACTCAACACAATTTTCTGAGCTCTAAGGTTATTTTGGGTTGAAACTTTTGGACTGAAGATTCAAGAATGGAGTTGTTATCCTTTCCTATAGTCATTAGCTAGGTATGATGGCTAAAATCATCAATGGAAGATAACACAGATTTTGCAATGCCATTCTTTGTGTTTTTTGTATATATGTTAGAAGAGCTATCTCTCTTCCATCATATGACCGACTTGTCATTTTTACCTTCTTGTCACTAATGAATGTTAAATATGATTAGACCTTTGACACTGCTAGGTGTAGGGTTGTGCGAGGCAATGGAGGAGAAGACTGGCAAAGGCAAACACTGTGGCAAGTGTAGAACAATGTGAACAAAGAGCAGTACAATAACGTCCAATGCTTCGATGGAGCCGCTACTTTGGGCAAGAGCCCCATTTCCTATATTTATTAGGTGTATGAATCGATCATTGCTCGAGAAGAGTAAAATATGGTGGGAGATCGTGGTGACTTATTTTTGTCCCAATCTTACAACACTCTAAGCACTTCCTCTTCATCTTTACATAGTACATAGCAATTTTTTTGTACAATTCCTACCTAGCAGGCATCAAAATTTTCTCTATCCCCTTTACTATCACTGATTCCAAATACAAAATCTCCTAATCTTATAACGACCTTACTACCAAATTTTTTCTTTAGCATAGGCTTTAGCCATGAATAGAAAACCTACCCGAAGTCATTTATATTTCATTTCTAATGATACAACAGCTAAGGATGTCATATGTTTATCTAAGTCTTTCAGCAAAATACGCATTTCAATTTTAGATTTAAAAAGAAAAATTGTGAAACAATTTTAGCTTATCAATTTAACTATTTTCAATCTATATTAGTATTGTTTTGTTTATTTTGAAAATTCTAATTTTTTAATTTCTAAAAAAAGGGCTATAATGTGTAGGAAGTTGTAACTATTTTTAGTATGACAATGTGAAACAACAAAATAAAAAATAAAAAAATGATAAAGGACTTCATTGAAGAAGCCAAATATCAATGACTATAAAGTGGGCTTTCACCCAAACCAAGTTAGTGTTTATGAGAAGATCATATGTATAGATTTTTAGGTGCTTACATTCTAAATTGCAAAAATCATTTTAGATAGTATAGATATAAAAATCTAATTTTTTTACTAATTATTTTAAAAATGTGTTTGTTCTTAAAAAAATATTGAATGTTTTAGTTCATTCCATAAATAATATTTATATTATAAACATTGAACAATTTTATATTAATTGATATATTATAAAACTATATTCATAATATATAAAATTTATTCTATATGTAATCAATATAAGATTTAATTTAAAAATATTGTATTATTATTTTTAATACATTTTTACAATTTCTATCAATCGTTTTCACCTCCTTTGTAAAATAAACAATATACAAAATTCAAAAAAGATCAATCTTCAAAATAAAAATTACTATATAAAACTGGTTCTTTCCCAGTTAAGCTCTTGAATTAGTTTCTTTCTACCTATCTATCTATCTATATCGATAGATAGATAGATAGGTAGAAAGAAACTAATTCAAGAGCTTAACTGGGAAAGAACCAGTTTTATATAGTAATTTTTATTTTGAAGATTGATCTTTTTTGAATTTTGTATATTGTTTATTTTACAAAAGAGTTATATACATACATACATACATATACATATACATATACATATACACATATGTATATATATATATATATATATATATATATATATATATATATATATGTACATATATATATGTACATATATGTACATATATGTACATATATGTACATATATGTACATATATGTATATGTATATATATATATGTATGTATATTATATATATGTATATGTACATATATATATATATATATATATATATATATATATATATATATATATGTATATATATACATATACACATATATATATACATATATACATATGTACATATACATCTATATATATATGTATATGTACATATATGTATATGTATATGTATACATGTATATGTACACACACACACACACACACATATATATATATATATATATATATATACATATACATATGTATATGTATATACATATACATATATACATATAGACTTTATTTTAAAATTTTAAAATTGACATAACAATTAATAATATTAAAAATTAATTATATGTTAATGAAATGTCTAATAATTTTTTTAATTTTATTTTGACAAAAGTGGACGAGCCACTGAATATATACATATACATATACATATACATATACATATACATATATATTTTCAGTGGCTCGTCCACTTTTGTCAAAAAGAAAAATATATATTAGACATTTCATTAACATATAATTAATTTTTAATATTATTAATTGTTATGTCAATTTTAAAATTTTAAAATAAAGTCTATTATTCAAAACATAAAATAGTCAATTTTTTTTTAAAAGAATAGAAAATTAGAAATTTAAAAATTAAATTATATAAATCTAGTTAAATCTTGATGATAGTACAATTTTGTATGGTTGATAAATTTATTATTAAAAAATATTTTCTTATTTTTAAATAATCTTCTAGAATTAAATTTCTATTTAAAGCTATAGTACCTTAATTTTATATTTCTTTTCTTTAATTATGGAAATCGAAATCGATAACTACCACCACCACCATTTAGCCTAGTTTGTTAGTATAGATAAAATTGTTCACCTTTAGTATGACTTGTAGTAATAAAATGTCATTTTAATGGGTTCAAAGCTTGTTACTCAAGAGTGATTTGGATGAGCTTATAAATGAAAGCAAAGTGGAATGTTATTTTACAATTATTTTCTCCCACTTGAATCTAGAAGTAAATAGTGTGTTTAGATAATTTGAGGAGTGGATCAAAATGTTTTTCAAAACATATGGAAGTTAAGATATAAGGGATGAAAATTATGGCAACATGGAAATGTAAAGCATGAAGAGTGTTTGTTACTTAATCATAGTAAAATAGAATAAGCTAAGTATTAAGATGTCTTCTTGCTATGAAATTGACAATATGAGACTTCACCATCTCTTCCAAATTATTTTTCTCTAAAATTTACTAGCTAGTACAATTTGAATAAACGAAAACAAAAGTCTATACTGGAAAGATAATTTGAGTAGTGCTTTCTTTCTACCTAATTTTGTAATAACTTTTTCATCATGTTTCCATAATTTTTAATTTTATTTATATATTTATTCATTCTTATTTTATTAAATTAAAAAAATATTTATTTTCATTCACATTGTTTAAGTTCTAACCTTCTTCAATATTTTATATACATTTTAACGGGCCATTTTAGTGAACATATCTTTTTGTGAAATATGGATAGTTTTATGAATGTGCATATGAATATAAGAAAGCCTTTAACATTGAGAGAAATAGTCTAGTTAAATTTGTACTATCTATTCTTATAAGACATATTAGATCCAATATATGTATTTGTCATTTGTTGTTGGTTTTGATTATTGAACCAAGCATATTACTTTCTACTTACTTTCCCACATTAAACAATTATTATAAGTTATCATAAATGACACCTAAGTAGAACTATTAATTGGATACTAAATCCCCCCATACATAATAAAATGAAATATAATCATCAAGATTTTATATGCCTTATTGTATATTTTGATACTTGTCTCTTATGTAAATCTCTTTGCATGAACATAATTTGAGATTTCAAATCATTCATTAAATAATCATATCTATTTGCTTGATACTTTATTTACTTATTGCATAAGGTAGGGACTCAAGCTCTCCCAAGAGCTCTTGTTAAATGAAGAAATCACCCTAATTAACCATAACATTTCCTCGAGGGAGTTGAATGCTTTCCATAATTTACATTTCCCACATGCATGAATATTTTTGGTATTCTAGTAGGTCTACTAGTACAACTAGTAAGAAAAAAAATGCAACAACCAAAATCAAAAAGAGTCTTATTGACTCTACCAACAAGTCCTCCTATGAACCCACTTTTCCCCTTGGCTGTATTATATTTGTCTCCTATGCCTCCCCATTTCTTTATTCATAGAAAATTCATCTCTTAGTTTCTTCTCTATGGGGATATGAAGATCAAGTTCAGATTGTAAAGTTTGAGGAGAAAGCAAAAACATTCTATGCACATCAAATGACTATGCCTCAATTGAAGTAGGAGACTGCATGTCATGAGAAAGGGATCAAGGGGGGTCATATAGAGTCCATTCAAATTCAAATTTCTCTCCCACCTATCATTAATCTTCAATTTTATTTCACAAATTTAGCTTTGAATTGTTTAAAATAGATCTGAACCACATAATTAACTTTTTATTGGTTTGAGGGTAAACAATTGAAGAGTTTCTACAACTTTAATTTTTTAAAAATATTGTTCTAATTTTATGAACTTATTTTTGTTTTTTTAGATTGCATATAATTTAGTGTGTCTGAATCTAAGCCATTAAGTGAGGCATTCAAGACAATTGTGAGGCTTTGACAACTCTTGTACATGTAAAAATTTATACACCGACATCAATTGATGGTTTACACTAGAATTTTATGTCATTATTTTGAATTCATTGATGTGGAAATTGATAGCATATCCTTGCCACATTTGATATTTCATTGTATAACATGGATGTGAAATCATAGGGAAGATATCTTCCATGAAAACTACTATGACACAGATGAATTATTTAATAATGGGTGTCTTGGGCTATGTGGTGGATCTATTAATCTATCAAGCAGGCCTAAGACATAGAGAAATTTTTTGCGCTCTCCATTTATAATGGTTGAATGATTGAGATTTCTTCTATGGTCATCCAACCTTATCATGGATTTTCATCCATCAATTCCAAATCAGGTCCTTCACCATATTGGGAATACCTATGGTGTATATATATATATATATTTTGTTTTTTGGGAGTGGGTAAAGTTAATTGGTAGAATATTGTTGCCAAGTAAATTTTCCATTAAAATATTTAAAGAGTGCAACAACATTTCTTTTTATAATAAAGAACCCAAAAAAAGGGGGTTGACCCATAACAAAACAATGGTTAAACCATTCAAAACATATCACCAACAACTACATTACACTTTCACATCCCCAACCCTTATTATCAAAAACATCCACCCAGAACTAACACACTCGAAATAATTCATATCCAACATAATGATGAGATTACTAGTATCAAGAGAATTGTTCCACCTAATAACAAGGATATAAACATAAACATATCATATATAATTACTTAAAACATAACTAATTAAAGATAATAATTTTCATTTGGATTCAAATTGTGTGTATATTTGAGCCAACATTTGGATCATACTTCATGAACCATCATCAGGGCAAGATTATCAACTCAAATAATTTTGATGTAGCATATAATTCCTTTTTGTGGAAGATATAAGTATTTGAAAATGTGTTTCCACAATCCATAGTATTAATATTTTTCTTCTAGATTTCGATTATGTTTATCTTTGAGCCAAAATTTTGGGTTAGACTCTCTAAACCATCATTAGGGAAAGATTAAAAAATCAAATTACTTTGATTCAACATATAATTCCCTCCTTGGGGGATGTGAATAATTCCACATGTGTCAGTACAATCCATAGTATCGATATTTTTCTTCTAGAATAAGATTGTTTGTATCTTTTGAGTCGACATGTTGGAGCACACTATGTGAACCATCATCATGGAAAGATTAAAAAATCAAATTTCTTTGACTTAGCATATAATTCCCTTCCATGGAGGATGTCAATAATTCCAAATGTGTTTCCACAATCTATAGTATTAATATTTTCTTCTAGGTTCAAATTGTGTGTATCATTTGTCACAACATTTCAAGGAACACTTTGTGAATCATCTTTAGGGAAAGCTTAACAACTCAAATTATTTTGATTTAGCATATAATTTCTTCCATGGGGGGATGCCAATAATTGTAAATATGTTTCCACAATCCATAGTATTAATATTTTTCTTCTAGATTTAGATTGTGTGTATCTTTTGAGCCAACATTTCGGGTCACATTCGGTGAACCATCATAAGGGAATGATTAACTACTCAATTTTTTTATTTATCACATAATTCCCTTCCATGGAGGACATAAATAATTGAAAATATGTTTTCACAATTCATAGTATTAATATTTTGCTCTCATATTCAAATTGTGTGTATCTTTTGAGCTAGCATTTTGGGTCACACTATTTAAACTATCATTAGAGAAAGATTAACAAATCAAATTATTTTGATTCCCTTCCATGAAGAATTTAAATAATTACAAACATGTTTTCATAATTTGTAGTATTAATATTTTTCTTATGGGTTTAGATTATCTATATCTTTTGAGCCAACATTTTAGGTCACACTTTATGAACCATCATTAGAGAAAGACTAACAACTCAAATTATTTTGAATTAGCCTATAATTCCCTTCTATGAAGGATTTTGATAAATCGTTATCAAATAAAGAGTTACTTAAATCTAATCAAGCCATTATTAACCAATCTAGAGAAATACTAGCTAGAACATTCTAACAACAACATATCATATTAAAAAAACAAACAAAGGCCCAGTTTCTAGCATTTTCCTTTTCCTTTCTTTATAGAAAATCCTTAGTCCAATCATCTACCTAAAGTCATGCTATTTCTTTGAGTCTATGCCCAGACCCTCCTCCTCCTTATCCTACATGAGAATTTGGAGTGTGGTGGCTACTACATGAGTCATGTTCACCATGAATCTAGATAGAGTCATGAAATACTCATCCAAAGAATTAAATTGGACCTTGAGTGCTTCACTCCCAAGATTAGTCACCTACAGAATACCATTCAACTTGTGACAACCAACACATTTCTCTATAGTTGTCTCATTCTCATGGACCTAAATCACATTAAGGTTAGAATAAACCTTGTATTTCCCTTTTCTCCCAATCCTCATCAAGGAGAAGGTAGTCATTGGAGAGGTATCAATGGTGGCTTAGAGAGAAGGGTGGAAAATATAGGTGAAATCATTATTTTTCATAGTGAAACTAGAAAACACATGGGTAGAATCATGCCTGGCCTCCTTTCTCTTTTTATTTTTCCCTACATTTGAGTCTGAGGCATCTTTCTTAGTATATTTATCTTCCACCTCTTCCTCCTTACTAGCATAGTCATTCCTAATTGCTTTCTCCTTTTTCATCAACTTCCTCTTCTTAGTGGCTCATGACCCTGAATCATCCTTATCACCATTTAAATCTCTATGATCCATATGTATCCTCCTATACTAACTATTGGCCAATCTACTTGACCTCCTACAACCCTTGCCATTTTCCTCTTTAGAGTCCACTAGATAAATCTTAATAGAATTTTATAGTTTAGTCATTTTGGAAATATCTTGGGCACCATTCAAAATACTCATGCTTTTTAGAGTTTCTAGAGGGTGTTGAAGAAGAAAAATACTAAGGATTTGGGTCCACAAAAAAATCCTTCCCACAATCTAGGGTGGATTTTACAAGTCTTATGCATCCACAAAAGCAATATCATAGGGAGGGTAGGGGCAAGATGGAGATTGTATAGATGAAGGATAAGCCATTTATGGAGCATATTAATTTAATTTCTTTCTTCTTTCTATCCCTAACATCCATAATAGTGGCTTACAAATCACAAAGAAGGAAAAAAGTAATAGAGAAATCATCACAATGTCTAAAATGGTTAAGTAAGGGAAAAATGATAAAAATAAAACACCCTAAATCTTTCCTGCAAAGTAAGATATTTCATTATCACTAGACATATCTCATTCCAAGGTTCCAAAAGGTCCTCTTGGCTATAGTTTCCTCTATCTTTCACTAGCTCTTCATCTATTTTAGAAAATCTTTTTAGACTCATTTCATTTGAAACCTTAGAGGTAGTATTTTCTTCCCTGCATAGATAATCATGTAGCCATGGAAATGATTTTTTCATTCAATTGGAAAGAGATACCATTAATGGTGACTCTTTTGTTAGTTCAAGAGTTCACAATTTGTGAGGAAAAATTTTCTTCATGTCCCATTATAGATTTCATGAATGGAACCATACCCCTCACCTTTAAAGCCATCCAAATAGAGGGTTTCCTCACATATTCTTCATTTTTTGATGGTTCAATCCTTACCATATCTCACCATATTTCAGACCTATGTCTAGAATCCTTTGATATATCCATATTGAAAATATTTTTTGAACCCTTACCCCATAAGCTCAACTTGAGAAATAAATCACTCGTCAAATGCCTACCTAACCTAAATATGCAATTATAGAAATGATCTAAGTTGTCATAATTATATCTCAAAGTGTAGAAAAATTATCTCTAGCATCACCAATAGGAAAACACATGTGTGTAACCTTTCATAAAATCAATCACACATTCAACTCTACTCCATAATATATGCTTCTAATTCAAGACAAAATTTTACCTTGATTTTTGACAAAATCTTTAGTGATATTTTCTCTAACCCCTCCAATAGTTATCATAATTACTTTGTAACATAGGTCCCAAGTCACACTATAATCATTTCTCATTTTGATTATTTTTTCTACATTTGAATTCAAAGTGATATCTAGCTTGAGAATGCTCACAGCTATAAGAAGCCAATAATGACTCCAAATGAAAAAATTATCCATCGCCAAGGATCAGTTTAGTAGAAAATATTCTCCAAATGGTGAATTTCACTCATCAAGGACCTTTAATTTGGGAAAAAAAATTGTAATTTTAGGGTGGCCATGTTATCCACACTTTATGAAAATTGAGTCCCATGCTTAGGCCAATCGCCAAAAATGATACATAATTATTTTTATTTTGGTGATGAATTTACCAATTTAATCTAATCTTTCCACACAAGAAATAAAAAAAATTTCTACCATTCCTTAGGCATGCCTTATTCAATGGTCACATTCACCAATTTATGGTAAAAATTTAAGTTAGGTTATATGTAAAATATACATGGACTTGACAAGTGTCTCTATTCTAAAGACTCTCCAAGGAACTTTTCATCCTTCTAATCTTTGATCCAAAATAGATTTTATTGTGGATAAGTGTCATTATTTCAAAAGATTTCTCTCAAACTTGATGTTCTTTAACATTTTATCCCAAAATAGGATTTATACCATTGATTTAGGATCATCTAACGATTTTTAAAAAGGGTTATTGTATTTTGGATGATATAAAATTGTGGCTTTTCAGTATTTGTACTTTTGGTAATGATTTTCTAAAATAATTAAAGGTTCACTACGGTTTTACAAACTTTTCATATGATGGAAAAAAATCACCAATAAAATTAAATTTTTTTCTATTGTAAAAAAATTGCCAATACAAATTAATTTTTCCCCTAAAATAATGTTGGATTTGCCACGATTTTATACATTTTTCCAAAGGGGGGTTTCTTAGACCTATCCCTATCCATCATTCCCTATGAGTATTGATTTGTTCCCTCTCTATGAGAGCTTGGCCTTTAGTTGATAAGCAGGTCATGCAACAACACCTTAATCCTTGTATTTGTAGCTTCAAGCTAGCCAAAGGGTCTACAACATCATGTTGATATTTTGTAGGTTGCAGCTTTGCATACCATCTAGAAGGGTCAAAATGTCTCTCATGATGCTAGATATAGAACAACATGATTCCATATTCATTTTAACTATTTCCACAATTATCTTAGAGTCCCCTCCAATACATAGATGTCTCCACCTTATACTAACAACATGTCTCAACCACCAGTAAAGCTCCATAGCCTCCAACATATTATTGGATGCATTGCAAAAATTTTGTGAGGAATTTTGCAAAAAAGAATATAACGGTTTCCACATAACCCATAATAGATTGGAAATAGTATGCAATTAAAATCCACATGCAAGGGAATGGAAAACATACCCACAAAAATGCAATACACGATATACCTTGGTAAACCCTCAATGAGGGAAAAACCTAGCCTCCAAAAGCATCCATCACCATGTATTATTCAGCAAAAAATATCATTGTAATACTATTGGAAATATAGAGAAAGGCTAAGTTACTTAGAGGGGAGGGGTGAATCAGTAACTCTACAATCGTCAACTTTAATTATCCAATTTGAACCTTTACATATATTTTGATCTTAAAAGCATATAAATTGAAAACATGAAAGCATTCATAACACTTGACACATATATTTGGTGACCTAGAAACCTTCCAAATAGAAAGTAAAACTGGGGTGGGGATGATACCCACAAACTTTAGTACTATAGTATGAAGTTGGTTAGTGAAGGCTTACATTGATCACTTCTAATGATCTTCCCTATTAGGAGCAATAAGGACTGCTAGGTCCACCTTGTTAAAGGATTTACAAACATACAATGAAGCATGCACTCAGTAAAGAGATTTGCAAAAGATTGTTAGGTCTACCTTGTTAAAGGATTTGACTAATCCACCTGTTAGGATGAAGCAGTAGCTAATTTCTAATCTTGAACTTAGTTTGTTGAATGAGATCCTTTATGTAAAAATCACCTTGCTGTGATAGATATAGCTTTGTTGCTTCTTATACTACTATGGCCTTTGTAATTCACTTCTTTCTACTCTTCTTTAATGGTGTTCAATTACATTGCACACATATTCACACACTTGGATATGGTCCAATTCATTACATATATTCCAATCCAATTATACAATTACAAAGTTGGCCACAATACAAGTTTACACAAATAATAAAAAGTCGGCCCAAATGAAGGCACTTAGGTTTTGAAGACTGACTTGGTGAGGTTCTGATACTCGATATCCACTATCAATGCTCAACATCATCATGCACTTGGTAGACATAGAAGCTTAGTCCATACTAATCACTTCCAAGTAGTCTTGAACTCAGTCTGCACTGGTGACTTAGTAAATACTATGAAACTCAATATATAAACTAAATCACTTGGTTCACATTATGTGACTTAGTCAATGCTTCCTCTATGAGCTTGATGTAAACTGAATCACTTGGTTAATGCTAGGTAGATCAGTTAACACTAGACTCAAATCAAATCAACTACAAACTCAGTAAGCATTGCACTACTCAGTTTATGCTGGTAAACTTAGCATACACTAAGATGCTCAATTTACTCTACTAATCTTCATACTAACTAAAACTGCTTGGTATGCATTGAAATTCATCCAAAGGATTTAGGTAGCAATTGTAGGACTTAGTAACAACTGAAATGCTTGGTGAACACCATTAACTATACAATAAGCTTGGTAGATACTTACAATCTAATTAAGTGTATGTCACTAATAACAAACTTGACTGATATGTCAACAAATACAACCATGGAAGCCTTCAAAGCCATAGCCACAACCAAATAATCCATGTGAACAAGCATGTATCCATATCCTATGCCATGCTTTCGACCTTCACAAATGCTCCCTTGGCTAACCTGTCAAGCCTTGTCTTTCTCAACTCTTTATTTTTTGCCTTTTGTCTTGTTTCTACAACTACCCTTGTAGCTACTTATATAGTAGCAAGTCCCACAAAACCGCCAAGTGGTATTACATAAACCATGTGCTAAAACCTTGTTATACCTAACCCATTGACCCCACATTTGATATTGGACATTTAATTTATTTTCTTTGATATTAAATAATTACATCAAATATTATCACAATGTTACAATACAACTCATTAAGTATATCTCATGGGAACCTTTCCATGTAGCATGTCCATCTAGGTGCTCCTAGGTGCAACATTACATAAAAAAGTAAAATAATACAATATAAGAATATTATGCAATGTGTGCAACACCCATTATCTCAACAATCTCCAACTTGTTGTATACATTACATAGGATTATTCCATAGCCATATATATGATCAAGGAAAGAATCTCTCATAGCACATCCACCATCATGGATCAATGTAAACTATGTGCTCCATCCTGGTACTCACAACAGAATCAAAGTATATAGCTTCTCGAACATGAATGATGTCACCTCCTATTATGAAATTGCCACCAAACATACATAGAAGCCATCCAAAGAGAAAGCCACCCAACCTATCACATTAGAAGATCATAAAAATCTTGTACCAACTAAAATGCCAAGCACAAACTCCTAATCCAAAGATAATCACATGCAACCATAGTTGTCAAAATATTCATAGATGAAATAACACCCACAACAAGTTCCAACCCGTCCAACTATCCATACCTCCAAAGGTATACCATGTGAATCTCACATCATCAACATATCCAATCTATAACTTGAAATCACAATCCTCACCAAGAAGCTCCAATTGCAAAATATAATGTCAAATCTATAGCCAATGCACTTCAGAACATCTCAAAGAGCTTAATCCATGTAATATCAAGGACATCCATAATACATAAACCAATAACCTACAAGAAAACCTCTCATAACAAGTATCCAACACTCTCTCAAGTTATCCATAACCAAGAAAGGAGAGAGATAAAGAAATAGCCATGGAATCTCTCACATGACATAAATGAGTAAAAACTAGTGATCACAATCTCCAACCAATATCAAATCCAATGTAAGTGAAACTGAACATGCAAGAAGATAACCAAGACCAAAGAAAAATGTTGCAAATCATACCTTGTATCATGTCCTTCTACACACACATCTAGATGTAAACTGTGCAAGTATGACCTCCTCCATAAAACCCCAACAAGAAGCCACAACAACACCCAAACCATATCATATAACTAGTCATGTTTGTAAGCCCCTCACAAGAAGATCAAACTCATAAACCATTCCTAAACCAAGGAATAACCATTCCTAATCCAAGGAATATGCCCAACATAAAACCATCTCCCTAACTGAACTAGCATAACAACATTTGCATAGGGAGATAACTAATGCTAATCCACCTTTCAAATGAACCCTCTAGAACTAACTCATTTACCATAGCTCAAGATCCATATCAATGAAATACTAGTACAAACATAATGTACTTGAGAGAAGTGATGGGCTATAAATGTCAAGTAGTAAACTGCCAAGTAGACCAACAGTGGGGAATGAGAATGCTCATCAAGATATCTAGGTATCCAAATAAGACTAATCTAAGAAAAATATCCTCTCAAGTCTATATTAGGTGAATTCCCCTCGAACTTCCTACTAAAAAATGTCAACCATCCCAATGAATAATTCTCTAATCAAAGAGAAATCATCATCACCACTATCTCTAAGTATCCACAAGAGCCTATAACCAATGAATCCATTCCAACTCCAATAGAAACTTAACAATATTATGAAGTATCCAACAAATGATCAATGTACTCAATACCAAGAAACTAAACCAAGATCAATGTCAAAGTTCCAACCATGGCATTAGGAACATAAACATAACAACATAATCTAAACCATCTCAACCAAAAAGATAACATGCTCCATATGAACATGTTATAACATGTTAAAACTTTAAAAGTGTATAAAGAGTATACCATGACATAATAATGAAACCATCCTAACACTAAGGATAACATGTCAAATGAAAGCATAAACCACACCTTTACCAAGAACCCCATAAGTCTCAAGATGCAACCATCTCCACACATCATGAAGAAAAACATCTCCATATATAATGAAGAACCATCTCCACACACCATGAATATAACAAGTGCACCATGCAAATGTTAGAGATGCTTATGCAATAATAGGATCTAAGCCAAACCTCCAACATATGCAAATGCTCAATAAGAATACCAATGCTAACAACTTCCACTTAACTGTGGTACCAAGTCACCATATGATCATAAAATCCATCTCCTACATGAAGATCCCCTAGATGTACACTTACACAACCAAAATGTCAATGCCAAGTGAAATCAAGATCTCCAAACCAAGAAGATATAAACCAAACCATGAACTAATCCTGCACTACCACCTCATCACTAACACTAGATCCCACTAAATTCTATATTCAAGCTATTCATGACATCATAATGAAAAATAATCCTTTAACCATGAGAATCAACCAATGCATCAAGCCATTAAAGAACTCAAAGTGTACATCATGAGCTCCTCAAAAGAAACTAAATAACCATGATCATCAACCAAGAAGATATACAACAATAACTAAATCAGGAATCCAAACCAATGAATATCAAGGATGTATCTATAAATCCAATCATGCCATGCCAAAATATATGACACCATGATCACATCCATGAATCAAGCAAAAAACTCTCAATATGTCCAACTTGTTAGTATAAAATAGTCAACCATAATCCTCCACCATGACTATACCTAGTAACAACATCTCATCCCTTCTACATGAAGAAAATCAAAAAATTATGTGACTTAGGGCATAAACAACCCAAATCCATTCCACCAATCTGAATATGCATCAATAATGAAAGATCAATTGGAAAAGATAACCCATATCCACGTCATAAGTGCAGCCTGTAAGTGTAGACTGCTTACAAGATTGTACAACTTGTAGACTCAACAAGTCAGCATACATATCCAAACCAAATACTCATAACCATATCATCATGAGACCACTATAAAATATGAATTGAGTATATAATGACATCAAATCCAAATCTCCAAAATACACAATGTCATAAACTCACAATGTTACCATAGTCAATATATATCATAACCATTCAGATCAATATATCACCAAATAAATCATGTCAAATTTGCACCAAATCTAAACAATTATGTAAAGCTCTCTAGGAGATTTTTGTTGACTATTCAAAGTCCAAAATCTGAGTCTGTATGCTTAAGTTATGTCCAAATCTCTGCTAAAAATAAATAACATCAAACTTGAAGGCTCTTAAAACCTACCAAAATGTCAAAATCATAGAATCAAATCTACGCCAAGTTGTAGTTCTCTAAATTAGCTTTTCAATGCCCTATAAGAAATTTGAAATTTGATATCCTGAGAGAACATTATGGCCATTTTACCATTTCCACAACATTTTCTTTTTTTGTGACAAAATTTTTGACGAGATTAAATTTGATGACCATCAAGGGCTGAAATTAAAAAACTCTTTCATTTCCCCTCAACATTGCCAAACTAGGGAATATATTATATATCAAAATTTATGGAAATATTGACTTAGATCCAATGGTAAGGTCTATTTTTTCCTAGGAGGTCATTTATGCAAGATCCCCCCTAAAACCCTCATTTAAATGAAACATCTAAAAAACTCTTTTGACCAAAAATTTGACATTCCCAAAATCTACCAACATCCCATCATAACAAAAAACCCAAAACCCTTAGATCTACAATAAAAACACATATATCTTTCCATTTCTTTCATTCTCTCATGCATTACCATAGATTTAATCTAGGGTTACAACAACAAAACCATAGCTTTGATACCACTTGTAAGAAAACTTGCAGCAAAGAATATAATTGTTTCCACATAAGCCATAATAGATCTAAAATAAATATGCAATTACAATCCACACACAAAAGCATATACAACATACCCACACAAATGTGACACAAGATATACCCTGGAAAACCCTCATTGAGGGAAAAACCTAGCCTCTGAAAGCATTCATCACTATGTATTATTCAACAAAAAATATCATTGCAATATAACCATGGAAGCCTTCAAAGCCATAGCCACAACCAATCAATCCATGTTAACAAGCATGAATACACAAATCCCATGCCATGCTTCGGATCTTCACAAATGCTCCCTTGGCTAACTTGTCAAGCCTTGTCTTGCTTGACTCTTTCTTATTTGCCTTTTGTCTTTCCTCTACAACTACCCTTGTGGTTTCTTATATAGTAGCAAGTCCCACAAAACCACCAAGTGATATTACATAAGTCATGAGCTACCTAACCCACTAACCCCACAATTAATATTGGACATTTAATTTTTTTCCCAATATTAAATAATTACATCAAATATTATCACAATGTTACAATACAATTCATCAAGTATGTCTCATGAGAATATTTCCATGTTGCACACCCATCTAGGCACTCCTAGATGCAACATTACATAATAACATAAAATAATACAATATAACAATATTATGCAATGTGTGCAACACCCGTTATCTCAACAGGTTTCTAACATATGCCATTAGTTGGAAACCAGTTGAGTTTCTCACTTCTTCTCCACCCATAATGCATCCATTTCTCATAGTTCAATCAAAGTTCAACTTCATCATTGGTTGAGTGGGAGGTGTACATTAAGTGTTTTTTCTTGTCATGGATTTTGAATTGTCGTATGCCTTGTGTTGTCGACACTTTAACTTTGACCTTTTATAACAATTTCACTTAACACAAGAAACCTTCAAGAAAGTCTTGAACTTTGAACTTGAATGAGTCAGGTTCATAGTTCAAGGTTAAAAAGTCATCTCTTGCTTCATATCAAGCCTTTCTGCCTTATTTTGTTTTAAAAAGAACTTGAACGTTGAACTTGAACTATTTAACCACTTGTTTCAAGGTTCAAATTTTATTAGTTCATGGTTACATGCTACACATCTTCAACATGAATCCTTGTGGTTCCTAGTAGACCTTGGCACTCTTGGATGTGATTGAACTATGTACAATGTGTCTTACCTATTCAAGTTCAAGGTTTAAACTAAGTATATTTCTCTTAAGGTTGTGAGTCAAGTCATTAAGAATTACATTTATGATTAGCGAAATGAACTTGAACTACGAACTGATTATTTTCTAGTTCAAGAGTTCAAAATTCATAGGCTTTCAGTTGGTCACCCATAAACATGTGGCATACTAGAACACTTAATTACTCTTGATAAAAGAAAAAATACATGTATTAAATGATTATTGGAAAAGATTGTGGTGAAACAAGATTTGGTACATGCGAAGGTAAAATACCTCATTAAAGATTATGACACCCTATCAAATTGGTACTTTCCCCTATGATTCGACATGTATGTTGTCCAGACTCAAGTTGTCATAAATCCCATTTCTAGTAAAATGGCATAATTTATGAGAAAGATAAGCTCACTATGTTTTCTAGAGTTGAAAGTGAGTACTAAAGTAGTGTCCACATTAGGGGACTTTTTAAAATTCAACACAATGACTTTGCATTTCTTACCCAAATTCTTTGTTTTTATTTCTCTTTCAATAATTTAGGAGCTTGTCTAGTTTATTTTCTATGACCTATTTAGTTTCATAAAATTAAGACCTCCATATTCTCATGGATACCCCACATCCCAAGTCACCAAAGGAAAATAAATTGGGACCCTTGATGGGTTTGTTACCAAAATTGGGGATACTCCTCTAGTTGATGAAGAAATTGAAAGGGTAGTGTCTAGATTCAAGAAAGCAAAACCTAAGTCTATAGCTGAAAAAATATCTACAAGTGGCCTAGTTCAAGGTTTTAGGTTTCCTAAAGCCATTCCTTGCACTGAAATAGTTCTAGAACATAGGGATGCACATGAGTCCATTAAGAGGTGTATCAAGGATCATCACCTTGAGGTTTTGGTATACATAAATTGTGTCAATGTCATGGGAGCCTTAGGGATTGTTCCCAAAAAAGTGTATGAGGACTGGATAATAAGCCTCTCATATTCCTAGTTTACTACCAATTATAAAGATATTAATAGTACCATTGGTAAGAATTAATTTTTAAAGCTAGAGAAGGGTGGTTCCCATTTACCATGACCCCTAACTAGAGAACACATTATTCTAAAATAAAAGATATTATAATTTTTTGGAATAAGATAAAGGGGAATTAACATGCCTTTCTATGTGATAATAGGATGTATTTCTTCATCCAAACTTTTCTTGACAAGGGTAAGTACATTGACTGGGTGAAGATTATTGTAGATAGGCTTTAATGGGAGCTCTTGAAAGTATTTGAAACCACCAAATTTTACAAGTCATCTTATTTTTACTACATCCTATCCTATTGCAAATAGTGGGAAGGATTATTCCAACAAATTTTGGGTTGATAACATAGATATATATTATTATTATCTATTATTGCAAAATAAGATAATTCGTAAACATTTTTGAAGGGTACAAGATACATTTGTGGCTAGGATGGTGTTTGAATTGTAAGGGAAGGAGAATAGATAGTGTCTAAGGAATTTGTTTAGTTAATTACAATTTACAATGGTTTCTTTGTGCAATTTCCTAAATTCACATACCTATGGGTTGACACATTTCAAGGGAAACCATTGAAGCTACCGAGGTACTACCTTCATAGGTATGTGCTAATTGAGATATAATGCAAAGTTACAAAGGTAGATAAAAATTGCAAAGCCAAGAGAGGTTTCGGATTCATCTTCTCTATTGAATTGGGTCATTATCAGTGCCAAAATATTCAAGATGCTTTCAAGCTAGATGAAGAGCTAAAAACTATGTATTTGAAACCTCACTCTCCTAGGCCTAAATTTTATAGTAGGGATTCACACAATATTAATTTGAACTTGGTCCTTCATTTTTAAATGAGCCTCATGTAGAATATTATTTGGTGGATTGAGAGGATGATTTTGAGTCAAGGAAGAGATTGTGGTCTAGGTTCACTATGATACACATTAAAAAATTCAAATTTCTTATGAAATTTTCTAGAATTAAAGAAGCTAAGAATGAGAAAGTGTTAGATCCAAAGTTTGTAGAATAGGTTGAAGCCTTTTGTTGAAATAATTAATTAATTGTATATTGTATTTGATGTTACAAAAAATGTCATATCATTATCAGTCAGTGTATGTAGAGCTCACTTTGGTAGTGAAGACAATTTTCTATAACTACTGAGTGTTCTAGAGTTTGCCTAGTTCAAAAGATAGTTTCTACCAAGTTCACTCAAGTGTCGAAGGAAATTTTGCAAAAAATGAGTGTTAATCAAACTCACTTGGTTAATAAAGGAAAATTTGGATGGAACTAGTGTTAATCAAGGTCACTCAATTACCAAAGGAACTTTCAGAATATGCAGTGTCAACTGAGTTCACATGGTTAACATAAGAAAGTCATTTCTAAGTTAGGGTTTACTGAGAAGGGTTAGATAACAAAGGATTTTCTTATTTTGGCATATTGGGTTTAATTAATTTATTTGTTAGTTCTATCTGACAAAGGAAATGAATATTAATTATTCTAAGTTATATTCTAGCTGACTTGATAAAATGACAGATATAAGGTCAAGTTGAGATTTAAAGTGTGGGAAGTGTTGTATGAATACATTGAATATTTGATGATGGTAATATTGGATATAATTGTCTAATTTTGTGTTGTATTTGATGTTACACAAATGTCATATCAGTTGTCAGTTAGTGCTTACTGAGCTCACTTGGTCATCAAGACAATTTTCCTTGTCTATCCAGTGTTCCTAAAGATTACTCTATGATGACAGTGTCTACTGAGCTCACTCAGGCGTCAAAGGAAATTATGGAAAAAAATAGTGTTAACCAAGTTCACATGGTTGACGAAGGAAAGTTGGACAGAGTTAGTATTAATTGAGTTCACTCAGTTGCCAAAGAATTTTTGCAAGTTCATAGTGTTAACCGAGTTTCTGTTGGTTAACATAGGAAATTGTCTTAGAACCAATGTTTATTGAGCTGGGTCAACTACTAAAGGATTTTATTATTTTGGCATATAAAGCTTAACTATTTCAAGTATTGGTTCTAGCCGACTATGGTAATTGGTCATTCTAATTTGTATTGAGCTGACTTGACAATCTGGATGATATAAATATAAGGTCAAGTTGTGATTTTCAAGTGTGTGTAAGCGTGTTGATTGAATTGAGAAGAAAAGAGTGGGAGAAAACTTGAAGGATGAGTAGATATCCTTGTGGAGCATAAAAGTAATATTTGATCAAGAAGGATCAAATTTTGAGTAGAACAAAGATCTAGATTCAGCAATTCAGTTGCATCACAATCAGCTCATTTCATTGTTACTCTCTAATCATTGTAGTAGTGATCTAAAATCTCTTAATAGAGTTGGTTTAACAGCTAGTTGTAAATCCTCTAACAAGGTGAAAATTCTATTAAATTTTGTTAAGAACTCTCATAAGGCCACTCCTAACAAGGTGATTAAATCCTCTAACAAGGTCACACCTAACAGTGTGTTTTGTAAACTTTAACCGGGTTGGCTTGTAAGCGGCTCACTTCAAAAGAGTGAAAAATAGTAACTAGTTACATTGATGGTTTTTCCCATATTGAGTTTCCATGTTAAATATGGTGTCTCATGTTTTCATTTCCTTTCTCTCATGATTGAAAGTTATTACGGTTAGTAATTAGATCTGCTAAAGTAATACATACTCTACATTTATCGAGTTACAACAATTTTTGTATGTTTACTAAGCTACAACAATAATTAGTTTTATCTATTTATTATTGACATCTAAGGGATTGGAAATATTTTTATAGTAACTAATTCACTCCCCCCTCTCAATTACTCCTTTTATATTTCCAACAATTGGTATTAGAGCTTTTGGTGCTTGCAAGAAGGTTATCAATATGTCTTATAAGATAGAGATTCTAAGGCTTAACAGAGAAATTTTCAGCATGACAGGGACTCATGATGATTCATATGGCTACCATCAGTGATTCAAGTTGCAAATACATTGATTTTGAATACAAAACTCCCACTGGTACATTATCTATTGAAGATCTTGCTGAGAAAAAGAACCATAACATCATGATGATTGACATTGCATCTGCTCTTAGCTATGAAGAATTTGATGAGGTCAAAGATTGTAAAACTACTTTTGAAATGTGGAACAAACTCAAGGACATCTATGGTGGTGATGAAAATGTAAGGAGAGGCAAAGCAAAGAGCCTTAGAGGACAATTTGATTAGATGAGAATGAAAGAAGATGAAAATATTGCCAAATATGTGGAAAGAATCAAAGCTAGTGTCAGTGCAATTAGAGCATTTGGAGGAGAGATCAAAGAAGAAACTATTGTAAGTAAAATTCTCAAAACTTTTCTTCCCATCTATGTAGTTAGACTATCTTCTATTCAAGAAGTGAAATGTGATCCAAATAACAAGATAGGTTTGGATGTTTTAGTAGGAAGATTGATAGCTTTTGAGCTAGACAACTTTGACAATTATGTTCTAGCTTCCAGAAATATTGAGTTTGCTTTTGATGCCAAAATTTCACTCAAAGAAAAAGGAAAGAGGATAAAGGAAAATTAGTTAGACAATGAAGAAGAAATTGAGGAAAGCTTAGATAGTGATCTTGAAGTTGTTAAAGCTTTGCTTGCAAAGAAATATTCTAGAAGCAGAGGAAAATACCAAGGTAAAATTCCCCTAACCTGTTTTTCATGTGAAGAGATTGGTCATATTGCTGTCAGGTGCCTAGAGATAAAAAGGATGAGAAGAAGAGTCACAAGTACAAAGGAAAAAAGGATTTCAAAAATCACAAATCATACAAGGATAAAGGTAAGAAAACTTGTTTTATGGTTAAGGATTTTGATAACAGTGAGGATGAAATAGTATATATTGCTATTAAAGATGAATTTGATGATGAAGGAGATAAGATGACACTCATCTCTCATGTTAGTAAAAATGATACATGGATCATAGATAGTGGATGTTCACACCATATGACTAGAGATAGGAAAAAATTTGAACAATTTGAAAATTATGATGGAGGTAGTGTAAGATTTGGAAACAATGAACCTTGTGGCATCAAAGGAAAGGGTCGTATCTCATTAACCAATGAGCTTGTATGTGAAAATGCTTATTGAGTTGAAGGACTAAAACATAATCTACTGAGTGTGGCACAACTAATCAACATTGGATTCAGGGTAGAATTTTCATGCATGGCAAGGAAAGACTACTAGATGAAAAAGGAAAACTGATTGGATTAGGAAAACAAACAAAAGGTAACCTATTTTATCTTGATCTTGGTGATTTCTCATGTCTTATTACTCAAGTAGAATAAAGTTGGTTATGAAACATAAGGTTATGTCATGTGAATTTTGATAACATGGTGAAAATAAGAAAATTCAGGAAAGTAAGAGGTATTCCTAGTTTGAAGAAACCAGATGTTGGTTTATACAAGAACTATAAAATTGGCAAAATGGGAAAGAGTAGTTTTAAAAGAAAAAACTATTAATCTAAAGATATCTTGAAAATTGTGCATATTGACTTATGTGGAACTATTGGAGTGGAAAGCTATAGTGGAGAGAAATTATTTATTCTTTTTGTTGATGACTACTCTCAAATGATGCCTGCTATGTATCTAAGAGAAAAGTCAAAAGTATTTGAGAAATTCAAATGGTATTTGGCAAAAGTAGAGAAGGAAACAAGGAAAAGGTTGAAATGCTTAAGATCAGACAGAGATGGTGAATTCATCTCGAATGAATTCAATAACTTTTGCATTGAAAAAGGAATAAAAAAATAGGTATCAGCCCCTGGTACTTGCGAGCAGAATGGAATAGCTAAAAGAAGAAACAGATCCATCATGGATTGTGCGAGGACTCTAATGATTGAAAATAATGTTGCTATCAAATACTTGAAAGAAGCTTTCAACACTATAGTTCATACTTTGAATTGAGTTTAGTTGAAGAAGGATTTAGACAAGACTCCCTATGAACTATGGTATGGCTACAAACCCAGTGTAAGTTACCTAAAAGTATTTGGAAGCAAATGCTATATCTTGAAAGATTATAGAAAAGGCAAGTTTGATGTAAAAGGTGATGAAGGTATATTTCTAGGATACTCCTGCAAAAGCAAGGCATATAAATGTTTGCATTTGTCTACTCACAAAATCATAGAAAGTGCACATGTGAGAATTGATGAGTTTGTAGAAAAGGCTAAAGAAGAAAGCAAGAAAGAACCATAAGACTACATGAGATTTGTCTACTTCAAATCTAATACATTACTAGGTATATTTGATAATAAGGAGACTTCATCTCCCTAGCCCACTACAATTACCAAGTTGTTAGAAGTTGAAACTAAGTCGCAAGGACCCGAGCTACAGTCTAAAGCTAACAAATTAATGCATACCAAGTTTGAAGGACTCGAGCCACAAATTGAACAACCCGAGTCTCAAGTTGAAATTCAAGAGGAAGACAACGCAATTCATTCAAAAGGCAAGGAGCCTATATTGACCAAGTATGTTAGAAGGCATCATACACCTGATTAGATTATTTAAGATAAATCAGAAGGTACTATGATAAGAAGTAAGCTAAAAGGTACATGTTTACTTGCTAAATTTGAACCTAGAAGTGTTAAAGATGCATTGGAAAATGAAAGTTGGATTGAGGCTATGAATGAAGATATAGAACAAATTAACAAGAATAAAACTTGGACCATTGTACCTAGACCTAAGGATAAAAATGTGATTGGAACAAAGTGGGTATTCAAGAATAAGTTGAATGAGGATGGTAAGGTATCAAGAAACAAAGCAAGACTAGTATGTAAAGGCTACTCTCAAGAAGAAGGC
This sequence comes from Cupressus sempervirens, assembly GCA_028749045.1. Classification (NCBI taxonomy): domain Eukaryota; kingdom Viridiplantae; phylum Streptophyta; class Pinopsida; order Cupressales; family Cupressaceae; genus Cupressus; species Cupressus sempervirens. The sequence goes on along the minus strand of CM053785.1, from coordinate 307,781,284 downwards.
ATTGATTATGGTGAAACTTTCACTCCTATTGCAAGATTGGAAGGTATTAGGACCTTACTTGCATATGTAGCACACAAAGGATTCAAAGTATATTAGATGGACGTTAAATCTAAATTTCTCAATGGTATTCTTGATGAAGAAGTCTACATTGAACAATTAGAAGGTTTCGTTGATCCAAACAAAAGGAACATGCTCTACAAATTACACAAAAAACTTTATGGTATAAAATAAGCTCCTAGAGCATGGTATGAAAGGTTACATAACTACCTTATATAGATTGGTTTTTAGAGAAAAAATGTTAACAATAGTTTGTATATCAAGGAAGGACCAGATAAAAAGATTGTGTTGGCAAAGATATTTGTGGATGATACTCTATTTATACAGAATGATGATCTATGCAAAGAATTTTTAGAGAAAATGAACAAAGAGTTTGAAATGTCCATATTTGGTGAGATAAAATTCTTTTTTGGATTGCAAATAAAACAAAGCAATAATGGTATCTACATTACTCAATCTAAGTACATTAAGGAGATACTCAAGAAGTTTGGAATGGAAGAGTCAAAACTAGTTGGAACCCCCATGTATACTAGAGTAAAGCTCACCAAAGATAATGAATCCAAAGAGATAGATTAGACCTTATATAGATCAATGATTGGGAAATTATAGTATGTAGTTCATACAAGACTTGATATTGCTCTAGCAGTTGGAATAGTGGCAAGATTCTTGGCAAAACCTAGAGAAAACCACATGAAGGAAATCAAAAGAATCTTGAGATATTTGAAAGGCACAAAAGACTATGGTTTATGGTACAAACTTGGAGGTAATCTAGACCTAAAGGTATTTGCTGATGCTAATTGGGTAGGAAACATTGATGACAGAAAAAACACAAGTGGTGGAGCATTCTTTCTTTTTAAAAGGTTGGTATCTTGGACAAGCAAGAAGCAAAACTACACATCTCGATCCATGGTAGAAGCAAGATATGTTGTAGTAACAATGAATTTTTCTAACATTATTTGGTTTAAAAATTTTTTGGAAGGTATGCAGTTCGAAAGTAAAGAACTAGTTTTCATGTTTTGTGATAACACTAGTGTAATTAACATATCAAATAACCTAGTGATGCACTCCAAAACTAAGCACATTGCTATAAAATATCATTTTGTTAGAGAATTAGTGCAGGATAAAAAAATTTGATTAGAATATGTCCATACAAAAGAACAAATTGCAAACATAAGGATGCATTCCTATATCTAAGAAGTAAGTTAGGGGTCATTCCCCTATTTGATGCTCACTAAATAAAGTTTTAGTGATGCATCAATAGGAACCAAGGTGGAGATCAATCAGTTGATGTAGCATAATCAAGAGAATATTGCATATGAATCAGTACTCAAGGTACATTAATACTAATTTGGTATGTGTTGTATTTGGCATATGTTTTCAAAGAGGGAAAAGTTAATTGTCACATCTTTCTAAAATTTGTTTATATACTTCTAAGGGAGAAGTATACTATCATAGAAGTTATGTAATTCCTTCATAGAGGGAAATTACTACATGAAGAAGAAGCTTTTGATGTAAAATCTAAGAAGGAGAAAATTTTTGTCAGAAAAAGTCTTTTCCTCAAATTTCACTGTGCTATGACATGTTGTGTTGCCATCAATGTCAAAGAGGGAGATTATTGGATACAATTGCCTAATTGCCTATTGTCTTTGATGTTACAAAAATGTCATATCAGTTGTCAGTTAGTGCTTACCGAGCTCACTTGGTTAGCAAGACAATTTTCCTTGTCTACCAAGCGTTCCTAAAGATTACTCTATGAAGACAGTGTCTACCAAGCTCACTCAGGTTTCAAAAGAAATTATGGTAGAAAACAATGTTAATTGAGTTCACATGGTTAATGAAGGAAAGTTAGAAAAAGTTAGTATTAACTGAGTTCACTTAGTTGCCAAAGAATTTTTGCAAGTTCACAGTGTTAACCAAGCTTTTGTTGCTTAACATAGGAAATCGTCTCAAAACTAGTCTTTACCAAGTTGGGTCAGCTAATGAAGGATTTTATTATTTTGGCATATGAAGCTTAACTATTTCATGTATTGGTTCTAGCCGACTATAGTAATTGGTCACTCTAATTTGTATTGAGTCGACTTCACAATCTGGATGATATAAATATAAGGTCAAGTTGTGATTTTCAAGTGTGTGCAAGTATGTTGATTGAATTGAGAAGAAAAGAGTGAAAATGAACTTGAAGGATAAGTAGATATCCTTATGAGAAGAAAAATAATATTTGATCAAGAAGGATCAAATTTTGAGCAGAACAAGTATCTAGATTCAACAATTCAGTTACATCACAATCATGTCATTTCATTGTTACTCTCTAACCATTGTAGCAGTTATCTAAAATCTCTTAATAGAGTTGGTTTAACAACTAGTTGTAAATCCTCTAACAAGGTGACAGTTCCATTGAATTATTTTAAGACCTCTCACAAGGCCACTCCTAATAGGGTGATTAAATCCTCTAACAGGGTCACACCTAATAGCATGTTTTGTAACCTTTAACCAGGTTGGCTCCTAATAGGGCTCACTTCAGAAGAGTGAAAAATAGTAACTAGTTACATTGGTGGTTTTTCTCATATTGGGTTTCCATGTGAAATCTAGTGCCTCATGTGTTCATTTCCTTTCTCTCATGATTGCAAGTTACTACTGTTAATAATTAGATCTGCTAAAGTAATACATACTCTGCATTTAGCAAGTTACAACAATTTCTATATGTTTACTGAGCTACAATAGCAATCAATTTATTAGTTTATTATTGACATCTAAGGGATTGGAAATATTTTTGTAGTAATTGATTCACCCCCCCCAGTTACTCCTATATTTCCAATAGGTAAGACAAAGCGAATCAGAAGGATAAGTAGAATATCCTTGTGGAGCTAAAAAGATATATTGGTTTAGGAGGGATCAAGTATAGAAGCCATAATTGAGAACTATAATCAACAATTTAGTTGCATCAAAAATCAAGTCATCTCATTGTTATTCTTTAACCATTGTAGTAGTGATCTAAATCTCTTAATAGAATTGGCTTAATAGCTATTTGTAAATCCTCTAAACAAGGTGGCAGTTCTATTGAATTGTCTAAAGACCTCTAATAAGGCCACTCCTAGCAAGGTGATTAAATCCTCTAATAGGGTCAGACCCAACAGTGCATTTTTTAACCTTTAATAAGGATGGCTCCTAAGATGGCTCACTTCATCAGAATGAAAACTAGTAACTAATTGCAATTGGCAGTTTTTTCCAAACTGGGTTTCCACATTAAATCTTGGTGTCAAAAGTGTTCATGCTATTTCTTTTATGTGTTTGAAACTAAAGTAATGATAATCATAGATAACATCTAAACTTTTCATGTTGAGTATTTACCTAGCATTTTTAGTATCTACCGAGTTACAACATCTTATGTGTGTTTATTGAGTATTAATAGTATTCAATTTTTAGAGTTTATTTTTATATTGACATCTAAGGGATCTGAGATTTATTTTAGTGGTAACTAATTCACCTCTCTCCTCTCAGTTACTCCTCTTATATTTTCAACAAGTGGTATTAGAGCTCTTTTGGTGCTTGTAGAGAAGGTTTCAAAGACCTAAGATAAAGATCAAGATGTCTTATAGAAGAGAGATTTCCAAGTTGAATAGAGACAATTTTGTAGCATGGCAAGGAGTCATGAGATTAAATTTGGCTACTATCAGTAATTTAGGTTGTAAATATCTTGATGATGAATACAAAGCTCCTACTAGAACATTATCAGTTGAAGACATTGCTGAAAAGAAGAATCATAACATTAGGATGATTGATATTGCATTTTCTCTCGGTTATGTTGAATTTGATGAAGTAAAAGACCATAAAACAACACATGAAATGTGGAATAAATTGAAAGACATTTATGGAGGAGATGTTAGTGTAAGAAGAGCTAAAACAAAAAATATCATAGGTCATTTTGATCAAATGAAAATGAGAGAAGATGAAAGGGTAAAAGTACAAGGTTGTGTCACCTTTCAAGATAAGTTATTAGAATGATGGAATTTGAGTATTTATATCCAAAAATCAATTTAGTTCAAACATATGATCTAGATAAATTCATTCTTGCTATGTTATATAAGGTCTCACACTTTTCGAATTGGAAATGTCTATTAAATGCATGTTTTATACTAGTTTGTTTCCAATTACTAAAAAAAAAAATTATTTTAGAAAAGTGGCCATTCAATATCTCTTACTATTTTTCATGATCTTTTTAATAACATATAAACACTAGTTTATAGAGCTCAGAGTCAAGAACATTCTCATATAGATTTTATAGTGTTTTAATTAGATATAGTATATTACAATTAAAAAATTCTACAAGCACATATTTTAACACATGAAAAGATATTGATTTTGAAGAAGAAAAAAATATTAAATCATATCATAAAAAATCAAAAATTATATGACATTCTAGAGGAGAGAGTCCTCTTTTTAGAATATATAATTTTTGTCTTGGTTTGAATAGATTTGATTTGAAAAATGTGGTGGGAGATGAAAACTATCAATTTTAGGTGAGTTGAAATTTGAATCATTATTAAAGAGAAAATATAGGTCTAAAGCCAATTTTTGTTTTTGAATGTTCTAGCTATGTATGTTATCTATAACATAGTTTGAGATCAAAGTTAAATAAGTTTATTTTCATATAATTTTGTGGTGGGAACTAGACCCCTAATTTTCAGTGTTTTTCAACAGCTAAAATATCATGTATAAAAATTAGGAAAATATATCAATTCTTATTCCAAATAATTATTGAAAAATATAATCCTAAACTTCATCCATTTCTACACATTTCATTAGTTTACTTCATTTTCAAATTTAAAATGATAATACCAATTTTATGTCATTAAAGGTGAACAATTATACTTTTGTTAGCATTTTCCTTTACAAAAGGGTGACACAAGTTTGTGCTTTTACCCAAAAACATTGTAAAATATGTGGAAAGAATAAAAGAAAGTGTGAGTATAATCAAAGCATCTAGAAGAGACATTGATGACAAAATAGTTGTCAGAAAGGTACTCAAAACTCTTATTCATATTTATGCAATTAGAGTATCTTTTATTCAAGAGATGAGATGTGATCCAAACAATAAAATATCTTTAGATGCTCTAGTTGGAAGATTGATAGCTTTTGAGTTGGATAACTATGATAAGTATGTTCCTAGCTCTAAAGGTATTGAGTCTACATTTGAAGCTAAACTCTCACTCATGAAAAAGAGAAAGAAATAAAAAACTAATCAATCAAGAAGTGAAGAAGAAGAAAGAGAAGAAAGTTGAGACAATGATCTTGAAGTTGTTGAAGCCCTACTTGCAAGGAAATATTCTAAAGGAAGAGTAAAATACAAAGGAAAGATTCCTCTAATCTAATTTTCTTGTGAAGAAGTTGGTCACATTGCTTCTAGGTGTTCAAATAGAGAAAACAAGGATGAAAAGAAAAAACAACAAACACAAAGGCAAGAAGGAATTGAAAAACTATGACAACTACAAGGACAAAGATAAGAAATCTTGTTTTATGGCTAAGGATTGTGATAGAAATGAAGATGAAATGGTATATATTGCTGTAAACGATGAATCTAATGATGAAGGAGATGAGATGGCACTTATCTCTCATGTTAGCAAAAATGATACATGGATTATTGATAGTGGTTGTTCATATCATATGACTCGAGAAAAAACAAAGTTTGAGTACATGGAATACTATGATGGTGGTAGTGTGAGATTTAGAAATAATGAACATTGTAATATAAAAGGAAGAGGATGTATCTCTTTGACTAATGAACTTGTATGCAATAATCCTTATTGGGTTGAAGGCCTAAAGCATAATTTACTGTGTGTGGCACAGTTGATTAACATTGGTGTCAAGGTATAATTCGTGGATGGAAAGGCCAAACTGATGGATGGTAAAGGAAATTTGGTTGGATCTGACAAGAAAACAAAAGGTAATCTATTTTATCTTGATCTCAGTGAAAGTTCATGTTTTATTATTCAAGTAGAAGAAAGCTAGTTATGGCACAAAAGACTATGTCATGTAATCTTTGATAATCTAGTGAAGATAAAAAAACATAAAAAAGTAAGAGGTATTCCTACTTTGAAGAAACCTAATATGGGTCTATGCAAAAATTGCAAAATTGGTAAGATGGGAAAGACTAGTTTCAAAAGAAAGAACTATCATTCAAAGGAAGTCTTAGAACTTGTGCATACAGACTTATGTGGACCTACTGGAACAAAAAGTTATGGTGGAGATAAAAATTTTATTCTTTTTTTTTATCACTATTCTAGAATGATGACTATAATGTATCTAAAATAAAAATCAAAAGCTTTTCAAAAATTCAAGTGGTACTTGGAAAGAGTAGAAAAAGAATTTGGGAAGAAGTTAAAATATTTGAGATCAGATAGAAGTGATGAATTCATTAATGAATTCTACATTGAAAAAGAAATCAAAAGACAAGTATCAACCCTTGGTACACCTCAGTAGAATGGTATAGCTAAAAGAAGGATTAAATCAATCATGGATTGTGCAAGAACATTGACGATAGAAAATAATGTTGCAATCAAATACTGGAAGGAAGTTATTAGCACTGTAGTTCATACCTTGAATAGAGTACAACTGAAGAAAGACTCAAATCAAACTCCTTATAAACTATGGTATGGCTACAAACCTAATGTAAGTTACTTGAGAGTATTTGGTAGAAAATGTTATATCTTGAAAGAATCTAGAAAAGGAAAATTTGATGTCAAAGGTAATGAAGGCATATTCTTAGGATACTCCTACAAAAGTAAAGCATAAAAAATGTTTGAATTTGTCTACGCATAAAATCATAGAAAGGGCACATGTGAGAATTGATGAGTTTGTACAAAAATGTGAAGAAGAAAGCAACAAAGAGCTAGAGGATTACAAAAGATTTGTTTACTATGAACCTGATACCCTTCCAAATCTATCTAAAAGAAAGGAGGCTTCACCTCTTGAGTCCTCAAAATCTCCAACAGTTATTGAGTTGCAAATAGTGCAACTTGAGTCACAGTCTAAAGGACCCGAGTCAGAGGCTACTAAGCTAGAGAAAACCAAGTTTGATGGACCTGAGTCACTAACAAAGGGACCCGAGCTTGATACTAAAGTTCATGTTGAAACTAGTGAATCTCATTCCAAATCCAAAGACCTTGTGTTAGCAAGATATGTTAAAAGGCATCATGCACCTGATCAGATCATTGGAGACAAATCTGATGGAACAATGACAAAAAGCATATTGGAACCTACATGTTTACTTACTGAATTTGAACCTTTAAATGTTAAAGATACATTAGATAATGAAAGTTGGAATGAAGCAATGAATGAAGAAATAGAATAGATAGAGAAGAACAAAACATGGACTCTTGTTCCTTTTTTCTCTTGTTGCAATATTAGAAGGTGTTACAACTCTACTAGCATATGCAACACACAAAGGAATTAAAGTGTATCAAATGAATGTTAACTCTACATTCTTGAATAAAATTTTTGATGAAGAAGTCTACATTGAACAACATGAAGGTTTTCTAGATCCTAGCAAAAAGGACATGGTCTACAAATTACATAAGGCATTATATGGACTCAAGTAAGCTCCCAGAGCTTGGTATGAAAGAATTCATAATTACTTGGTACAAGTTGGCTTTCAAAGAACAAATGATAATAGTAGTCTAAATATCAAAGAAGGACCAAACAAAAAGATTGTGATGAAAGAAATATTTGTTGATGACACCTTATTCACAGGAAATGATGACTTGTGCAAATTATTTTCATAAGAAATGAGTAAATAATTTTAGATGTCTATGCTTGGAGAGAATATTCTTTGTTGGATTGCATATTTAGCAGAAGAAAGATGGTATCTTCATTATTCAATCTAAATATATCAAAAAAAATCTAAAGAAATTTGGAATGGAAGATTCAAGACCAGTTGGAACACCTATGTCTATTAGACATAGGCTTTCCAAAAATGATGATTCCAAAGAGGTAGATCAGAGCAAATATAGATCAATGATTGGAAAATTATAGTATGTAGTGCATACAAGGCCTGATATTACATTAGTAGTTTGTATCATGGAAAGATTCTTAGCAAATCCAAAAGAAAATCACATTATGGAAGTCAAGAGAATCATGAGATATCTAAAAAGTATTGAAGACTATGGCTTATGGTACAAAATAGGAGGCAATTTGGACCTAAAAGTATATACAAATGCTGATTGGACAAGAAGTCTTGATGATAGTAAATCACTAGTGGTGGAGCATTCTTTTTTGGTAAAAGAATAGTGTCTTGGACAAGAAAGAAACACAATTGCATCTCTCAGTCAACAACAGAGGTAGAATATGTGGCAGTAATAGTCAATTTTTTTAATATTATTTGGGTCAAATAACTATTGGCAGGTATGAAGATAGAGATCAAGGATCAAGTGGGCATATACTGTGATAACACTATTGTAATCAATATATCAAAGAATCCAGTGATGCATATCGAAACAAAGCACATTGCAATAAAATCTCATTTCTTAAGAGAATTAGTGCAAGATAAAGAAGTTAGATTGGAATATGTAAATAAAAAAGAAAAAATTGTAGACATATTCACTAAGCCGTTATCTAAGGATGAATTTATGTATCTAAGGATGAATTTATGTAGCTAAGAGATAAACTAGGGGTCATTCCCCTATATAAAGCTCACTAAATGAAGTTTAGTGATGCATCAACCAAAGCATGTTGAAGATAAATTAGTTGATGCAATATTGACAAGGGCATATTGCAAATAAATTAGTACTTAAGGTACACTAACTTTCACTGAGTAGTGTCTTTGGCATGTGTTGTCAAAAAGGGAGAATTATACAGTCATATCTCATAGATTTTTTTTTAAAAAGAAAGAAAAGTTTGATAAAGAAGGATTGTCAAAGAGGGAGAACAAACTTGGTAGAAAGTCACAAGTTTTCTGATAGAGGGAGAAACTGAAGACAAAAAGAGTTCATACTAATAAAGGGAGTTCTTATGGATGAGAATTTGAATGAAACTAAGGATATGTTGCTTACTTTATTATTTTTACTCCAAAAAAAAATAAAAATCATTGTATTATGACATGTGTTTCCATCAATGCCAAAGAGGGAGATTGTTGAAACAATTAATTAATTATGTATTGTCTTTTATGTTACACAAAATATCATATCATTATCAGTCAATGTATGTCAAGCTCACTGGGGTAGTGAAGATAGTTTTCTATGCCTATTAAGTGTTCCAGAGTTTTCCTAGTTCAAAAGATAGTTTCTACTAATTTCACTCGGGTGTCAAAGGAAAGTTTGTGAAAAATGAGTGTTAATTGAACTCACTTGGTTACTAAAGGAAATGTTGGATGGAACTAGTGTTAACTGAGCTCACTTAATTACCAAAGGAACTTTATGAATATGCAGTGTTAACTGAGTTCACTTGGTTAACATAGGAAAATCATTTCTAAGTTAGTGTCTACTGAGCAGGGTTGGCAAATGAAGGATTTTCTTATTTTGGCATATTGAGTTTAATTGATTTATTTGTTAGTTCTAGCTCACTGAGGAAATGAATATTAATTATTCTAAGTTGTATTCTAACTGAAATGATAATATGAAAGATATAAATATAAGGTCGACTTGAGATTTAGAGTGTGGGAAGTGGTGTATGAATACATTAAATATTTGATGATGGTAATAGGAAGAGAATCACAAGCATAAGTAGAATATCCTTGTAGAGCTAAAAAGATATATTCAATCAAGAGGGATCAAGTATGCAAGGTGGAATTGAGATTTATAATCAGCAATATAGTTTCATCAAAAATTAGGTCATCTCATTGTTATTCTTTAACCATTATAGCAGTGATCTAAATCTCTTAATGAGTTTTCTTAACAACTATTTGTAAATCTTGTAAACAAGGTGCTATTTCTATTGAATTGTCTAAAGACCTCTAACAAGGCCACTCCTAGAAGGGTGATTAAATCCTCTAATAGGATCACACCAAATAGTGTATTTTGTAACCTTTAATAGGGTTGGCTCCTAACAGGGCTCACTTCAGAGGAGTAAAAATCAATAACTAGTTGCAATTAGTAGTTTTTCTCTAACTGGGTTTCCACGTTAAATCTTGTTGTCAAAAGTGTTCATGCTATTTTTTTAATGTTTTTGCAACTAAAGTAATGATAATCATAGATAACATCTAAATTTTTCATGTTGAGTATTTACAAAACATTTTCTATATTTATCGAGTTACAACATTTTATGTGTGTTTGCCAATTATCAATAGTATTTAGTTTTTAGATTTTATTTTTGTACTGACATCTAAGGGATCTCGGATTTATTTTAGTGGTAACTAATTCACCCCTCCCCTCTCAGTTACTCCTCATATATTTCCAACACCATTCCCATACTAAAATTAGATTGGGTTAAGCTAGAGGAAGATGACCTTGATACAAGAACTCTCTCTATCATTAACATAACCAAGGAGTGGACAAAAGGGAAAAGATGGTTGAGATCAAAAGGCAAAAAACTAACCCAAAAAAAAACTTTAACTAGTTCTAGTTCAACATTATCTCCCACATGTTCTAATTAAATTGCACCATGTCCCTCGGTAGGTAATCAAGAACCTGAACCCAAAGTTGAACACCCTATGAAAGAGCAAATTCAGGTTCAAATTCAACCTTTAAAGAAGGATACCCATTTGTAGAGCCATAAGAAGAAGATTGAAGAGGAGGTTATAGTAGACTTGGATAAAGAACAAGGAGAAGGTGAACCTATAATACAATCCACTATAGAATTCCTTGTAGAAACCATGGATTAGGAGAACACGAAAGAAATTGACAGCACTAAAATCCTTTGTGTCATTCAAATCATTATATTTATTTTAAGAGGCTAGATGATGATAGCTAGATTATTTTATGCTTATATCTTGATGATATACTTATAGATAAGTCTAACATGGATCACATTAAGGGGTTACAATAATAGTTAGTGCATTCATTTTCTATGAAGTATTTGGAGGTAGAAAAATAAATCTTGGTATAAAAATTTGTAGAGATAGGAAGACAAAAAATTGACATTATTTAAAGTAGAGAATGTTGTTGTTATAGAGGCAACCAAGTAGATGATATGGCTTCAATTTTTCATGGAACAATTGGAACACCCACAGAGAGATAATTATTTGTTTACAGATAGCTAAAGTGCCATTCATTTTGTGAAGAATTATGCTCTACATTCAAAGATAAAGCACATATAGTTATGATACCATTTTATTCAATTGATTTTGAATGATGGACAATTAAGCCTTGAGAAGATACATACATTTGATAATCCAATAGATATATTTACCAAGGAAGTGATAAGAGAGAAGATGAACTCCTCTTTAGCTTGAGTTGGTCTTCTAGACTGAACAGATAAAAGAACAACATATTCCATGGTGTTTTGATAGTTTAATGGAAGCTAAAGGTTTAATAGTGCTATAATTAGTCTCCACATGGGAGATTGTTGTGATGTGGAGCCTAATTAGACTCAGAGATTAATTTTTCCTTATATGTTCAATATGATTTCTCCCTACATTTTACTATTGGGATTTGGGGTTAGCACCTCTTGCAAGGTCCTAGTGTAGAGCCCCAACTGCTTAGGGTTAGGGATTTCAAAATGTATGATGAGATTATAGCATCTTATGGTGACATTGAGCTATAAAGCATTGCAGATTGTAATCACTAGATAATAATAATTTTGGACTTGCTATTGGTGATCATAGCTAAGGGATTGGGTTAACCACATTAAATATTTGTGTCTTGTGTTCTCTTCTATGTGATTTATTATTTTCTAATATCGGTTATGTTTGTATGTAATTTTTATTTCTATTAGTGGTTAATCCTAACAATTTACTTAATGATGCAACTTGGTATAAGCTAAGTAATTTCTTTGATATTCAATATAGTCATAAATAGTGAGATAAGAGTTTGAAGTAAAATGTTTATAATTGTAAGTTGAAATCTTGAATATGGTTATGGAGATTTTGATTTGAAGGGATATACGTTGAATTGGTGATGAATTGTTTTTAAGGCCTGTGGGATAACTAGATATATGTGATTAACCCCCCTCCCTCAGTTATCTAATAATTGGTATAAGAGCAATTGCTTAGCTTATACTAAGTTGCAACATTAAGAAAATGACATGAAAATAAACTTTGAAACACATAACCATTTACATATTTTGACACAAAATATGTAGAAACACTATAAAGGGGGTTCCACCTAGGATTGGAAACCCTAAAAAATTCACTCTTCTAAAGCAATCTCTACTAGGAACCAACCTAAGGTTTACATGCACATTTTTAGTGTGACTTGGCTAGATGATTTTAACCAAAGATCATCTAGACCATATTCACTCCTTGACATTTATAAAGATGGGTCTTCTCTGAGGGACATACAAACATTACTAATGGATGCTACCATATAGGATTTCATAGACTTTTTAGGTCCACTCGGTTAAGAGATTTTATCTTCTACAATGGTAATAAAGTAATAACAAAATGATCTATTAGGTTTAACACTACCTTGCTTGTTCAAATATCTTCTTCACTCAATCTCTTCCTTCTAATCTCTATCTAGATGTTTGACACACACACACACACACACACACACACACACACACACACACGCACACACACACACACACACACACACACACACACACACACACACACACACACACACACACACACACACACACACACTCCATTTTATTCCTTTATGTACTTGATCTATTCACCATTTTTCTACTTGATTCACCTTGTCTTTTTATTTCTTCTATTTCAACTTTAATTCTCACAAAATAAACTCATCATCAACAACTAAAAATAGTCTTTATCATTTCCTCAAATAGTAAACTTATGTTTTCCAACATTGTCCATTTCCTCTTAATTATATTCTTAGCTATTCACTTTGGTTCAAGTTTAGTACATCTATTCATTTAGTCATTACTAGTTTACCTCAAAGTTTGTGCTCGTTCAAAAAATATAAAATCTTTTCCAGGTGATCATCTTTAAATTATTCCATCCATTGATATCATAATAAGTTTCATCCTTATCCTTTATGCTTCTCAAATATATATATTTTTTCATCTTTTGTTAGCCTTAGATATCATCTTTTCATTTTTACTTTCTCGATGAACATTACAAATTTATTGTCATGCCCAAAATAGGGGGTCAAAGACACACAATATAATTAATTTGAAAAAAAAAGTAATAATAATTAAGTTCACTAAGTTTGATAAGTTTAATCTAGTTGGCTAAGGCATAGACACATGTTAAGACATAACATGTTCTTCGAACAACATCCTTAAGACCACAACTGGGTTTGAAACACATGTATAGGAATAGATCGATTAATTAAACTTTCATAATTAAATCCAATAATTAATTTAAAAAATCCAATTTCAATATTAAAAGATTCAACACGTTGTTACTTTTATATACTTTTAAAAACATTAATGAACAATACATTTAAATCATTTGGATAACATTAGTTAATAAAACATCAATTAAGAAAATTATTAAGTAACAATATAATTGGTTCATTTGAATAATTATAAGTCTAATTATTTCAAAATATAAAATCAACAATCTATTGCTTAGATAGTGGTCTACTAATCTTACTATTTTGATAATAATTTAAAGGAGTTATAATCCTAATAAGAGCAATAACTAAATTTAGATACCACTAAATAATAAAATATAACACTAACTTTATCTAAAATCTAACATATACCACACTACTATTATAACACTAAATTAATCTACATTAATGCTAAACTATATTGATATTAACATATACTATTATTAAAAAAAAAAACTAATTAGATTTTAAAACTTTATAAAAAAAAAGACTTACTAATCTAAACATTAACTACAGAACTTTATTGCTAAATATACTAACTAATTTTAAAACTCTTATACTAAATCTAAAATTATTAAATACTAAAACACATTAATTAAATTTCTAAACAAATAAAAACTAACTAACATTTAACACTAATCCAGTAACCACCACTTTAATAATACTAACTAATTCCTAACAGTACTAACCTATACTAAACACCCCTAACCCACCCATCTACCTATCCCATCACCCCAAGTCACACCCTTCCCAAAACTAAGCGCATAATAGGGTGGCGCACTGACCAAGCCTGCCATACATAGGTCTTGTTCCCCCCCTTTGTGTAAGATAAGATTCCAAGGGTGCTCAAAGGTAAGAGATAAAGTTTAAGGCTTTGCCTTAATGACACTATGCTCACCTCCCATTGGTCCAAAATTCCAACTGACAAGTCTGATCTAGGGGGGCACGTGTGGTACTAAAAAGCAGAGTTTGGGGGTCTTTTTCCAACACCAAGCAAGGGGAAGGATAGAAGTTATGATTTATAGTGTTCTAGGAGGGTAAGGATAGACATAAGGAGTTATGATTTAAAGTAAAGTAGTTGGGATATTAGGATAGTTGTTATGCATTTTCCTCTCCTCTTTAAAAAAAAAAAATAGTTTATTTTATTTTATTTTTTGATTTAAAATTAAAAACAAAGTATCCACACAGAATATTCTCTATTACCACATGAAGAATAAATAATTTTGCCCATACAAAATCTAGAGGGCTTTTTATTACTAGGAGGCATAATTTTTTTCTAAGTGTTATTTTTTTGAATGCAATTTTTTCTTGACTAAGTATGAAATTTCAATTTTACTTATTTGTCAAGGGAGGTAGGTATCCTTTTTTTAAGTTGAGTTTATAACTAAGATTCAATAGTTTGTTTTCACAATAATGGAAGATTTATATTATCTCCTAATAAGTATGGAATTGAATTGAAGTTCCAACCATATCAATTTTTTTCCTACATAATTGAACTCAAAATTGCATAAATTGCATGTCACCATTTTATCTATTTTTCAATACACACATGCATGAACTGAAATACTATAAGACTCAAATGCAAGAATATTACTCAATCTCTTTTTTTGTTAAACCATTTGATTCAAAGGCTCTGTCGAGAAAGAACCAGTATGAAAACACAACATCATTGCCACTTCAACAATAAGTTTAAATGCACATTTTTACACAGGATATTATCTGGAGGGTAAAACTCCCAACATATTTGAAATCCAATACAATTCTAAATTTCCTTCCTGGCCCTTAACAAGGGATCCATTATGAATTTTGCAATACATCACGATGATCGTGGAGAGAATGAAAACTAACCAGGAGACAACTAATCATTACATTGAGACAAAATCAGACATTCACTCCCATCCTAGGTTTACACAACAAGTTTGACATTGAAACAGACTAGGGAGAAGGTGGATTTTTCTAATAGGAGACCAGACACAACACCAAAATTGGTGCCCTTTTGAGGCTATAAACTCAAGAACTTCTATTCTTCCATTCTTACATTCCAAAACTCATACGTGGTTTGTGCTGACAAGTACGGGCCTATAACACCCTACCCTCTCTCCCTCTTCTCATCTTGAGAAGAGACTCTACACTACCAGAGTCCAACTAAAGACCTTCTCCTATACATGACCACTTCTACCCTATTTGAGGGTGAGTAATGCCAATAAAACCCATACAATCCCTTTGAAATTCAAGACAAAACACAAAGGAAAAAAATTTAAGAAAGCCAGTTTCAAGCATTCCCAAACATACTCAACACACATAAACATACATATGCAATAAAACTGAAATATGAAACACGACATGAACAAAATGAGGTGAAGTATCCCTACCTTCAAAAATCAAGTTATGGCAAAAGAACAAATTTGAGATGAGCTTTCTTTTCTCTCCTTCTCCTTCAATTTTTAATTCCACTCTAAAACTAGAGGTTGGGTGAACACTCAAAACCCTCTTAAAATTGCCTCTAAATAAGATCCTAAACTCAACCACTCAAAGGATTAATAACTCCCCCACTTGCCTAAAAGTTCTAGAGTCTTCTAACTTAACTAGACATAGGCTAACCTCAAGGTGGAGTTAAAGTTATCCAACTCATGATGGAGACAATCAATTTTCGCAATAAAGAAAAAATGGGGTTTTTGAGTGACCATAAAAGTCAACAAAAGTGGATAGGGGGGTGGAAAATGCCCCCAACCCATACCCATACCCCTTGGGTACTTAAATTTCATGATTTTTGGCCTTTAGGATTAATTAGGGACCTATCAAAAGCTAGAAAATTTTAGGACTTACTTACAACCTTCAAAAAGTAGATTACTCACTAATTTTGATTAGGGTAATTAACCTCAAATACTAACTGATTAGAAAAAAGGTTACTAACCTAGTCTAGCTTAGATCCTTAGGTTACTCAGTTAACCCTAATTATCATGTTAGAATGCATATACAATTCACGAGTGTCAAGTGACACTAAAAAAGTACTATTACAAAATGTTAACATTTACTGATTACAGAATGATACATTCATTCAACTCACAATACAAATAAAATACAAAAAATGGGGTTTGGATCTTTTGTTAGATTCAACCTTGGTTTCCACAGTCGGTACATAGGGTTTAGTTCCATTTCTTCATTAGATTTTTTAGCTAAAATATTCTACACACTCATTGCACACATCAGTAGCACAAGAAAATCACATGCATTTATGTATAACTTATCAGGGAAATCACATAACTCAGAACATAATCCTTCAATTAATTAACTATTCATATCTCATCTACTCATACACTTAACTACTAAAATTATATAATTAAAGTATTAATTCTGCATTCACTTTCTACACTACTTCATCATTATACATGTTCATTAACTTTAAATAATGAAATCAAATATCTAAAAGTAAAACATCACACAACATGCAATAATGTAATATGTTCAATGTCTCTGATAGTGTCTTGACACATCGAGTCGTGAGTATCAAAATAATAATGTATCAACTATGCTACAATGGGTCGGGGAAATGCCTCACATTTATGTGGGAAATATTATGCTTGGTTAATACTAAGATTACTCAATTAACATTGAACTCTAAATTTAATTTTCTATCCACTCAGTTACAAGTATAGTATCTTGGGCAATATTGTATTCCTTCATGCACCTTGTTTACTTGGTGTAACTTGTAGCTTCCACATGTTTGAATTGACATCATGTAAAATAATCAAACCAACATTATACTATCAAGGTCTAACTCATTCAAGTGCCCATTGTATACCATACAAGCATCAACATTACAGCATCATACTTTCTTCAAATCCTCTTGATCAATCAAATGATATGGCACTCTGTTGCATTAGGATAATGTCTAACCAAATATGGATTGATATCAATGACAACATAAAAATTGATATGACTCTTTTACATACAATAATTAGCATCATCAATCGGGGCTAACAGTTGACATGTAGTTCTTGTTAGCCATCCTTTTTAGTTTCTTATTACCTCTCCCTTGTCCATATTATATTGGGTAGTTTATCTTGTTGATTCTAATGATTTATTGATCCATTGGAGTAAGCCATGCATATAATATTTGTTCCTATCTACTAGGTGATCACAGTGGCTAGGTACTTATGCATTTCAATGAGATGAATAATTTACCATAAGAACACACTTTTATTCCTATTTTGGAGGAAACCCTTCATGTTCGATTGATCAAATCTTCTTACTTTTTTATTTTATGCCATATATATCTTTGAGTTCAGTTGTTTGCCTTTTTTTACCTCCTAATTTGATTAGTGTCATTTGAGAGAAATTATGCAAATTGCATTCTTCTCTACTTGGTCATGTTCTATTTTAATGGAGGTTCTTCAGATAAAAAATTATTATTATTATCTATATTTTTTACATCTTCATGCTTCAATGGTGTGCTCCATGATCATTCTTTTGTTACTATTTTCTAGGACATTCTCTAATTTGGATGTCTCGTCAACCCTTCACTAATTTTAAAGCATTATTTCTATCTCTTTTTGGAGTAGAGTTTTTCCTATGTGGTTCTCTATATTTCTCCACTTTATAGATATTTGGATGTAATTGGATACCTCATTAGGCCATGTTTCAGAGACCCACATTTGCTTTCAGCATTGTAGTTTCCTTGCATTTTATGTATTGTTTATAGTTAGACATTTCTCATTTGAAGGAGGGATTTTAGAATAAATAAATAACTTAATTATTAAGTCATGTTGACTTGATCACTAAGTTACCTTTACATATTCCTTAAGACATCACTTTATGCATTAGTGATATTTAATAATTATATTAATTTTTGAATGATTAATTTTCAGGCTTTATTGTTTTAGGCTATGAAATCTCCTATATTATAATTGATCATTTGCATAATTTATAGATTCATTTAATATGATAATATAACATATATATTTTTAGAGAGAACCATGCTTTGTTATTCCATTCTTCTTAGTGAATGGTTATCTTTGCATGTAGGTGATCTTGGCTTCATGAAGCTAGATTGTTAACTTCAGCATTAGATAGTGATCCTATTATAGACTATCCAATTGTTGGCATTGTTATAACCACTCTTAGGGAAAATAGGGTCATTTTGAAGGTTAGTTTGTAGTTTCAAAACTATTTACTGATGCTCCTACTCTCTCTCTCTCTCTCTCTCTCACACACACACACACACACACACACACACACACACACACACACACACACACACACACACACACACACACACACACACACACACACACACACACACACACACACACACACACACACACACACACACACACACACACACATTATAGTCTATCCAAATATTGGAACCATTTCCACTACTCTCAGTATAAATAGGGTCAGCTTTGAAAGTTAATATGGAATCTCAAAATAGTTTACTAATTATCCTACTCTCTCTCTCTCACACCTTTCTACATCCCACCCCTCTCCCCTTGTCTCTCTCTCTCTGTCCCCCTCCCTTCCCACTCACCCCCCCTTTCTTTTTCCCCCCCTCAATCCCTCACTCTCTCTCTTCATCACTCCCTCCATCCCAATCCCCCTCTCTCTTTCCCCATCTCTCTCCCTTATTATTTCCTACTATTACATTACCTATGGTTTATGTAGAAGTAAAACCATAAGTTTTTGTCCTACAAAATCCTTACAACATATGATAAAATATGACCATATATTATTTTGAAAAAAATTACCCTTCTTCAGAACACATACAGGTTATGAAGAACATTTAGTTAGTTATAACTTGCACAATTTATAAGGATATTTTTGTATTTTACAATTGTACTTGTTTGAGGCTCAATTTTACCAAGGAAATTATTATTGAAATTCAAATAACCCACACATGTTATGCAAAATTTAATTTAATTTTGCATGTGGCTACCTTTTTTTACCACCAACTTGGTACACTTACCCTATTATGATGTTTTTATAAAAGATGTATTTTTAAAGATTTATTTGCATTTCAATGTAGTATGATTTATTTCTAAATGATGTTTAATAAACTGTGTAATTTTTTTATTATTAAAGCAAAGAGAGGCATTGAATCTCCCATTTACTAATAAAGTCTTTGTAAATAATGCCTAATGGAATATGTATATGATAGTTTAATTGAAGCTAAGCTATCAGTGGATAAAAATTGAGTAATAATAAAATACAAAGTTTATCTTTTAAAAAAATGTACAATAAATAGTATAAAATATTATTATTTAAACTAAGATCATGGTGGGTAAACAAGTATGATCAATAGAGGAATATTTTTTTTCTTTTTGGAATTATAGGTTTAGTGTAATATCTTTGTACTTAATGCATATTGAAAATGCATATTGTTGAAGCTAAGATATTAGTTATAAAATGCCCCACTCAGAGATACTATGGAATAAGGATAAACATAAACTAACATTTTTTTTGTTAAATTGAAGCATAAAAAATTCATAAAATTACAATAGAAGATATAACTAACCAACCAACAAGAGATCCCCAAGTGTCAACTACTTACCTACAATGTTATTTTCTTTAATCATACTAAAATAGATACAATGATCATTTTTAAGATAATACTAGTTCCTAAATGATTAAGACATACAAGTTCATTTCATGTTAAAAGTTATAACAATATAAGATATCTCTTAACTATACCCAAAAGTAATTGAAATTTATTTTTTCCTAACTTGGAAAGGTGTAGGACCTAAAAGGGTATCCAAATATCTAGTTTGCACCATTAGAATACAAGAAAAAACATCTACTATTTATCATACAATAATTTAGGGCTAATCATCGTACAAGCTAGAATTGGCTACTATATGAGCATTCTCCATGAGCCATAAAAATTCATGTCAGAGTTGTATGAGAATTTATTTCCTTGTAAGAGAATATGAATTATCATACAATTAAGTGCACTAGTCATACAACAAAATGTTTTATTACACAACATAAAAAGATAACATTCAAAAGATAAATGTTAGAATTAAACTTAATCAATCTCTACATTTGTTGATATGAGATTATTTTGAAGTGAAGAATTTGTAATGGAATAATCATTATTTTTTCATTGATGTCAAACTAGCTACTTGGTGGTAAGACAACTTCTTAGTTGATTTGGGTACTATCATTTGTTTGATTGATGAAGAGGTTTTGATCAAATGTGATAACAAGAGCACCTAGAGGAAACGTTGAGTTATGGTATGATAAAGGAGTACAAAGATTAGTTAAGAAAATGATGATATAGTGTATTGTTTATCTACATAAGGATGCATAGGTTGGATACATTGATTAAGTCTAGAATAACAAGTCAGAAGAATTGAGTGTGCCAAGCTTGACCGAGTGCATAGTAGGTGCCAAGAAACGTTAGTGCAAATTGAGCAAAAAATCAGTTGGTGCTGAGAAAAGTGAAGATTCAGTGTATGCCAAGTAAACTTAGTATAAGCTGAGTAAAGTTTAGTTGATGTTGAGCATCAATAAATTGTTTTTTTTTTTTTCTAGTTAACTAGTTAAAGATGAGTGGAAGAACAATATGGAAGGTAAGTAACAACATATTGATGCTGAGTGCCAGAATTCATATTAAATCATAGATTTGACAAATCTTAGCTAACTATTTTGTTTTCTTGAATTGTATGAAGCATGTGAAAGATAAGTATGATGAGTTGGTGGCATAGAATTCAAGGAAAACTATTTTGTGATGAATTCAATGAAGACCAAGAAAGAAATTTTTAGAGGAACCCAATGGAAAAGTGGGTAGATTCATTGTATCCTACCTAATCCTACCTAACCCTAAAATAGATAATTGTGGTTAAATGAAAAAAGATCTTAAATCTCTATTTATAGAGAGAGATGGTCAAAAGAAAAGGTTTTCATGTGTGAGAACCTAAGGAAGACAAGGAATCTACGATATTGCTTCATTTAGTGGCTGATCAGAAGAGACTATAATTTTCATGCAAAGAAAGAAGGCTCAAGAGTATGAATGCTTGAAGGGTGAACTATCTATTAGAGCTGAAGTGTGTGAAAGCCAAGAAGAATAGAAGACTAAAATAAAGATATGTTATATGTAAGTGAATTGTAATTTGTTATCAGATCAAGCCTTACTATTACTTTCTAATCATTGTACCAGTTTAGGGTAAATCCTTTGGATTAAGGTTGACCTAATAGTAATTTGTAAATCCTTTAACTAGGTGACATTCCAAGTGAATGATCTAAAGTCCTCTAATAAGGATCACTCCTAAAAAGGTGATTAAAATCCTCTAACCAAGTCACATTTAGAAGTATGTATTGTAACCTTTAGAAGGGTTGGTCTTTCATAGGGCATCACTTCAAAAGAGTGAGAAGTAGCAGCATCTTACTGGTGGTTTTTTCCAAATTGAGTTTTCACATAAAATCTTTGTGTCAAATGTGTTATTGAATCTTTCATGTTTCATGTTTACATTTCTAAAAAGTTGTGTTGACCTAGGACAACAACCTACAAAGTTTAAGCATTGTATGATTGAATGGATGCATGCATAATAAGGCTTTATGGACATGGGTCTACTAAGCACTAAAAAGTTTGATTTGTACATCCAAACCTTGGATAACTAATTCACCCCCCTCTTAGTTATACTAAAGAGTTCCAACAACATCAAGAAGTACTAGATACCCATATCTTGAGAAATGGACACTTGATAACATACTAGACCTTAAGTTAAATCTCTACTCTATGCCATGATATACAACAACCTAATAAAAATGAGAACATCAAACATTGTACTGCATGATATAACTCTAATACATAGCAATGAGGTAAGACATCAAGTAAACAAAAACATCAAGTAAATAATAAGATGCATCATAACATAACATGAAATGCCAATGCATTAAAGGAAAGCATAAGTAATAAGAGACATACTTTGAATAAACCAAAGAATCAAGTAAACATCCAACTCCAACCCTAAAACTAGATGCAAACCATTTTTATACACTAGTCCCCTATAGTGGTATAGGTAGCTACACCTCCCAACCATGTGGAATAGGAAGCTTTAGAAATACCATACAAATATGGTCAAAACACCACTAAACAAAATGCTCAAACATTTAACTCAATACTAATGCAAGAACCAAATCAAATGCATCAGTCTAAACCATTTCACAGTGCAACCACTACACATATCTGAAGGGTACTCACAAAACAACATTGTAATACCATGAAAATCTTGGTAACTATTGGCACATACCTCAATGAAACTATGAAATACATTATAATCTCATAAATTAGACATAAAGAATTGTAGACACTTGAAATTGTCCCAAACCCTATATTAATTTATTTAATATTTACCTTGACATTAAAATTAATTATATTTTCATGTTCCTATACTTAATTAAATTTATTTAATTAAACAAGTTCACTTCACTAATGTATTTAAATTTAATTTAAATACTACTCTCTAACGTGTTAAATTTATTTAATACATAGTACTCCATAAATCACCTTTTATATAAATTTTAATTAATTAATCCTTTCACTTTATTAAATTCTCTAATCCTATGATAAAATCAAATCCTATTTGATTTGATCCTAATCCCACCTAAAACTTAGCCTACCACCCATCACTCTCATCGTTCTAAGCCTACCCACAGTTTGTTAAATTCACTTTATTAATCTAAAGTTTCCTCTTAAACACCCTTTTAGTCCCTAAGTGGTTTCTCACACATGTGTGAAAAACTCAATCCCTAGGGTCCCCCCATTCATTAACTTCTCCAAAAGGACTCTTACATCTTTGGCCCCCACTCCTTTTCCTAAGGTTGCTCACACATGTATGAGAAAATCTTGAGCTACTCAAATCATAAAGGCTCCTTTTAACTTTTGCATGGCTTGTCCTTTAGCTCATGTGTCTCCCTTGTGACACCTATGTGGATGCAACATAAATGTGACCTCCTCAAGGTATCCCTCAAGTCTATAAATATAGCCCTTGTCTCAAGCATTTTCAATCTCCTCAATTGCATTTTTACCATGCTAGTATAGTGTTAGAACTTTTTAGAGATTTTCAATCATTTTGTTAACCTTTGGGAGTTAATTTAGATTCATTTCATTTGCATTGATGATTTAGTTATTTTTCTTGCATCCACCTCCATTATCCATGAATGCTCTCAAGAATGGTTTCTTCCATAGCCATTTTTGAGGTGTTCTTCACTGATTTAGCATAGTTTCATACTATTTTTCATATTTTCATCATCTTGGGATTCAATAGTTGTGTTTGAGGAGAGAACATCCACATTGCTCAATCTTGAGCACACTAACAAAGTCTCATTTGGGTGCACTTGTTGAGCTACTCCAAGGTTGCATGGAGATTCTTTTCTTTTGGTTGCATTAGTATAGTAAAACAAAATGATAGTTAGTAGTTATTTGTTTAATTTAAATCTTGATATATGAACATGATACTAACATTTTCTTGTTTATGCATGCTCTCAAAAGATTAGGTTTTCATGTATATATTTTGGCATGCCTGGTGGGAGCCACATCCATTTTTCTTACCTAAAAATTGTTAAAACTCATAACTTTCTAGAAAAGACCATGTACTATCATCTTTGTTCCAACATAGTGTCGTTTGTGTAGATGAACAATCATCTCCACTTCCAAACTGTCATCTATGCTAAACTATTATCTGCAAAATGTGTCATCTACACAAAATTGTCATTTGCACAATTTTTCATCTGCACATTTTGTCATCTACATATTTATTGTCTACGTATCCTGTTGTCTACACATTTTGTCACCTACGTATTTTGTCACTTGTGTGTTTTGTTATGTATGCATTTTTTCATCTGCACAATTTTTTGTCTACACTAATTTTTTCATTTGCACACTTTATTGTCTACATACTTTATCGTCTACACATTTTAGCATGTACTACTTTCTAGCACTTGCAAGTTTTGGCATCTATAGTTTTTTTGGTTGTGTAGTTTGGCATCTGTGATTTTATACTATCATCTAAGATCTACAAAATGTAAGTATTAGGTATAACTTATTTCTTTCTATTCTCTCAATTGCATTTAATTGTCTCTATTGTTTTATCACCTATGACTGTATTTTGTTATCTCTGGTATTTGGTAGATTTTCTAATTTTTGAAGGATTATTGGTATTCACTTTATCATTTACTTCACATACAAAGATTAGTAATCACATTTTTTTGTAGGAATCAGACTTTGGAGGAATTTGGAATTAGAGATTGGTATTATTAACCACTTTTCCTTTGAATGGATGTGCTTAAATTGGATAAAATCAAACCCACTCTTGAATGACCAAAGTTAAAATAATCATATCTAATCTTGAATGCTTATTAAATTGAACAAAATATTTCATTGAATGAATGTTGCTAAAACACAATCTTGAATGCCTTAAAGGAATTGAAAACTTTGATTGAATGAATGTTGTTCAAACACAATCTTGAGTGCCTAATAAATCTACATGCTTTCATTCGAATAAATGTTAATACACACTTTTGAATGCCTAAAAGATCAAAGAACCATTGCAATTAAACACTCAAATTTGATGCTTAAAATGAATACATTCAATCTTGACTGACATAAAGGAACTTGTTCTATCCCTATCAAATTTTTTATGTTGATGCCGATCAATTTATTTTTGGTGATGAATTCTCAATTTATTATGTTGATGATGTTGTTTATTATGTTGATGATTTTGTAATTGGAAAGAACTTTGCATGCTAAATACGAGTATCTTCAAGAATAAATTACAAAATCTAAAGCTCCATCGGGAATAAATAAGTGACTTTTAAACCTAAGACCACTTACGTATTCACTCCTTTCATTCCTTTGGTGATTTTAAGTGCATAAGAAATAAGTTGTCTTTTTTTTCTACTTTTAAGAAGCTTGCTTGGGGATTTCATCACCTCAAGGGAGGACCTCAACTCTTGTGTTCCGATGGAGTATAAATAGAATGAGATAAATCCAAGGACACCTATCTTGGAAGTAGAATATTTTCACTTGTGGCTAAGCCCCAAAGAACTTTATACCTTTGGAAAGTGAAGGTGGAGATTTGGGTTACCATCTCTTTCCAGCCATGTGGCATTATTCTCTTTCATCTATAGATTTGAGCCTTACTTAACTTGCATATATCGAGGACACCTCTAGTTAAGCATGTATATCCTATTTGAAGCCTTATTATATTGTTGGTATGTTTGACATGCTTGATTGTTTGCAACATTCCCCATTTGAGAGAAAAAGGGGACACACCATCCAAACTTTCCTTGCATATATACCATTATTTCCTTTGCATGTTATATTTTGAAAAAAATAAAATTAAAAAAATGCAAAAATCCAAAAACAACATAAAAGTTCAACATAAAAAAAAAAAAAAAAAACAAAAAAAAGAAGATCTTATTTTAATTCCTCTTAGTCAATTTGTCCACATAAATTCCAAATCACTTCTTCTATCCATCAAATTCATCACCATCATGCATCTCTTGTCCTAATCATTCAAATCATTTCTCAATTTCTTAATCATCCTAATCATTTTCTCATCTTACTAATCATTCAATCAAATTCCCAATCTTTATTCAAGTCATGTTTCATTATCCACATAAAGATCTAATTTCCTTATCCATTCTCATAATTTATCCTTAATCTAATCCTTCAAATCATCATCATTCTAATCCAATATCTTTTCAATTTCATTTCTTTCTAAATTATTCCTAAAACCTCCATCCAAAATCTATCTTGCAAACCTCATCTATTTAAATCTTGTTTTAATCCAAGTTTTCACAAAATATTCTACTTTGGAATTAGAAGCACCATTATAATCTCAAGACTTTAATACTAGTTATCTTGATTGACCTATACCCAACAATAGTCAAGATTGACCCGAATTGCATTCATCAAATATATTTCTCCTTCATCAATATTCAATCCAATCTTTGGGTGGAAAGACCTTTCCAAAGTGTGGTATTAGACCTTCATCCTTGAGAAAACTTGTCATAGGGGCACTCTCTCACTTGGGATCATTTGTCCATCTCCAAGTGGAGGAAGATATCATCATCCAAATCCAACACCCAATTGTTTGAAATATCATAATGTCTTTATCTACATCAAGGTTATCTCAAACCTCTATCCAATATCAAATCAAATCAAATCCAATCCAATCAAATCAAAACAAAGTCCAAAATTGGTCCTAGTCCTAAGGTCATATTTTATACATCATCTTATCTTTCACCACTTGTCATCTAAGTTCATAGATATGAATTGGCTTAACCAAAGGGTTGAATATCTTTAAAGGAAATATGGAGTTATAGCTCCAATTCAACCAACATACCAAATCAATCCTCAAAATTTCTTGTCCAATCCTAGTCCATCTCACATTTATTATTCTTCCTCTACCTTTGATGAGTGAAATCCACCTCATTATCATTCATCCACATATGATTATAGTCATAGCTCACATAATTCCTCAAACATAGATGCCATTGCTAAAGAAATTTAAGAAATCAAGAATTATGTCCTTAACCTACAAAATGGGGGTCAAAAGAAAAAATCTACCTTCCAAAACATATGTCCTCTTCCCCCACATTTCCAAGTCCATAATCCTCATCACATCCCATCACCCCCAAATCCTCTATGTAATTCTCCATACTTTGAGCTTAATGTGTAAAACCATCATCATGATCCCCTACCTAGCTCTCAATCACCATACAATCCTAATCATCTAAAATCAACATCATCCCCACTTTGTAATAAGTATGTCTATGTCCCACAATCATTGGTAGAAATCTTTTCTAGATACAAAACTAAAAATAAATTAATCCAATCACCTAAAATTGTATACCTAATTCCATGTCCAGAACTTGTTCCAAAGCTTGCCATTATGGATTCCTCCTCTCCTTTAGATCCAAGAAATTTTGCATCCCATGATTCCCTTATCCCTCAAAATCCATTTATCCCTCTTGATCCATCTCATAAACCCCTTCCTAATCAAGATCAAGACATCACACCCATTATTGATTCCCCTCCATCTCAAGAGTTAACATCCATTAATCCTCCACTTCATGAAGATTTTCCTTCCACTTCATCCACTAATACTCCTCCATGTCAAGATCAAATCACTCCATCTCATGGTTCCATTCCCTCCACTCCATTATATTTTTCTATTCCATCTCATGATCTAATCATTCCACCACATAATCCTCTTATATGTCAAGATTTAAGTACCTCTTCATTTCTATTTCATGATCCCAATCCACTCAAGATCCTATTACCCCTCATAATCCCCCTCATGATCCTAATCCTCCACATGATCCTATCACACCTATCCAATCCAATCATGAACCCCCTATACATGGACTTACATCTTGTATTGAAGATGATAAGTATCTGATTGAAAATATAATGTCTCATGATGTTGTTACAACTTCCACTCCTTCCAAATCCAAAAAACCTCCATCCAAATCTAAATTTTCCCATCATCCATATTCCACATCCATTTTGGTCCATTATATCCATATTCCCATTCTTTCCTCATTTCCATCCTTTTTGGGTCCTTCTGTACTATAGTCCATGTCTTGTTTTTCTCAATCTAATCAATCTCTTCTTTCATGGCTTTAATTTAGTCCTCATTCTCTAAGGAATCTTTCACTATATTAGCAATCATGTATCACTTCCTATCTTATTCCCTATCATTGGTCTAGCATCTTTGTCTCCAAAAATTTTTCCAGCAAGGTGATGTCTTTTGACATACTTTGACAATCTTGGTTTTGCTTTCCTTTCTTCAATAGATCTTCCAAATTCATAATCACTATGTACTTCTCTATCAGGTAGTTCAACATATTATTCATCTAAACTTATCTCAGAATCAGAATGTGCCTAAGCTTTTTCCTACAACTCATTTTCTAAATGCAACTTGACATTCATTGTATGTGACTCAATGGTCATAGAAACTTGTTCTTGATTTACAACTTGATTTATAGAATCTTCATTAGTAGGCATACCTTCATAAAAGTATACAAATGATTTGTATTCTTTAGGTTCCTTCATAGGTTCAACTTTGTGTACCTATGTATATTCATCAAATTTCATATTTGTACTTTCCAAAACTTTATTAATGTTAGTATTTAAACACTTATAAGCTTTACTTCTTGTGGAATAGCTAAAAAATATACCTTCATCACTTAAGCATGTAATTTACCATTCCTAAAATCCTTAAGAATGTAATACTTGCCTCTAAATATCTTAAAATATTTTACATTAGGTGAGTATCCATACCATAATTCAAAAGGTGTTGAATGAGTACCTTTCTTGACTTGTACATGGTTCAAGGTATAGACAACTATACTTACAACTTCTCTCTAGTATTTCAAAGAAACATTCTTCTCCATCATGAGTGTCCTAGCACAATTCATTACAAATATATTCCTCCTTTCAACAATTCTATTTTGTAGAGGGGTTCTAGGTGCAGAAGTCCGTCTCTTGATTCCTCTATCATTATAGAACATTTCAAACTTATTTGATGTAAATTCTCCATCTCTGCTAGATCTTAAACATTTCAAGCTTTTTCATGTCTCCTTTTCAACTCTAGTTGAGTACCACTTAAACATTAGGAAAGCATCAGATTTCTATTTTAGAAAGATAACTATTATCATCCTAGAATAATCATCATAAAATAGGATAATGTACTTGTCACCTTTGTAGCTTTGCACATCAGTTGGTCCACATAAATCAATATGAATAATTTCTAGAATTTTTTTAGAGGTATGAGTCTTACTTTTAAAACTAGATTTTGTCATCTTGCCTAACTAACATTGTTTACAAATTGTATTGTTAGGTTTCTTCAGTTTAGGCAAGCCTCTAACACTTTTCATGTTACTGATATCACTAAGTTATCAAAGTTAACATGACATAGCCTCTTGTTGTAATGCCCCACAATGTGACCCAAAAAAAGTTAACCTAAAGTTTTACTAAGTTTGAGAAACATTTTTATTTTAAAAAATGTAAAGATAATAACTTAACAACATCAAATACAATATAGCGAAAGCAATTAACATTCACTCATACATCAACAACACATAAACATGCTACAACTCTTAAAACATGTTACAACTCTTAAGGTTCCTATGACGATGAATCATATTTAATTTTAATTAATACTAAAAATAATATAATATAAATCCATATAAAATAATAATTACAAGTACAAATGCATTTAAATAATATAAAATTACAAGATGCCACTTGGCAATAAATAGAATGCTCAATCATCCACTATACAGATCAAAGGGTATGAAAGGATGAAATAATATACATCAAGAAATAGATTACATCATCTTGTAAGATCTATGAAATCAAATACAATACACTAAGTATAACCATCCATCATAGAAATACAAGAATAGAGAGAAATAAATATTTATACAACTTATCCAGCAATGACATCTAACAGTTGGATCTCAATGGTATAAGAAAAAACTTTACTACCTAACCTCGTGGAACCCAAAAGGGCCCACTCTCATCACGCTTAGGAGATAGTCTCAAGTCCCAAACAAAATAACAAACTCACAAATCAAAACCAACATCTAGTTTCAAGGAATCACTTGAAGGAAAACTATCTCAAAGGATACCAAGATATAAGTATCAACTAATCCTAGAGGCAACATAGACACATAGGAAATCTATTACACAAGTGGGCAACTATCATTGCATGAACCAACTCTAAGGATACCTGACTAGTCTTTTAATCCTTTAGCCCTATAGTGAGTCTATGTAGCGCTAGTATTTTTTTGTACTAACAAGGCATACTAATGAAGCATGGTCACAACCAATCATTCTCTCTACTCCCATCTTAGCCTATACTATCACTCGAGACATGGGCAAGGAAAAAAAGACTCTTATTAATTCATTTAAAACCCATTTAATGAAATGTTATCACTTATTAAACAACCTATAATGGGTTACTCGTCAGCCTCTTTAGGGCCTCAACCTCCATTAAAAACCACTTCCCAACATGACATACGAATAACCTACCCTAAGCTCAGTAAAATAAAAAAGATCTCAAAAGACCTCATACCATACATTAGTTCTTCAACAAGCAACTAACAAGCATTGAAATATCACTGCTCAAAATACAAGCATCACTAAAATGAACATACTAACAAGACTAATCTAAGAAAGTATAGATAAACCAATCCATGTCATAACATGAAATCACCAAGAAGAAATCATACCAACACCTCAGTCCTATACAAGTGACTGGAAAGAAATCCAAATACAACTGATTGAAGACTCAAAGGTTATATCAGATAGGTCACACCATTCACCTCAGTTTCACACAAGAACACTAAAAAGAAATAACAATCAATAGATCAAAACATCTCATAGAGCATACAAGACATGTTACCATGGTTGAGTATAAAAGATTGAGATCAAAACAACATCATGACATAACAAAATAAAACTTTCAAGCCTTTGGTAAACATCCTGATTTGGTCAAAGTACTAAGTCAACTTGACACCCAATAGTAAAATCACATGTCATAAAAAGAGTAAAACAAAAGTAACTTTAACGAAATATTAGGTTTAGAAAATAGAATAGTTCCATTTTCACTTAAAGGTTTTTAAGTTTTTAGTTTCGTTATCAAGTATATCACTTTATAATATTTTGCAATCTAAATCAGGGTTTCAGTTTCCATTTCTTTAGTTGCCAAATTTACTAAGGTTTTTGAGTTCACAAGAATTCTAGATGATTCAATAAATCATATAAAGTTGTTTAAACATTGTTTCATAGTTCAATTCATTATCAAAACATAAGAGTTCAGTGAACATATACATCATAGTTTTCATCTTTTTAAAGTATGTTAAATTACTAAGGTTTTCGAATAAGAAAATTTCCCTAGCAATATAAATTGTTTTCATATATAGTTGAATCATCAAGCACAACCAAGTTTAGTAAAGATAACCATTAATTCTCCGAATTAATTTCTTTGATTTTTAATTTACTTTAAAATTATATTTAAATAATAAAGTAATAAATCAAATTTTCAAATAATTAACTTTCAAATTTTAATAGTACTTTTTAAAATTATTAATATTAATAATTATCAATTATTACAATAATAATTTAAAATTTATTAAATTTTGGAAAAAAATTTCCAAAAAGGAAACCTGCTAAAAATGGAAACCTACTAAAAATAGAAACTTGCTAAAAATAGAAACTTTTCAAAAATAGAAACCTACTTAAAATAGAAACTAATTATTAACAATTATTACCATAATAATTTTAAATTTATTAAACTTTGGAAAAAATTTCCCAAAAAGGAAACCTGCTAAAAATGGAAACCTACTAAAAAAGAAACTTTCCAAAAAATAGAAACATGTTAAAAATGGAAACTTTCCATTAATTTAAACCTGCTAAAAATAGAAACTTTCCAAAAAATAGAAACTTGCTAAAATAGGAACTTTCCAAAAATAAAACCCTACTAAAAATAGGAAATTTTCCAAAAATGGAAATCTACTAAAACAACAAAATTCTAAATATAGAAACATTCTAAAAATTGAAACCTTTTTGAAATAGAAACCTACTAAAAATAAAAATTCTCCTAAAATAAAAACTTGCTAAAATTAGAGACTTTCTCGAAATGAAAACTTACTAAAAATCAAAACTTACTAAAAATGGAAACTTTCCAAAAATAGAAACATACTAAAAATATAAACTTTCCAAAAAAAAATTCCTCTTTTTAAAAATATAATTAATAATATAATTACATGGTAATTATAAATTACTATGTAAATTATACTATATTATATTATTTTATTTTTGATAAAATTTTCCAATAGAATTTGATATAGAAATCCAAACGCATAGTTAAATACTATAAACAAAATTCATTTTCTTTTCAAAACCCAAATCCTGATCTAACAATTCCATATACGAAACCTCAATTTAACAATAATGGTTTCAATTTAACTCTTTCACAGATGTATTCAAGAATAGAGAATAGTAAATCTTAACACAATGGTTTTCTAATTTTCAATTTGTATACAAATGTTTCCTAAGAATGATGAACAACCAAATCCACACACAAGGTTTTCAATAATTAAATTACTTACAGAAGTTCCCGAAAATGAAGAATAATAAATATGCTAACAAAGTTTTCAACATAGAAGAATTCTGAAAATAGGAGCACAACAGACATAGAGAAGACAAAAATTTGAACGATAGAAAATAACTATACAAATAAACCATGAGATCTTATCTGGATCTGATGTTAAAATGATGAGTGCACAAAACACACAACAACTCCTTTTTTCTAAAAATCTTCCTCTCTAAAATTACTCCTCCAAAACCTGTGTAATTGCAAAATGAGCTCTAGATTTATGATAAAGATTTCTCCATTAATTTGGGGCTCTGATTGTACAATCAGGCAAACATTGATAAAAAATTCTTCCTTAATTTGAGGCTGTGATTGTGCAATCATGAGAGGAAACTTGCTGATCAATTAGTGTTTATTACTTTATTACCTTTTACCTTTTTAGGCACAACTCTTTTAGATATTTAATTACAAAATATCTTAATTAGCTTTCTCTCTTTAATTAATTTATTATATTTTAATTTCATGCATATGCTTTATGCAATTTTAATTAAAATAATTTTATAAAATTTATGTTTTCTCTCTCTAGTTAATTATGAGAAATTTTAATAATATATTTATTAATTCAACTAATAACAGTATTTAGATTTTATTATTTAAAATAAAACTCCTAAATAAAAATTATCAAATTAAATAAATATAATTACGCCTAAATTAGAACCATAACTTTATCTTTAAGTTGAATTCTTTTATTTAATTAATTCACAAGACATTTTTTATGATTAACTTAATTAATAACATAATTTAGAGTTTATTATTAAAATAAAACTCCTAAATCAATATCATTAAATTAAATAAATATATATAAGTCAAAAATAGAACTTTAATATAATCTTTTAAATTTAATTCTTTTATTTAATTATTTTTTCAATTAATTAAATATAATTAAATATTGAATTTCTTTATAAAATTTCCATTAAATTATCTTTTAATTTGATTTAATTAAAATAGAAAATCATGACAGACCCACAAAACCAAATATAATAACTCAACAGAAAGTCAAAGAACAAAGTCAAATTCTAGGGTCAGTCATAAATTCATGTCATTTGACAAATTTGAAAAGGTAAAACTAACTTAGATACTTGTCCTACTTTCTAGGACAATTGGCTTAGGTTAGGATTTGGACTCAAGACTTATCTTCCCATTTATACGATTGAAATACTACAATAGGGTATGCTCATTCTAGCAATTCAAGGAAGTTGATACCGAGTACCTGCAATCTACATAAAATCCACACATATACAAACACAATATTCTAAACTAAAGAGACAATAGCAGGAAGTGGTTCATCATATAGATCCCAACTAGTAGGTGACTACAACTCGCTTCCTCAGCCACATCAAAAATGTCAAACATAAAGAAAACATACATGCACACCATACACATGCAAGAATGGGTAAGTATCCATATAAATCACATATAAATCATTTTTCTAATTAGCATCATGAAATGACTGAAATCACTATATGAACACATTTATCATTATTAAAATAATCATTAAATAACTAAAATAACTAAGTAATTCATCACATATATCAATTGAGTATAAAATAACACTTAATCCAATCTGGTAACCTAGCACTGATAATCATAAAACATAATCCAAAAATTTGCCTAAAAGATTTTGGCAATATAATAAAAAAGTCAACTAGGGGTAGGCATTACACTTGTGCCATAACCACACATCATCAAATTCTACAACAAGAAAATAAGCATCATTCATATCAAGATAAAATAGACTACCTCTAGTTTGATTACCTTTACCAATTATTTTCCCATCAGTGTCATAGATCTTTTCTATCTTGTTCTCAAAATCAACTTTGCAACCTAAACTATTCAGTTGTGATACACTCACCAAGTTATAGTTAAGTCCTTCTACATAATAAACATTGTCACACATGATCTTTTATGTGAGTTTGATTGATCCTATTCCTTCTATCAGATAGGGTGCATCATTACCAAATCTTACACTATTTCCATCATAATAATCAAGGGTAATGAATTTACTTTTTTCTCTAGTCATGCGATGTGAAAACCCACTATCAATGATCCATCAGTCACTCTTGTTCACATAAGAAACTAGTGTAGTTGCTTCATCATATTCAGAATCATCCTTCATGCAACATACACCACTTCATCATCATGGACATTAGATCCATCTTTGGTTTTCTCTTCAACAATATAACAAGACTTCTCATCTTCATCTTTGTAATAATTGTTGTGCTCATCTCTTTTACTTTTGTGTTTGTCTCCATTTCTAGTATTCTTCTTCTATCGACATCTAGCAACAATATGACCAACCTCATTGTAATTAAAGTACATGATAGGTAACCTACCTTTGAATTTTCCTTTTCCTTTGTGAAATCTCCTTGCTATTAGTGCTTCGAGTTGTTCTACATCATCCTTATCTATATCCCTATCACTAGAAACATATTTGACCTTTTTCTTCTTCTTTTTAGGCTCTTTTAACAATAGTTTAGCTT
Organism: Cupressus sempervirens; assembly: GCA_028749045.1. NCBI lineage: Eukaryota > Viridiplantae > Streptophyta > Pinopsida > Cupressales > Cupressaceae > Cupressus > Cupressus sempervirens. Next base: position 307,746,181 of record CM053785.1, on the reverse strand, counting down.
TGAAAGAAGAATCAACATTCTCTGATTTGAAATTATTAAAATTAAAAGGTAGTGAGTCTACCTATCAATCATTCTCTAATTTGAAATTAATAGAATTAATGAGTTCAAAGGTAGTGAGTCTACCTATCAACCATTCAAGCGTTGGATCATTACCAAGTGTGCATCTTAGTTCTTGTATGGCAAAGACTCAAATACCTTAGATGGTTAGTAGGGTTCTTATTACTTTGCTGATCATAGTCTCATCTGCAATTTTACTAGTTGCTCCTCTAATAACATTAACTACTTCTTTTACTCTGGCACAATATTGAACTATATTCTCACCTTCTTGCATTCTCATATCATCAGACTTACCTCTTAGACTTTCAAATTTGGCTCTTAGCACAGTTTTGTCTCCTCTATATATTTTTTCAATAGCATCCCACATCTTTTTAGTAGTATCACATTCCTTGATGTCATCAAACTTAGTGTATCTTAGGGAAGATGCAATCTCTAACATAGCCTAATTATGTTCTCTCTTATTTTTCAAATCCTCGATAGTTAGGGCTCCAATAGGTTCAAGATGCTTAGTGGTGATGGTAGATTGTCCATGGTCTCCAAGACCTCCTAGGTCTAACTTCATTAGACTTTTCCATGTAGGGAAGTTCTCCTTGTTAAGCTTGGGTACCTCTCTTTTAGACATCTTGATCTTTTGCTTCTAGTACCTTCAAACTAGTCCTCTTAAGCACTATGGCTCTGATACCAATTGTTGGAATTCTTTAGAATAACTCAGAGGGGCTCAATTAGTTATCCAAGGTCCAGGTGTATAAATATTTTTTTTTCAATTCTTAGTAGACCCATAATCATAAAATCTTATCATGCATGCATCCATTAGATCATACAATACTTAAACTTTGTAGGTTACTATCCTAGGTCAAAATAACTTTGCAAAAATATAAACATAGAACAACATAAGAACATTCAACAGATTTTACAAAAAGATTTTATGTCAATACCCAATTGGGGAAAAACCACTAGTAACATCCTACTAATTCTCACTCTTCTGAAGTGATGCCTTATGAAAGGCCATCCCTATTATAGGCTACAATACACACTATTAAATTAACCCAATTAAAGGATTACAATCACAATATTAGGAGTGAGCCTTATTAGAGAATTTTAGACTATTCTATTAGAATTTTTGTTAAAGGATTTACAAATGACTATTAGGTCAACCTTAATACAAAGGATTTAACCTAGATCAATACAATGATTAGAAAGTAGTAATAAGGGTTGATCTAATAACAAATCACAACTCACTTGCAGGTTATAGATCTTTGATTTAGTCCTCCATTCTATGTGGCATTCATACACTTCAGCTATGTTAACTTGTTCACCCTTCAAGCATTCATACTTTTATGCCTTCTTGCTATGCAAGCCAATTGTAGTCACCTTTGTCTTGTCACTAAATAAAGCAATACCTTAGACTCCTTATCTTCCTTAGGTTCTCACAGATGACAACCTTTTCTTTTGACTAGCTATCTCTATACATTATGCATTCAGATATTTTTTTACTTAACCTTAATCGTCCATTTTAGGGTTAGGTAGGATTAGGTAGGATATAATGAATCTACCCACTTTTCTATTTGGTTCCTCTACAAACTTCTACAATCTTCTTTTAATTCACCTCAAAATGGTTTACCTTGAATTATGTGCCATCATAGTTATCTTCCACATGCTTCACACAATTCAAGAAAACAAAATAGTTGGCTCAGATTTGTCAAATCTTTGATTTAACATTGTTTGTTTTCACTCAACATCTATATTATTTTGTCACTTGGCCAAGACTAGTTCACTTAGAAAACATTAAAGTTTACTCATGCTTGACACCAACTAAACTTTACTTGGCATATACTAACAATCACTTGGCTTGCACTATTTTTCATCTTTTCTCAAAAGCTCTTATTTTTCATTAGCTTCAATTAGTTTCTACTCAACTTGCATTGACCACTCAACAAATCTTGTCAGAAACTTTTCTTACTTGATCTTCTTTCAGTCTTAATTTGAGTAATTTTTCATTTCAGACATTAAGTAGATAAACAATATACTATAATATCAATGTCTTACTTGATCTTAGTGCTTCTTTTACAGACTAAATATCTCACCCTTTCTCTAGGTGCTATTGTTATCTTCTCTTTTCAAGTCAGATTCATCAATTAACTAAATGATAGCTTTAAGACCAGAAAAGAAATTGTCTCACTAGTAGGTAGCACATTTGACATCATTGACAAAATAATGATTGTTCCATTATAGGTTTTTCTCTTCAAAACAATCTTATATCAATAGTGATGATCCACACAAACCATATAATAAAAATTGCTAATACACAAGTGAAAATTTTTAGTAGATACAACTACATGATTAATCCTAAATACTTTTAATAAATCTTTTCCATTCTATATGCCAAATGATATAGACAACTTAGGCAATTTGCACTAGGATGTATATGAAACATTACTTATTGTATGAATCTACAAATAGTATCTTGAAATTAATATATAATGGAAATAAAACCAAGGGCATGTCATAATAAACTATACATCAAAGGAGAAATTTCCAATTACACTAATATGTGGGTGAGATGTAACATTTTCTTACCTCTAACTATTACCTTTCTGCAAAATTATAGGGGCAGTCATGAAGAGTCTAAAATGAAAACATGAATTTAAATTCAATGAGAAATGAAGAAGAGTACAAGAATAAATGGGGAGCATCATAAAATATATAAATAAGAAGAAAATACACTGAATAAGCCTATCTTAAGGATTTTAGACCAAATTTAATGGGATTTTATGTGCTCTATATGTGTGTTTGTGAGTCTATAGCACTCCAAGATTCTATTCTAGTACATGACCTATTGAAGAGGGAGATTATTGAAAATAGATTGATATAATTATGATAAATGTGTTTCAATCATTTTTTTGTCACTAATGTCAAACTTACTATTTTCTAGTAAGACAACTACTTACATGATTTGAGTACTATCACTTATTTGATTGATGAAGAGGATTTGATCAAAAGATGTAACAATAGCACCTAGAGGAAAGGTTAAGTTATGATATGAAAAGGACTACAAGAACAAGATAATATGGTGGTAACATAGTGCATTGATAATCTACTTAGGGTTGCAAAAGATTGGTTACACTAAGCAAGTTCAAAAGAACAAGTATAAAAAAGTTTGTATGCAAAACTTGACCGAGTGAATAGTAGGTGCCAATAAAAGTCAGTGTAAGCCAAGTAGAAAAGTAGTTGGAGCTGAGCAAAAGTTTATTTTAGTCTATGCCATGTAACATAGTGGATACTAAGTAAATTTTAGTTAATGTTGAGCACTAGTAAACTTAAGTTTGTGTTGAGTGATTTTACAAAGGGATGTTGAGCAACACAATATGTGTGAAGCATCAGAAGAAAGTTAATGCCAAGTGCTAACATTATGTGAAAGATCATGAATTTGATAGATGTAAGAATTTTTTTTTGTTTTCTTAGAATGTGTGAACCATGTGAAAGATAAGATTAATGAGTTGGTGGCATAGAATCCATGGTAAACCATTTAGAGCGGAATTCAAAGAGGATTGAAGGAGAAGTTTCTAGAATGGGATAAAATAAAATAAGCGGTAGATTCATTGAATTCTACCTAATCTATTCTAACCTTAAATTGGATGATGGAGAAAGAATGGCAAAATGTCTTAATTTCCTATTGATAGGGATAACTAGTTAGATGTAAAGGTTGTCATGTGTGAGAACCTAGGGAAGAAAAAGAGTTTAGGGTATTGCTTTATTTAGTGACCTAAGTGAAGAGTTTGCATTGGCATGTTAAGCAAGAAGGCTTAAGAATATGGATTATTGAAGGGTGAACAAGCTATTGGAGCTGAAATGTGCGAAAGCCAAGTAGAATGGAGGATTGAAACAAAGATCTGTAATCTACAAATGGAGTTGTCAATTGTTATCAGATCAAGCCTTACTATTACTCTCTAATAAATCCTTTGGATTAAGGCTGACCTAACAATCATTTGTAAATCCTTTAATAAAGTGACATTACAAGTGAATGGTCTAAAGTCCTCTAACAAGGCTCACTCCTAATTGGGTGATTTAAATCCTTTAACTAGGTGATATTTAATAGTGTGCATTGTAATCTTTAATAGGGTTGCCTTTCACAATGCATCACTTCACAAGAGTGAAAATGAGTAGCATGTTCTAGAGAAAGGAGATTATGCATTCATGGTTTCAAAAGTGACAAAGCACCAAGAGTAAGGTCCTTAAGACACTTTTTGGCACTAATCTCAAGCTCGAGATTATAGACATCCTAGTTCTCTTGCACAAGTTGAAAGGTGAGGTAGAAGCTTTAAATTTCATAGAGCAATATTTATTTTTGGTACAAGTTATCTACTTAGATACACAATATATTGATTGGGTTCATGAGGTAAGCGAGAACTTATTAAATACTACCGGTGCTACAAAATTCTACAACACTTTCTACATGTCATCTTTTCTGATTTACATGTTAGCTTCTCTATAGTTATGGCTAGGTTTCTCCAAAGTAAATTTTTTTCCTGATGATGTAAAACCTTATGAGTTCTACCCATGTTTACAACTAGAAAATAGTTATGTAGAATATATAAGAGTTAATGATGCATTTACAATGAGAATTTGCAAGGAGCTCTAAGGATGCCTAAAGAGGAGATTTAGTCTAGAGGCAATGGCAGCTACTAGTTAGTTTGAAAGCTATTTTTTACAATTCTCATCTTTCTCATATTTGCATCTTGTAGCCTTCGATGGATTCCCCTTAAAGATACTAAACTATCCTAGTGACATGACTGTGCTAATCAAAATAGTGAGGCAAGCGATTGAAGTAAATGTGTTGAGTGGGAGCTTGAAGAAGAAGGGATATGAATTCCCTATGAAGGTGGGAGCTTTTAGCTATGAGTCCTATTCTGATGCAAAGAACATGCTAAAGGCCTTCGAGATGAAATACAGATTATAAATGTAAATTTATGCCTATGTTTAACCCAAATGGGTATGGAAGGGAAGTGTTGTAGATTGGGAATGTGACTAAGCTCATCACCATGGTTGAAGACTACTGGGTAGATTGCAAAGATGAATTTTAGAGTCGAGATTGTGCATTTTCCAAGTTCATAGTGAGCCAAGTGAAATTGTTTCAAATTGATAGTAATGTCAAAGTAATAGAAGATAATGGAAAAAATATGTATAGTAATACATATTTGATGAAGTTAAGAGGCTTTCCTATCAACTCTGAACCATATGAAGATGCTTCAAAAGAGTTAGACATCATGGTGTCTCAAATTGTTAAAAGGACTATGAAGTGGGTCGAATGGAAAGAAAAAAGGAGCCAAAGCAAGGGCACATCCACTCAAGCTTCTCCAACAACTACAACTCCTTCCTCCAAATTAGAAGCTAAGAAGAAGGGAGAAGGGCTGAAAGATAGTGATGTCACCCTAGTTCCTTCACCTACTAGTAGCCCAATTCCTTCTACAAGCCCTACAGTTATACTCCCAAGTATCCCTCATGTGTAGGTGGTGGACTTAGGAGATGGAGGAAGCAGTGACAGTGAATCTAATAAATCAGATGAAGTAGCTAAGAATACTACAAATATAGAAAAAGGTTAGGAGTCCTCTAAGCTTGTCTCTTAAGCTCAAATGAATCCTTTCTCTTCAATCACAAAGAGAATCACTCTAGCCAAAAGGAAAATGTTCAATATAGACTCTCTTGGTACAACCTCAAAAGTGATTGGTACAAACTCATGGTTGGAAGACACTTTGGATAGGAAGAGAAAGAGGAAATATGAAGGTGCTCCTACTAAGGATACCATATCCCTTGTTGTTCAATTCTGGATCTACATTAACTAAGGTGAAGAAGTAGAAGACCTTGTCTATACTTGGACAGGACCTGAAAATAGGGCATTTAACAATGGAGATAACCAAGCCTAACAAGGAAGGAAGAATAGAGGATATGACTACAGATGATTTTACTTTAGTATGAATTCATAAGATGTGTGAGTTTGTTAGATCTAACTAATCCTCAAAAAATTACTTCTTGCCTAAGTTAAATTCTATATATGTTTGACTTAGTTTTTCCTTTCCTATTCTCTGGTTAAGAACATACCCTATTTAGTTTCAATAATAAACAAAAAACATTGCAAGTTTCATCATAGGGAGCTATACCTAACAATTCAGAGGAAAGTTAGTCTTCGTAGAAGAAACCTTCCAACTGTCATAATCAAATATTGTTCATGCATTAGGGCATTAAAGAGTTAAAATCAAAAGAACAAATCTATTTACCAATAGATTAGTGGAAACATCAAATAGTCACTTAACTAATTGATCTTATAACATGACAGAAAATGGTACTACCTCATGAAAATATTGTCCCAGTGCTCCAACCTAATCTTGGTTTCTAAGATGACCAAGAAGACATAATTTCATCTCTCAATACATCTATTTGGAGGACTAGGAGGAACATTGAATGCTATAGGAATGCTAGCCAAATATTGGAAGAAGAAGAATATAGAGATGAAGCATTAGATGGAGTTGTTTAGAGGAGAGACATCCAAAGGGTAGAAAGATAGTTGAGATGTGAAGCTCAAAGATAGAACTAACTTAGCACCTTGGAACAAACAAGGCTCCTCAGAAGTACCCAAGAACAGGGTGGGAAATACCCTATTTTTGATAAAATCATAGAACTTGGTTTTCTCATCCTAGATATTCCTAAGAGGAAAGGTGAAAAGAAAATCTAGAGTAGACCATCTTCTCCTATTAGAAATCAAAGCTCTTCACATACTACCTACCAGGTATTAGCCTTGCATGGGATTACTACTCCCCTAGTTATCAATTTTCTGACATACCTTGTGAGAACAATTATGGCTATGCCTTGGGCTATAGCAATAGGCCTGTTGGAATTGATAGGCTATGACCCACTCTCAGCTAGTTCAAGGAAGAATTTCTCTAAATTTTTGGGTGATGGGAAGGTTACCATAGATGAACACATTGAGGCCTTCTTCATAGCTTCTCACATCTTAGGAGTTGCTCATGAAGATGTAGCTGTAAGGTTATTTGTTGAAACTTTGACAGAAAATGCAACAAATTGGTTTTATCATTTGGATGATGGCTCAATTACCAATTGGGATACAATGAGAATGGTCTTTGAGACTAGTTTTAAGACTGCAAAAGACAAACATGTCTTATTAACACAGCTGACATCCATCAAAAAATAACCCACCATGAGTATGAGGGATTTTGTTGCTACTTTTAGTAAAACCACTAGTACAATTCCAACTACTAACGGACCCACTATTGGTAATTTGAAAATATTCTTCATAAGTGCGATGCCCCTAGATATCAATTATGACTTAAGATGAGCACATCCCACAGATTTGGCAGATGTGCAAAAGAAAGTAGTTGAATTTGAAGACGACTTGATTTTTGTCAAAAAATGGAAGCGAAAACTTCAAACTAAAGGAAGTTCTAGTAATATCACATCATCCAATGAGATGATTCAAAAATTGTCAAATGAGCTAGTAGCAGTTAAGAGACAATTACACAGCCTTAATTAGTCTTACCAAAAAAATAATCAAAATCCACTACGAAGGAATAATGATGGGAAATTTTTGTAGGGTTTACAACCAAGTTTTGTGATTGAGGCTACACCAAATAAAGGAAACATGTGCTTGTTTTATTTGATGATAGATCATGATAGTGAGAGCTACCTAGAAACTGCTTGTATGATGCAGTTGTTATTTGCCAATGAATTGAATATTATAACTTTCTATTTAGAGTTAGATTTGTACTCAAATGGTGACTCTAGAAATTTATTTTTGGAGTATGAGTCAGATTTTGAGCCTAAGGGAGAATTTTATGTGACCATTGATGGAACTTTATATATAGTGTTAACTCAAGGTCAAAGGCTTAAGAATCAATCCTCTAGTCATGCTCCAAGAAATGATTCCAGTTCTTCAACAAATAATATTCACTTTGATCAAGAAGAATCAACATCTCAAATAGGTAAGGAAAAAATTCCCTTTGATTTCATCCAATTTTTTGAAGAGTCAAAAATCCAGATCTCCCCTATAGATTATTTGAAGTCTCATCCCTCTGAGTTGAAAATATTGGTAGATTTTTGTAAAGGAAATACTTTAGATTTAAATCACACTAAAACCATTCAAGAAGGAGATGAAAATTTGATATCTAACTTGTTTAATCAAGAGGATTCTACTATCTTAGCAACCTCTCCTAGACAAAACCCTGATCCATTTTATATTTCACTATATATCAATGGATGCAAATTGAGAAATTGCATAATAGATTCAGGTGCATTAGACAATTTGATGCCTTATTCTATAGCTAAAACCTTGGGTCTCAATCTCACTAAAGTCCATGGAAGGTGTTACTCTATGGATTCCAAACAAGTCCCCTTGCTTGGACAGATAAAAGATGCATAGGTAGCCTTGGCTTCACATCCAAAGAAGAAAGTATTACTGACTATCCTAGTGGTAGATATTCCAACAAGTTATGGGCTTCTTTTGAGCAGGAATTTTACCAAGATTTAGGAGGAGCAATAAAGTTAGACTACTCCAAAATAGTCATAACCATAGGCAACAAAAAAGTTATATTGGAACGTGAAGAAAAGGAAAAATTTACTGTGCTAAAGTCAAATGATCCTAAAGCTCAGATCCACTATCAAGAACTAGAGTTTGGTAATTATATGCTATTTACTGAGGAAACTCTAGCTAAAAAAGGAAGTGGAGACCTAAGAAAAGAAATCCTCAATGTGAATAAAGAATCAATAGATATCTGGACATTAGAGTTTGATGGAAGCTGTTCCTCTTCAGGTTTTGGTGTATGTGTAGTGTTAATACCTCTTGAGGGAGAACCCAAACCCATGGCCTTCAAATTGGAGTTTGGAAATACAAATAACATGATAGAGTATGAGGCCTTACTACTAGGGATAATGGTAGTGAAGGGGAAAGGAATAAAGATCCTAAAGGCCTAAGGTGATGCAAAACTCATTGTAAGATAAATTAAAGGGCAATACTCTGTAAAGAATCACAAGTTGAAAAACTATAGAAATAGAGTTTGGGATAAAATAGAAGGTCTAGATCTTTTCTCTTTTGAAGTTGTACTAAGGGAGATAAACACCAAAGCTGATTCCTTAATAGTTTCTACTTCTCTACTATTACCCCATCCAGAATTCAAAGACAAGAAATACTAGATTGAGATTGTGTATCAAGCCTCTATTCCAAATAATATAGAATCTTGGCAAGTTTTTGAAGATGATAAGAGCTTTACTTTCCTTAGAAAATGACAAGGCTACTTGCAAACATCAAAGTAATGAAGGAAATAATGAATATTCTAATCATGGGCCAAAAGAAAATCAAATGGGTGAAGTCCAAATGTGTGGTAATATCATTCCCCCATACTTTATGTCTTTGGAAAAATTGTTTAATAGACATGATGCCTACATAAAGAAAAAGAGGGTGGAAAAGGGGCCTACTACTGGTGAGTATGAAGGAGTGAATATTGGTGATGTCCATAATCCTAAAATGATCAATATTGGTAAGTGTTGTTCACCAGGAGAAAGAAGCCACTAGACAACTTTTCATACAATACCAGGATGTATTCGCCTAGAGTTACGAAGACTTGAAAAGCTATAGGGATGGGAAAGTGAAACATCAAGTTCCTCTAAAACCTGACATAGTTCTCTTTTGATATAAATAGAGGAATTATATTCCTAAGGTAGCTAATGCCATATTTTAGGAAGTAGATAAGATGTTGAAAGAAAAGATTATCTATCCTATTCATCATTCCACCTAGGTAGCTAATATAGTTCCAGTTAGGAAGAAGAATGGAGAAATAAGAATTTGTGTTGATTTCTAGAATTTGAATCAACCATCTTTGAAAGATAATTTTTCCCTGCCTAATATGAATCATCTTTTGCAAATAGGAGTGAGGGCTGAAATGATGTCCATACTTGATAGTTTCTTAGGGTACAATCAAATAGAAGTAGAGGAAAAGGATCAACACAAAACAACCTTCACTACTCCATGGGGTACATTTGTATATCATAGAATGCCTTCTAGACTCATTAATGCTGGTGCTACATTCAAAAGATGCATGAGTAAAACATTTGTAGATCTTAAGGATTAGATTATAGTCATATACTTGGATGACCTCACTGTGCTTTCGAAGAAAAGGAAAAATCACATAGAAGATTTGAAGAAAGATGTCGAGAACATGGAATCTCACTCAATCCCAAAAAAATTGTCTTTTGTGTTACAGAAGTAAAACTTATAGGTCATATAGTTTCTTAGGAAGGTATCAAAATTGATCTAGAGTAAGTAGAGGCCATCCAAAGGTTAAGCTTGCTAGTAAACAAATAAGAAGTTAAGTCCTTCTAGATAGGTATATTTCCTCAAAAGATTTATTTTGGATTTTGCATAAACCACTAAATGCATTGTAGACGTGATGAAAGGGAATTCAAGTTTTAAATGGAATGAAGCTAGGAAACAGGGTTTCTAGAACATTAAGACTGCCATTGCCAACACCCTAGTATTATGTCACCTAGATTATAAATGATATCTCATCATTTACTATTATGCCTCTGAACACATTTTATTAGCAATACTTATGCAAGATAATGAGGAAGGGATACAAGCCCCAATAGATTTCATGAGCATACCTTTGAAAAATCATGAGCTAAAGTACTAATAAATCGAGAAACATGCCTTTGCAATAGTCAAAGCACTTAATAATTTTTGATTCTACATCTTGCACTCACATTCCATGGTCTATGTCCAAGATGTAGTAGTAAAAAGTGTGTTGACACAATAGGATGTAGGGTGTAATGCCAAAAGAACATGGATAGCAAAAACACAAGAGTATGATATTGAAATTAAGCCCACTAAGTTAGTGAGAGGAAATGCCTTGTGCAAAGCAATTGCAAAAAATAGGACTGTTGAACAAATGGAGGAATCAGGAGGAAAGCAACTGGTATTAGCAATAGGCATGCAAGATTGCTGGTGTGAGAATATTTCTTACTTATTGACCCATGGAGAATGTCCAAAAGGCTTAACTGTAAGACAAAGAAGAGATCTTAAACAGAAAGAAAATAAATATGTAATTTGGGATAACAAATTATTTTAAAAAGCTATAGATGGTACTTTTCTCAGGTGTGTGGACAAAACAACAACAAAAATTGTTGAGAACATTTCATGATGAAGCTTGCGGAGGACATTTCTTATCCTCAGTCATGGATTTCAAGATATTAAGATAGTGTTACTACTTGTTATGAATGTTTAAAGATGCATATTCCTAGGTAGCAAACTATGAGAAATGTAAGATGTTGACTGGATGTCCTCAGTTAGCTTCTTTGCCTCTCAGGCCCATCATTATTGAAGGGTTTTTTCAACAATGTGGTCTTGATTTCATTGGACCTATCAAACCAACATCAAGTGCTGGTCACTAATAAGTGATAAATATGACTAATTATTTCACTAAGTGGGTGGAAGCAAAGGCAACCAAGAAGACTACTTTTGAAGTAGTATGTGAATTCATTGAAAAAAACATATTGGTTAGATTCAGCATCCCCATCAAATTGGTAATGGATAATGCAGTGTATTTCTCTTCAATAGAGATCACCAATTTTTTCTTCGAGCATGGAATCATAGTCAGTCATCAATTTGATTATTTCTTGCAAGGAAATGGTCAAGTAGAGCCCAGTAACAAAAAATTGTTGAATATTATTAAGAAACTGGTATCTGATAATCAAAAGACTTGGCACAGGAAAATTCATGAGGCATTGTGGGCAGACAGGGTGACACCTAAAAGGGCTATTGGTATATCTCCTTTCAAATTGGTCTATGGGACCGAGGACAATATCCCATTACCCTTAGAACTAGCTATGAATAGATTAAGGATAGTAATTGAAGATGATATCTATAGGGATGGTTTCAAAAAGAGAATTCTCTACTTGAGCAAACTTGAAGAAGAAAGAGAAGAAATTGTAGATCATATAACACAACACCAAATTCATGTGAAGAACCTATTTGATAAAAAGGCAAGACCATGGAAATTCATGGTAGGTGACAATGTGTTACTATGGGATAAGTGAAGAGCTCCAAAAGGTATGCACCAAAAATTTGATACCTTTTCGAAAGGCCTATTAACTATTCATCAGGCATTCAAGAATAGTTTTTTAAAATTGGTATATTAAGATGGTGAAGTGTTACCTCTAACATACAATGGTCAAGATCTAAAGCTTTATCAAATTTCAAATTGAAAGTAGGTAACACCTATGCTGTACAGTAGTTAGGTTTAGTTCCTATTCTTTTGGTTTTCTTGTTTGTTTTCCCTTGCTTTCCTTGCTTTAATTTTTGTTGTGTGCCCCCTTTTATTTTTGTGAAACCAAAGATTTTGGATTCCTCGCTTGGGTATAATCTAACCAAGTCCCCAGAGAGCTAGCTATTGCCTCAATTTTCACCCCATAACCATTTTTGAAAGTAGAAAATTTTTGTGTCCTAGTCAAGTCCTAGGTGTGTCTGAGTCTAAGTCTAAGTCCTCTTAGGTGAAGGGAGTCTTCATTAGATTATTCATCTTCCCCTTCTCCACATTTCATAGCCGGGTGGCCTTCCTTCATGTTGTGAGTTTTCATAGGTAGCCTAGTACCTAATTTTATGGGGATTACTATAACATGCAATGATCATTCACAAGGATTATATCCACTTGCAGCCATCACACTCTCTATGAAAAGAAGAAGCTTGCAAAAATCTAGACTTTGCCTTCTCCTCGGTGGATTTTCAACCCATGAGGGAAATTTACCATGAAGAGAACCAAATGATGCATATAAGCCATAATAAGATGATAAATTACCTTATTATGAATTCCTATTTCTTCTATGATTATCTACCTCAGGAAGTATTAAAGATCCATCATAGTTCTCAAAATCATCTCAGGTGTAGAAATGAAAATTATCTTCTCCTCGGTGGGTTATCAACCCATGAAGATGATTATCTGCATCTAACAAAAATCAAGTTTATAATTAAATTGAACCCATATTTCACATGAAAAACATCTTAAGATGATAATGGAAAGAATCTAACCATTGCAGGAAAGATCTATTAAGTGGGATTTGATTTGGTGGATATTTCCTTACAAAGTACTCTGTTCATAACTTCCCAAATCTTAATGGGAAATGGTAAAGTAAGTGTGAAAGGATGGAAAGTTACCATTGGGCCAATGGAATAGTGAAAAGACATTTAATTATCCATTAAGACTCACACATTTATTGTTTTGATGGATTTATCCTTTAATTCATTTGTGTGGTGTGAACCCTGAAAACCAATGGGTGAATTGAAACTCCTATATAGATGGAAACATAAAAAATTATAAAAACTATCACTCTCCTTGAATTTTTATTCTATTAATTCACATAGCCTTTTCAAATAGCCTCCATTTGTGCTTTCACTATTCTGTTCTTCTTCTAGATTTCAAAATTCAATTCATTTTCAGATAGAATGACAACTAGATTTGTAGGTTTTGATGGACTAAATGGAATCATGTCCACACTACATAATTTGATGGACACTTCTCTCCGTTTCTATGATATGCAATATTTTTAGAGGATAGTGAGATTGGAGCCAATTTATCCTATAATTGAGAAGCTTTGAGGGTGTGAGTTAGTTGAAGTAGAAGGTTTTCTAGTTGTGGTTCAAGCTCCATAATTAATATATGAATGTATAAACCATTATAACCTAACACCAGATAGATGTTATTACCAGTTGACATAGTCTTGATCTCCATTGATAGAGAAACTATGGTAAATTACCTTAGAATCCCAAAGCATGAATATTTTTTAGATTTGACAATTGGTGAAGCCGTCTTTGAGTTCTTCTCAAAGAAGATGGTCTAGAGAAAAGAGATTATGTAGTCATGGTTTCAAAAGCCATGAAGCACCAAGAGTAAGGTCCCTAAGACTCTTTTTGGCAGTAATCTCAAGCTCAAGATTATAGACATCCTAGTTCTCTTGCATAGGCTGAAAGGTGAGGTAGAAGCTTTAAATTTCATAGAGCAATATTTATTTTTTGTACAAGTTATCTACTTAGATACACAATACATTGATTGGGCTCATGAGGTAAGTGAAAACTTATCCAATGCTCTCAGTGCTACAAAATTCTACAATACTTTCTACATGTCCTCTTTTCTGATTTACATGTTAGCTTCTCTATAATTATGGTCAAGTCTCCCAAGAGTAATTTTTTTCCCTAATGATGTAAAGCCTTATGAGTTCTACCCATGTTTGCAAATCAAAAATAGTTATGTAGAATATATAAGAATTACTAATGCATTTACAATGAGAATTTGCATGGAGCTCTAAGGATGCCCAAAGAGGAGATTCAATCTAGAGGCAATGGTGGCTATTAGTCAATTTGAAAGCTATTTTATCCAATTCTCATCTTTCTCATATTTGCATCTTGTAGCCTTTGATGGATTCCCATTGAAGCTACCAAGGTATCCTAGTGACATGATTGTGATGATTGAGATAGTGAGGCAAGTGATCCAAGTGAACATGTTGAGTGAGAGCTTGAAGAAGAAGGGATATGAATTCCCTATGAAGGTGGGAGCTTTTAGCTATGAGTCTTGTTTTGATGTAAAGAACACGTTGAAGCCTTCAAGATGAAATATAGATTAGAAACATACAAGGTCTTAAGGCCTATGTTTGGCCCAAATGGGTATGCAAGGGAAGTGTTGCAAATTGGAAGTGTGATTAAGCACATCACCATGGTCAAAGACTATTGGGCAGATTGCAAAGATGAATTTGAGAGTCAAGACTATGCATTTGCTAGGTTCATAGTGGGCCAAGTGAAATTGTATCAAATTGATATTAATTTTGAAGGAATAGAAGATGAAAAACAAAATATTTATAGTAATACATATTTGATGAAGTTAAGAGCCCTTCCTATCAACTCTGAACCATATGAAGATGTTGCAGAAGAGCTAGACATGACGGTGTCTCAAATTGTTAAAAGGACCAGGAAGTGTGTTGAATGGACAACAAAAAGGAACAAAAGAAAGAGCACATCCACTCAAGCTTCTCTAGCAACTACAACTCCTTCTTTCTCCCAAAGTAGTACACCAAGTGTAACACTAGCTATCACTCAAGGACTAGCTCAACTAGCATGTGGAGTTGACAACCTCTTGACAAGAACATTCCTTTGACCAAGACTTGTCAAGATGGTTCCCCTCTAGTGATTAGTGCTCAATTAGAAGTTGAGAAGAAGGGAGAATAGAAAAATATATCGCTATCACCCTAGTTCCTTCACCTACTAGTAGCCCAGTACCTTCTACAAGCCCTGCACTTTTGCACCCAAGTAGCCCTCATGTGCAGGTGGTGGACTTAGGAGATGGAGGAAGCAATGATAGTGAATCTACTAAATCAAATGAAGCAACTAAGAAGACTACAGAGATAGAAAAAGGTTAGGAGTCCTCTAAGCTTGTCTCTCAAGCTCCAATGAATCCTTTCTCTTTGATCATGAAAACAACCACTCTAGCCAAAAGGAAAATGTTTAGTATAGATTCTTTTGGTATAGCCTCAAAAGTTATTGGCACAGACTCATGGTTGGAAGACACTTTGGATAGGAAGAGAAAGAGGAAAGATGAAGGCACTCCTTCTAAGGATACCATTGTTGGAAATATAGATGAAGTAACTGAGAGGGGAGGGGTGAATCAGTTACCACAAAAATAATTCCAAAAATCCCTTAGATGTCAATAATGCTTACTTATTGCTGATACTCGATAAATAGTGCAAGAATACTGTAACTTGGTAGGTTAACTAATTACTGATCATCTATCATTCATAGATATTAATATTCTTACAAAGGTTAAATAAATGAACACAAGAGACACTAGATTTAATGTGGAAACCCAATATGGGAAAAACCACCAAGTAACTAGTCACCAATTTTCACTCTTATGAAGTGAGCCCTATTAGGAGCCAACCCTATTAAAGGTTACAATACACATTGTTAGGTGTGACCTTGTTACAGATTTAATCACCTTGTTAGGAGTGGCCTGGTTAGAGGTCTTTATAATAATTCAACTGAACTGTCACCTTGTTAGAGGATTTACAAAATGGCTGTTAAACCAACTCTGTAAAGAGATTCTAGATTCACTATTACAATGATTAGAAAGAAATAATGAGGTAACCTGAATGATATGCAACTTATCTTTTGCTGATTATAGATCTTTGTTCTGCTTTACTGGATCCTTATTGATTGAATACAACTTTGCAACTCCTCCAGGATATCTAATCCTTCATTAGAATTTGCTCAATATTCGCTTATTCCATCCTCATCCATATATTCACACACACACACACACACACCAATTCAAAACTTGAACATCTAAATATATACCTTTTAGATTATCAAGTCGGCTCAAATATAAGTTAGAAAAAATAAAAAATCATTACATCAGTCAGTTGCATGAAACAATTGAACTTTATATCAAAATAAAATCCTTCACTGGCCGACCCAGCTTGGTAACCACTACTCCAGAATGGTTTTCTAGTGTTAACCAAGTGAAGCTTGGTAAACACTGCAAACCTTGCAAAAATCTATTGGAGACCAAGTGAACTCAGTTAGCACCGACCTTCCTTTGTTGACCTTGTGAGCTTGATAGAAGCTAACTCTCTGCCACATTTCCTTTGATGACCGAGTGAGCTCAGTAGACATTAACTTTCCTTTGTTAACCCTGGGAGCTCAGTTAACACTAACGTTCTACTACAAAATCCTTTGATATCCAAGTGAGCTCAGTAGACATTAACTTTCCTTTGGTAACCTTGGGAGCTCAGTTAACACTAAATTTCTGCTACACAATCCTTTGATGCCCGAGTGAGCTCGGTAAGAACTAACTTTATTGTGTAATGTTCAAGAATGTTTGGTAGACACTGTAAATTGCTTTGCTGATCATCTAAGCTTAGTAGACTCTATCTGATGACTGATATGACATTTGTGTAACATCAAAAATAGTACACAATTAACAATTGTATCCAAAAATCTCCCTCTTTGGCATTGATGGCAACACAACATGTCATAGTAGAATGAAATTTGAAAACAAGTCTAACAAGTCTTTTTTTGTCAAAACAACTTTTAGATAGCGAATTCTCCCTCTTTCAGTAATCTCCCTCTGTGAAGGAATTGCATTGAAAACTCTTCCTCTCAAACAAATTTCAGAAAGATATGACAGTAAAACTCTCCCTCTTTGACAACACATGCCAAGGAAAACACAACTCAAATGAATTTTAGTGTACCTTTAGTACTAATTCATATGCAATATTACCTAATTATGCTACATCAACTGATAGATCTTCAACTTGGTATGCATTGATGCATCACTAAAACTTCATTTTAGTGAACTTTAGATAGGGGAGTGACCTCTAACTTTCCTCTTAGATACAAGAATCCATCCTTAGGTAATGGCTTTGTGAATATGTCAGCAATTTGTTCCTTTGAATGGACATATTCCAATTTTATTTCCTTATCTTGCACCAATTCTCTGACAAAATGATATTTTATTGCAATGTGCTTGGTTTTGGAATGCATCACTGGATTCTTAGATATGTTGATTGCACTCGTATTATCATAGAACATAACAACTGGTTCTTTGATTTCCACCTTCATGCCTCCCAACAACTATTTAAACCAAAAAATATTAGAACAGTTTACTGCTGTAGCAACATACTCTGCCTCTACTGTAGATTGAGATGTACAATTCTACTTTTTTCTTGTCCAAGAAACAAACCTCTTTCCAAGAAAGAATGCTCCTCCACTTGTACTTTTTTTTTCATCAAGGTTTCCTGCCCAATCAACATCAATAAACACTTTCAAATCTAGATTACCTCCAAATTTGTATGATAAACCATAATCTTCAGTTTTTTTCAAATATCTCATTATTCTTTTGATTTCCATTATGTGATTTTCTCTTGGTTTTGCTGAAAATCTTGCTACAATACCGACTGCAAGGGCAATATAGTATGAACTACATACTACAACTTTCCAATCATAGATCTATACAATGTTTCATCTAATTCTTTTGATTCATCTTCCTTGGTAAGTTTTAATCTAGTACACATAGGAGTCCCAACTGGTTTACAATCTTCCATACCAAATTTTTTCAATATCTCCTTGATGTATTTTGATTGAGTGATGTAGATACCATTTTTATTCTACTAAATTTGAAGACCAACAAAGAATTTGATTTCACCAAACATAGACATTTCAAATTCCTTGTTCATTTGCTCTGAAAATTCTTTGCAAAGATCATCATTCCCTATGAAAACAGTATCATCTACAAATATTTTTGCCAAGACAATTTTATTATCTAGTCCTTCCTTTATATATAAGCTACTGTTATCATTAGTTCTTTGAAAACCAATCTAAATAAGATAGTTATGCAATCTTTCATACCATGCTCTAGGGGGCTTGTTTCAGACCATACAATGCCTTGTGTAATTTGTAGACCATGTTCTTCTTATCTGGATAAAAAAAACGTTCAGGTTGTTCAATGTAAACCTCTTCATCTAGTATACCATTGAGGAATGCTGACTTGACATCCATCTGATAAACTTTGAATCCTTTGTGAGTAGCATATGCTAGTAAAGTTCTGACTCCTTCCAATCTTGCAATAGGAGCAAAAGTTTCTCCATAGTCTAATCCTTCTTTTTGAGCACATCCTTTGCATACTAGTCTAGCTTTTTTTCTTGATACCTTACCATCTTCAGTCAACTTGTTTCTGAATATCCATTTAGTTCCAATCACATTTTTATCTTTAGGCCTAGGTACAAGAGTCCATGTCTTGTTTTTCTCTATCTGCTCTATTTCTTAATTCATAGCCTCAATCCAACTATCATTTCTCAACGCATCTTTGATATTTCTAGGTTCAAAATCAGCAAGTAAACAAGTACCTTTCAACCTACTTCTTGTCATGGTTCCTTCAAATTTGTCTCTAATGATCTGATCTGTTGAATGATGTCTCCTAACATATTTTGCTAATATAGGTTCCTTGCCTTTTGAAAGAATTTCATTGCTATCCTCTTGCACTTGAACTTTAGGTTTTGGCTATTCTAGCTCGGTAGATATTGGCTCAAGTCCTTCAGACTTGGTAGACACTTGCTCGGTAGCATTTGAATGTAACTCGAGTTGCTATAGCTTGATTTGAACTTCCTGTAACTTGGTTACTGATGACTCAGGAGTAGAAGATTACTTATTGACTAGTACTATATCAAGTTCAATGAAAACAAACCTTCTATAATCTTTTGGTTCCCTTTTGCTTTCTTCTTCAGTCCTTTCTGCAAACTCATCAACTTTCACATGTACACTTTCTATGACTTTGTAAGTAGACAAGTTCAAACATCTATATGCTTTAGTTTTGCAAGAATATCCCAAAAATATTCCTTCATCACTTTTCACATCAAATTTTCCTTTTCTAGATTCTTTCAAAATGTAACATTTACTTCCAAATAGTTTTAGATAACTTACATTAGGTTTATAGCCATACCATAGCTCATAGGGAGTTTTGAGTGAGTCCTTTTTTAGCTGTAATTGGTTCAAGGTATGAACTGCAGTGCTGATAGCTTCCTTCTAGTATTTAATAGCAATGTTCTTTTCAATTATTAAAGTTCTTGCACAATCCATGATAGATCTATTCCTCCTTGTAGCTATTCCATTTTGCTCAGGAGTTCCAGGGGTTGATACTTGTCTTTTGATTCATCTTTCAATGAAAAAATTATTGAACTCATGTGAAATGAATTCTCCACCTTTGTCTGATCTCAAGCATTTCAATCTTTTCCCCGTTTCCTTTTCTACTCTGACCAAATACCATTTGAATTTCTCAAATGCTTCTGATTTGTTTCTTAGATACATGACAGTCATCATTCTTGAGTAATCATCAACAAAAAGAATGAAGAACTTTTCTCCAATATAGCTTTCAATTCCAATGGGTCCACATAAATTAGTATGCACAATTTCTAATATATCTCCAGACTGATAGTTTTTACTTTTAAAATTAGTCTTTCCCATTTTACCAATCTGACAATTCTTGCATAGATCAACCTCAGGTTTCTTTATGTTAGGAATGCCTCTTACTTTCTTGAATTTTCTTATCTTCACCAAATTATCAAAATTGACATGACACAACCTTTTATGCCATAACCAACTTTCTTCAACTTGAGCAATAAAACATGAACATTCACCAAGTTCAAGATAGAACAAGTTACCTTTTGTTTGAGTGCTTGAACCAATCAGTTTTCCTTTTCCATCCAGCAGTTTTACTTTTCCATGCATGAATTCTACTTTGAATCCATTATTGAGTAGTTATGCCACACTCAACAAATTATTCTTTAGTCCTTCTACCCAATAAGCATTATCACATATAAGTTCTTTGGTTAGAGAGATTATTCCTCTTCCTTTTATACAACAAGGTTCATTGTTACCAAATCTTACACTTCCACCATCATAGTCTTCAAAGTATTCAAACTTAGTTTTATCACTAGTCATGTGATGAGAACAACCACTATCTATGATCCATGTATCATTTTTTCTCATATGAGAAATGAGTTCCATTTCCTCATCATTATCAAACTTGTCTTTCATAGAAATTTAGACAATTTCATCTTCTTCTTCATCATTAGAATCATTAGAATCTTTAGCCATAAAATATATTTTCTTACCTTTATCCTTGAATGATTTGAAGTCTTTCTTGCCTTTGTGCTTGTAATGTTTCTTCTCATCTTTGTTCTACTTGTTTGGGCACCTAGCAGCAATATGACCAACTTCTTCACATGAAAAATAGATTAGAGGAACTTTACCTTTATATTTTTCTCTACCTCTAGAATATTTCCTTGCTAGTAGAGCTCTAATCACCTCAAGATCACTGTCTAAATTTTGGTCAGATTCATCTTCACTTTTTGATTGAGATTCCTTTTTCTTTTTCCTTTTCTCCTTGAGTGAAAGCTTGGCTTCAAATGCTAACCCAATGTTTTTGGAAGCTGGAACATAGTTGTCAAAGTTGTCTAGTTCAAATGTAGTTAATCTTCCAACTATGGCCTCTAGATTTATCTTATAATTTGCTTCACATCTTCTTTCTTGAATTGCAGAAAATCTGATTGCATAAATGGGTAGCAATGTTCTAAGAACTTTACTTATAATTGTCTCCTCCTTGATATCTCCTCCAGATGCTTTGATTTCACTAACACATGCTTTGACTCTTTCAACATATTTTGCAATGTTTTCATCCTCTCTCATCCTCATCTAATCAAATTGTCCTCTTAGACTTTCTGCTTTGGCTCTTCTTACATTATCATCTCCTCCATAGATTTTTTCAGCTTTTCCCATATTTCAAAAGTAGATTTGTAGTACTTGATGTCATCAAATTCTTAATAACTTAGAGTAGATGATATGTCTATAATCATAATGTTGTGGGTCTTCTTTTCAGCAATATCATTGACAGATAGTGTACCAGCTGGTTTCACATATTTTTCATCAAGGTATTTTAGTTTTGTATCTCCAATAGAAGCTAGATGAAGTCTCATCAACCCTTGCCATGCTGAGAAGTTGTCCCTGTTAAGTCTTGGAATTTCCCTCTTATAAGACATCCTGATCTTTGGCTTAGATCTTTGAAATATTATCCTGCAAGCACCAAAAGCTTTGATACCAATTGTTGGAAATATAGATGAAGTAACTGAGAGGGGAGGGGTGAATCAATTATCACAAAAACAATTTCAAAAATCTCTTAGATGTTGATAATGCTTACTTATTGCTGATACTCAGTAAATAGTGCAGGAATATTGTAACTTGGTAGGTTAACTAATTATTGATCATCTATCATTCATGGATATTAATATGCTTGCAAAGGTTAAATAAATGAACACAAGAGACACCAGATTTAATGTGGAAACCCAATATGAGAAAAACCACCAAGTAACTAGTCACCAATTTTCACTCTTCTGAAGTGAGCCCTGTTAGGAGCCAACCCTGTTAAAGGTTACAATACACACTGTTAGGTGTGACCTTGTTAGATGATTTAGTCACCCTATTAGGAGTGGCCTAGTTAGAGGTCTTTATAACAATTCAATTGAATTGTCACCTTGTTAGAGGATTTACAAAATGGCTGTTAAACCAACTCTATAAAGAGATTCTAGATTCACTATTACAATGATTAGAAAGCAACAATGAGGTGACCTGAAAGATATGCAACTTATCTTTTGTTGATTATAGATATCTGTTCTTCTTTATTGGATCCTTACTGATTGAATACAACTTTGTAGCTCCTCCAAGATATCTAATCTTTCATCAAAATTCACTCAATATTCACTTATTCCATCCTCTCCATATATTCACACATACACACCAATTCACAACTTGAACATCTAAATATATACCTTTTAGATTATCAATTCGGCTCAAATATAAACTACAACAACTAAAAAATTCATTACACCAGTCAGCTGCATGAAACAATTGAGCTTAATATCAAAATAAAATCCTTCACTGGCCGACCCAGCTCGGTAACCACTGTTCTAGAATGGTTTTCTATTGTTAACCAAGTGAAGCTTGGTAAACACTGCAAAACTTGCAAAAATCCTTTGGAGACTGAGTGAACTTGGTTAGCACTGACCTTCCTTTGCTGAACTTGTGAACTCGATAGAAGCTAACTCTCTGCCACATTTCCTTTGTTGACCGAGTGAGCTCAGTAGACATTAACTTTCCTTTGTTAACCCTAGGAGCTCGGTCAACACTAATTTTCTACTACAAAATCCTTTGATGCCCGAGTGAACTCGGTAGACATTAAATTTCCTTTGTTAACCTTGGGAGCTCGGTTAACACTAACTTTTTGCTACGCAATCCTTTGATGCCCGAGTGAGCTTGGTAAGAACTAACTTTACTGTGTAATGTTTAGGAATGTTTGGTAGACACTGTAAATTGCTTTGCTGATCATCTGATCTTAGTAGACTTTGTCTGATGACTAATATGACATTTGTGTAACATCAAAGACAATACACAATTAACAATTGTATCCAACAATCATATCCCTTTCTTTTCATTCTAAATCTACATTAACTAAGGTGAAGAAGTAGAAGACCTTGTCTATACTTGGGTAGGATCCAAAAATAGGGCATTTAACAATGGAGATAGCCAAGCCTAACAAGGAAAGAAGAATTGAGGATATGACTATGGATAATTTCACCATGCATTTAGTAGATCTCAACAAGGCTAGGCATGACACTAAAGTCAGCTTATGGAATTCTACTAATGAAGTGATTGAAGGACAATTGGAAAGCCTCAAGTTGTTAAAGGTCTAGATGAAAGTGAAAATTCAAGAATTAAATAGTTTCATAAGAGAATTAGACACCCTTTTGGATAGTATTTTTGGGGTGTCCATTACTAAAGATCCCACTACTGCAAATGTCTAGGCACTTATCTCCTAGCTTCAAGAAGATAAACATTTTTGACAAATCGGGAAAGGGTGGATTGAGGAGGTCAAGATGGAAGGACTATCTGTTATAGATCAGATTGGTAATGCCATTTTAAGATTGGAAATAGAGAAGGATAATATAACATCAAATAGGGCCACCTTAGCTGCAAAGAAAGCTAAGAGTGATGATTGTGTGTCTCTATCAAAAATTATCATCCAAATGAAAATAAAAGAGGTTGTTGAAGTAAAGATTTTTCCTAAGGGAGATGAGCTCATAGTTGAGTGGTTTCAAAGTATGCAATTCAAATTTGAAATAATTTTGGCAGTAGAAGAAGGACTAAAAGAAACTGAAGCCAAAGCAAAGAAGGAGTAGGATAGGGATTATGAATTGATGAGAGGCTTACATAAAAATTCACAATCTAGTGGACAAGAGAAAGCGATAATTGGGGTAACTATCACACAAGAAAACTTTACCAATTACATAGATGAGATAATAGTGACAACTTCTAGTCACCAAGATAGAGTTTATGAGCTTCAAAAGCTTGGTGGATGTGTGCCCATAGCCATGAAGAAATTACAAGATCAATTGAGCATTGCCAAAGATCTAGCTTGGGAGCACTTCAAGTGGCTCTTGAGATACACAAATGTGCATGTACATAAACATGAAGATATGATTTTGATCATTGTTGCCACTAAAGCCTATAGGGAAAAAGTAGAGAAAGGGAAGAAAGTGAAGTGATTCATAGTCTGCCCTTTCCATTTTAATGTAATTTTTCTAATAGAAAAACTAGCTCTTTGCCATTTTTTAGTTTTGAGAAGATGAACCAATTAAGCTTCCTTTGTAATGGTCATCTTGGAATCCTATATGTATGATAATGAAAGATTAATGAAAGGTCAGAAATTTTTTGGTATGAAAGACTTGATGTTGTAGAGTCAATTGAATGGTATTTTTGTATCAATCATTTTATGTTCCATTTCAAAAAGTTTGTTTCTCTTTATCTATAATTAAAGCAAGGAATAAATAGAGTTTTATTTCCCCTATTTTAATACAGCAAGTTGAATATGATAGGAATTTTCATTTAAAACTCCAAGAGATTCTTTAGATATTCTCATTCAATAGCCTTCCTTTTTCTGCAATTAGTACCTAGATATATCAATTAACTTTAGTATGAATTCATAAGATGAGTGAATTTTTTAGATTTGGCCAATCCTCAAAATGTTACTTCTTGCCTAAGTTAAATTTTGTATAGGTTTGACTTAGCTTTTTCTCTCTTGTTCTTTGGTTAAGAACATACCCTATTTAGATTTAGTAATAAACAAAATTCATTGCAAATTTCATCATAGGGAGTTGTACCTAAAAATTTAATGGAAAGTTAATCTTCTTAGAAGCAACCTTCCGATTGTCATAATCAGATATTGTTCATGCATTAGGGCATTGAAGAGTTAAAATCAAAAGGATAAATTTGTTTACCAACACTTATTATGTTGAAGGAGTTAACTATAATCTATTGAGTGTGTCATAACTGAGTAATTTATGATGTAAGGTTGAGTTTAAAAACAAGATTGCTAAGATATATGGTACTGATGGAAAATTGATTGGAAAGGGTGATCAAACTAGGACTAATCTATTCTATCTTGGTGTAGATCGAGGATGCAAGTCTTGTTTACTTGAAGAATTTGATGATGTGTGGCTATAGTACAAGAGGTTATGTCAAGTTAATTTTGATAACTTGGTTAGTATAAGTAATATGAGAAGAGTTAGAGGTTTGCCTAAGTTAAAAAAGCCTAACAATATAATGTGAAAACAATTTCAGCTAGGTAAGATGACAGAGTCAAGTTTTAAGAGTAAAACTCATACCTCAAAAGGAATATTAGAGATTGTTCATACAAAATTGTGTGGACCAATTGAAGTGCAAAGTTACAAAGGGGATAAGTACATTATGTACTTGGTGATGATTATTCTAGAATGATGATAGTTATATTTCTAAAACAAAAATCTGATGCTTTCAAAATATTTAAGTGGTACTTAGAAAGAGTTGAAAAATAAACAAGTAAAAGTTTGAAATGTTTGAGATCTGACAGAGGAAGAGAATTTACATCAAATGAGTTTGAGATGTTCTGTAATGACATAGGAATCAAAAGACAAACATATGCTCCTATAACCCCTCTACAAAATGAATTTTTTGAAAGGAGGAACAAGTCTATAATGGAGAAAAATATTGCTTGAAAATATTGGAGAGAAGTTGTAAGTATAGCTATCTATACCTTGAACCATGTACAAGTCAAGAAAGGTACTCACTCAATAGCTTTTGAACTATGGTATAGATACTCACCCAACGTAAACTATTTTAAGGTGTTTGGAAGAAAATGCTATATTCTCAAAGATTTTAGGAATGGAAAACTAGATACAAAAAGTGAAGAAGGTATATTACTAGGTTATTCCACAATAAGTAAAGCTTATAAGTGTTTGGATTCTAACACTAACAAAATTGTGGAAAGTGCAAATGTGAAATTTGATGAATATATAGAAGTATATGAGGCTGAACCTTTGAAATAACTAGAAAAATAAAAATCATTTGTATACTTTTACAAAGGTATACTTGTAGAAGAAGATGTTGCAAATCAAGCTACAAACCAACATCAAGTTTCAATGACTGCTGAGTCACATACTATGACTATTGAGATGTATTTAAGAACCAAGCTACATTCAAGTGTCAAGTTGCAAAATGAAGTTGAGGCACAATCTGATTTTCAAATTAGTGTACATGAAAGAAATGTTGAATTACTTGACAAAGATGTACATAGTAACTCAAAAGTTGAGAGACAAAATGAAGATATCAAAGCTGAACCAAGATTGTCTAAATATGTTAAGAGACATCATCATGCTACACAAATCATTGGAGATAAAGATGCTAGACCAATAACAAGGAACAAGTTGAGAAGTGATATATGTTTGTTGAGCAAAAAGGAACCCAAAAAAGTGAAAGATGCCTTAGAAGATGTGGACTGGAGTAAAGCCATGGAAGAAGATATTGAAAAAATTGAGAAAAATAAAACATGGACTCTAGTTCTTAGACTAGAAGGCAAAAATGTGATTGGCACCAAGTGGGTATACAGGAACAAGTTAGATGAAAATGGTGTAGTCAAAAGGAACAAGGCAATATTAGTCTATAAAGGATATGCACAAGAAGAAGAAATTTACTATGGAGAAATATTTTATCTTGTCACTAGATTAGGAGTAGGAACTCTGCTTTCTTATTCTAAATACAAAGGTTTCAAAGTTTATCAAATGAATGTTAAATTTGCATTTCTGAATGGTATACTAGAGGAAGAAGTTTACATAGAATAGCTAGAAGGATTTGTTGATGTTAAAAATAAGAGCATGATATGTAGATATGGTTTGAAACAAGCACCAAGAGCATGGTATGAGATACTTCATAACTATCTTGTGAAGATTGGATTTGAAAGGACTGATGATAATAACAATCTGTACATAAAGATAGAGAAAGGCAAAGGTATTTTTTTATCTAAAATTTTTGTTGATGATATCATATTTGGAGGTCAAGATACTTTATGTAAGGCTTTTGCAAATGAAACAAAGCAAGAATTTGAGAGCTCTATGTTTAGAGAGATCAAGTTCTTTTTCGGTTTGCAAGTACACTAGATAAAATTTGGTATATACATCACTTAGTCAAAGTATGTCAAGGAGATACTAATTCTTTTTTGCATTGGAGGATTATAAACTAGTAAGTACACCTATGGTGATAGGATATAAGTGTTCAAAGAATGATGATTTAGCTGAGGTGAATCAAACATTATACAAGTCCATGATTGGCAAATTGCACTTTGTAGTACATAGCAGATCTAATATTGCTTTATCTGTAGGGATAGTTGCAAGATTCATTGCTAATGCTAGGGAGAATCATTTGATGGCTATAAAGAGAATAATGAGATATCTGAAAGGAATAGAGGAATATGGTCTATAATATTTGAAAAATGAGAAATTTCAATTAAGAGCCTATACTGATGTTGATTGGGATGGAAACCTTGCTGACAGATAGAGCACTACTAGAGGAACATTTTTCTTAGGCATGAGGCTAGTTACATGGACTATCAAGAAATAAAACCGCACCTCACAATCTACTACTAAAGTTGAATATGTTGCTACTACTATAAATTGTATAAAAATTGTATGGATCAAACAACTACTCAAAGGTATGAAGGAAGAAATTACTAAACTAGTGATAATTTATTGTGATAATAAAAGCACTATAAATATATCAAATAATTTTGTGATGCACATAAACACTAAGCACATTGCAATCAAGTATCATTACTTGAGAGAATTAGTTCAAGATAAAGAGGTGAAGATGGAATATGTTAATACAAAAGAGAAAATTGCTAATATCTTCACAAAAGCATTACCTAAGGATGCTCATGAGTATTTAAGAGGTAAACTAGGGGTGTTACTCCTATTAAATGCTATCTAGGTAACAAAAGGAGTGCCTTGCATCAAACAAGATGATTTCCATATGTTACAAATTGATGCAGTAGATCTCACTTTAGGAGCTCCCTAAAGTAATCAAAGAGTTGGAACTACAAATCAGTCACAAGCAAGGTGATAGAGGGAGAAACTAAAGAAGTTCATATCTGCATATTAAGATAACAAGTCTTTGGCATTGTTGTCAAAGAGGGAGATATTATAGAAATAGGGAGATATACAAAGATAGGAGATATATAGCTAAGAGGGAGATATATAATATAGGAAAAGGAAGAAATCCTAACTCACAGTATGAGGGAGAAATTTTGTCTGATGAAACTAAAATTGTATTTGTTGATTACATCTATCTAGCAAGAGGAAGATAATGTAGAGGGAGATATAAGAAGTAATTCAGAGGGAGTCATAAGGATGATACAATAGAGTTTTGTAACCTATTTAGAAGATGGAAGTTGTTGATAGAGGGAGAGATTTCAATACAAGGAATTATTTTATTTTTGGTATTTTATTGGTCTTACTATTTTGACCTAGTCAGTTTGGTTGATTAGTTTGGTTTATCATCAATGCCATAGAGGGAGTCTATTGAAAAGAGGAAGATGATTGAAAATAGATTCATAAAAGTATGACAAATGTGTTTCAATCATTGTTTTGTCACTAATATCAAACCTACTACTTGCTAGTAAGACAATTGCTTACACGATTTGAGTACTATCACTTATTTGATTGATGAAGAAGCTTTGATCAAAAGATGTGACAATAGGACCTAGAGGAAAAGTTGAGTTATGATATCAAAATTAGTGCAAGAATTAGCTAAGACAATGGTAACATAGTGAATTGATAATCTACATAAGGTTGTAAAAGATTAGTTACACTAAGCAAGTTCAGAAGAACAAATCTAACAAAGTTTGTTTGCAAAGGTTGACTAACTAGATAGTCAGTGCTAAGAAAAGTTAGAGCAAGCAAAGCAAAAAATTAGTTGGAGCCAAGTAAAAGTTCATTTTAGTATATGCCAAGTAATATAGTTGATGTTGGGTAAAGTTTAGTTCATGTCAAGTACTAGTAAATTTGAGTTCATGTCAAGTGATTTTACAAAGGATGTCGAGCAATGTAGTATGTGTTGAGCATCAGAAGTAAGTTAATGACAAGTTTCAACATTATTTGAAAGATCATGAATTTGATAGATATGAGAGGACAAGTTTATTTTCTTGGATTGTGTGAACCATGTGAAAGATAAGATTGATGAGTTGGTGGCACAAAATCCATGGTAAACCATTTTGAGGTGAACTCAAAGAGGATTGAAGGAGAAGTTTTGTTAGTGACCAAATTGTCCTCTGAAGAAATAAATACAAATTAACTCTAAATGCCTAGATAGGAAGATTGAATCAACACTAACAATTGGATAGGGTATCATTGGATTGATAATCTTACTCTATATTTTATTGGGTATAGCTCCTCATATATGATTTACAATGAATTTAAATATGGATGCTTTTAACTAGAAAGCACAAAAGGTTTACAAGCATCTACTCATGAACACAAAATAGATGCAAAAACTAAGTAACTAAAAAGAAAAGAACAATAGATGACACAAAGTTCATGTGCTTGGATGCTGCATTACAAAGTAAGTGAAAATAAAGAGCGTATCTTCCATCCTTTTGAGAAAATGAAGAATAAGATATTTTAAAGATATCTTGAAATGATAACGTAATCAGAAATTAGTTACATTAAAATGTATTTTAGAGAAAACTGAAAACAATACAAAGATCATGATCAATGGAAAGAAACTGCCCCAAAATAAAAGTTTTGATGTGCAATTATCCTCTAGTCTCCCTTCTCTAAAGCATAAAAGATAACAAAGATCCTATTACACATTTTTAGTCAAAGTGACTATCTAAAAGAAAACTAAAACTCTTTTCCCTTACATTACATTAAAATTCAAAATTTCTCTCTTTCCCTAACAGATAGTTTAGAAAACACAAGCTCTACCTTTTCCCCTTTACAAGAACTGGAATAAATCTAGAACAACTCTTTTCCCTCCTATTGTAGCACATAGTCTATAGTCTCGAGAAGAAAAAGTGGAACCAACTCTTTCACTTGCTATTGCCTATTTATCTTCTTTTTGGTGGAGGAGGTTGGTCGGTTATAATAATAACTGTTTCTTGGAACTAACTCTCTCTAGTAACTTCTAGTCACATTCTCATGATCCTTATGTTCTTTAAATTTTATCTTTATTATATGATATGTGGCATAATGCATATTTACCTGATGACACAACCTCTAAAATATGCTGACAGGTGGCATTTGTTGGTGATAGAGTGCTGATCCGATAGAGGTAAAAATAGTCACATGTATCTCATGAACTCAGAAAGATTTTAAAGATCACTCTAGTCAGAAGTTAGAAAATTAGGATTACTCCAGCATATCTCAATTTTGCAAAGATCCAATGGTGGAGTTGGGAGTTATGGCCCCCACACTAAGACCAATTTTATCACTCCAAAAATTGTTATATATTCTGATTCTTTTCATTTTCATAGTCACTCTATAATCTCCTCCATATAATTTTGGTATCTTGGTATGTAAACCATTCAAAAAGTAGTCCTTCATGATTTCCATTTTTGAGGTATGGGTATATTTCTCATGTATCGAGTTCAATCAATATGCCTACACTAATCCATGAAATACATCTATTAGATGATTTTAGATTTGAATTTTGTGAAGAACTACATAGGACTCATTGGAACCCGATAGTTGTACTCACAGGTTTGGTATAAGGCACCATGGGGACACTGCTCATAGAAGTACAAGGAGTATGTTGATGGATTCATAGCAATTATATATATATAATTGCTATGAATCCATCAACATACTCCTTGTACTTCTATGAGCAGTGTCCCCATGGTGCCTTATACCAAACCTGTGAGTACAACTATCGGGTTCCAATGAGTCCTATGTAGTTTTTCTTCATGAAAGACCATCTTTCAATTTTCATGATATGTAGAATTGATATTGCATTGATGCCCTTGAATTGCTACATTGTAAAATGCTCTACCTCTTGTACATGTGCAATTTTAATTTCTATGGACTAGAAAATATGGTGCAAGAACATCTGATGCACAATACCACACTTCTGGATGACAACCATCAGTTCATACTTATATTTTGAACCAATCCATGCATTGCAATGGGAAGTTTTGACCTTATACCCCAAAATTAGTATGCCAAATCCTCTATGAGTTTGATGATGTTGAAGCTTTATTTGAATAATCTATGAAACATTAGCTTCTTGATGTAAGGCTTCTACATATCACTTGACATGTCTCTTATCTTAAATTAGAGGTATTTAGTGAGTATCAATCATCAATAAAGTGTTCATTTTACACTTACAATGTTGTGGATCAGAGACTTGAACTCTCAAAGTTTTCAATACTATTGAACTTAGGATGTCAACATATGATCTTCATTTTGAAAAGGAGTTATTTTGAACCCATATTAACCAACCTAAACCTTCAAATTGAATACTAAATCTCTGAAACTATGAACTTGTGAATCTACTTATGCAAACTGAACCACTTTGAACCATTTCAAACTTAGTTCAAAGAAGTTCAAGGCCTAAGGTGAAATAAGATATAAGTCTCAAGCAAGTATTGAGATGGCAAAGACTCACATTTTGAAAATTTTGAGAAGGGGGTTGTATATAGGCAGTATCAAGTTTCTAGAAAGGGATAAAATAAGGGGTAGATTCGTTGAATCCTACCTAATATATTCTAACCTTAAATTGGACAATGGAGAAAGAATGAAAAAATATCTTAATTTCCTATTTATAGGGATGGTTGTTCAAAAGAAAAGGTTATCATGTATGAGAAATTAAGGAAGATAAAGAGTCTATGGTATTGCTTCATTCAGTAATATAAGTGAAGAGTCTACATTGGTATGTTAAAAAAGAAGGCTTAAGGGTATGAATGCTTGAAGGGTGAACAAGCTATCAGAGTTGAAATGTGTAAAAGCCTTGAAGAAGAATGGAGGACAAAAATAAAGATCTATAATCTACAAATGGAGTTGTAAGTTGTTAACAAATCAAGCCTCATTGTTACTCTCTAATAATTGTAATCAGTCTAGGGAAAATCCTTTGGACTAAGGTTGACCTAATAATCATTTGTAAATCCTTTAATCAGGTGATATTCCAAGTGAATGGTCTAAAGTCCTCTAACAAGACTCACTCCTAATAGGGTGATTGAAATCCTTTAACCAGGTCACATTTAACAATGTGCATTGTAACCTTTAACAAGATTGGCCTTTCATAGGGCATCACTTCAAAAGAGTGAAAAGGAGTGGCATATTACTAGTGGTTTTTCTCAAATTGGGTTTCCATGTAAATCATTGTGTCAAGTGTGTTATTGAATCTATTATGTTTCATGTTTAAATTTTTGCAAATTGATTTGATAGTAACCTACAATATTTAAGTCATTGCATAATCTTATGGATGCATGCATGATGATAAATGTTTTATGGGTTCACTAAGCTAAGAAAAGTTCTAATTATACATCTAGGCTTTGGATAACTGATTCACCCACCCTCTCAGTTATTCTAAAGAATTCTAACAATGACCAACATATTATGAAGTCCAACACTATTGAGTTGTTAAAGTGAATCATGCCTGAAAAGTTAAAAAATATGTTGTTCCATAATTACTATTTAAAATTATCCTTCATTTCATCCCTTTCCAATGCCTTATGAGATACCTTAGTTCAATGGAAGGAATTTCCTCATGCCATAACATACTCTCAAGACTTTATTACACTATAACCCTTTACAATTTTTTCTCCCACTACTTCTACCCATAATGAATACCAAAAAAATACCCTATCTACCCTCAATAATCTAAACCAGCTCAAATAAAAGTGGTGGTGCTCCTCCATTGCATAGTGACAACTAAAACATGGTTATCAAGTTGCACAAGATTCACCCTTCTCACTAAAAAGAATTTGTAGGATTATTTTAAAGTGGGAGGCCCCATTTTTAGTAATAGAGTTATTCTTAAAAAAATTAGGCCCTATGTGGGTGGAGATGATTTTTAAAAATATTTTTAACATATTCAATTCACTTAATATATAAAAATAATAATTGGAAATTGGTATATGATTGATAAGTGGTACAAGAAAAGCCTAAACTGGTGGGGCAATTTGTAGCACCCCATCTTTTTCACCTTCTTAAATCTGAACCATAAAAAGTTGGGGCTGTTATTTTTGAGGAAAAGATTCCAATTATCCCATAGTACACTAGTTTTTGGCTTCATAGGATCACCCATTCCATAAAAAATAGATCCTACAACCCGCTCATGGGACCATACCCTAATAATTTAAACTTTGGTTAGGAAATATCTCCTCTTAACATCATCCCATAAATTGTGCTTAACTAATTAAAATGTTATTTTTTCAACCTAAAACACACTACAAAAAAATTGCCAATAAAATATTTTCTTGACAAATTAGGATTTTTACATGTCATTATATATCTGCATTGACAAAATTGAAATATATCAAGAACGAGGGACAAAAAAATGCAAATATAAAGATATTTTTAAATATTTTGAATGATTTTTTGATTAAGTATAACAGATCTATTGCAGTAGCAGTGAAAAACACTACAAAATTTGTGATAGTTTTCTCAAGTTTTTCCTACTAAACTGCCTTGCAAACCAGCCAAATCCATAATTGGGCTAGTTTAGACCCACACTTTCCAAGAACTAAACTAGTAACATAGATAAGTAGTAGAAAGAATACTAATGACACCCTTGATTACTTAGGTCGCAATCTCAATCTGGGAAAGCTGAAGGGACTATAACAAATAAAGTAATGAATCTAAAAATAACAAAAAAGTGGGGGAAGAAAAATTCAAGATAAATTATTAATGGGATTAGATTATAGATTTAAGAAGACAAATCAAATATTAAAATCATCAAACAATGAAAGATGACAAGTTATCCAAATTGTAGAAGCATAATCTAAATTGATCATTTGTTGAAGAAATTAAAAGGAAAAATATAGATGATAGAAACATGAGAGAACTTCCTACAAATGAAGTTAGTTAAGCCTCCCATGAAGGGAAATTAGTAGTAAAAGGATTAGAAGAGGGAGCACCAGCACTAGAGACTTTTTTTTATTACCAAATCAAGACGAGCTCTTCAAACTTAATGGCATTATTGGGAATGAAAAGATATTCTCATCTTTTAATTTAGCAGCACTAACTAGAGTGTGTAAACTATATCTAAATTCCCCAATAGAAATTTTTTAGGAAATGAAAGCTTGAAACCTTGCAGGATGTCTTATTTGGCCAGTTCTATAAGTAGTCATCTCAACTTGTTGCCAAGCTTTTCTACTAGTAGTCATATTAGTCTCTCTCCAAGGGATCTGTGGAATTATAGGCAACAATAATAATACAATTTACATGACTTAAATTTAACTTAAAAGTTAATTAGTGTATGCAAACCAATACATGAACACCTTTGCAGACTAACCTCTTAAGTTGATTTTCTGAAAGATTAGACCTCCTTAGAAAGTTGGCAACATATGATATGGGAAAGCCTTTGACCACATGATGAAAGATCTATGTTATTTTGTGAACAAAAAGCTAATCTGGCCTTGAGTTAAACAAAATCCAAGGTGATCAAACCTGAAGTTACCTTAGAAAGAAAGAGTTGATTGATTTCATAAGCTAGTTGATCTATATCACAAGTGCTTCTTTCAAGCACATTAAATTCTAACTTAGTTATCATTCCACCAAGGGTTAGCCATTAGCACATCATAAAAGCTCAGCACTTTACACTTTCCTGCACATCATCTGACATTGGTGAAGGTGGATTAGGACTTGTCAATTTCTATTGAAATATACCCCCATTAAATTTTATTGCCTTCCTATAGAAATTTAGTTGTAAGCCATCCTTGCATGAGGATGGCTTATCACCTTTAAAATTAGAAGTATTGAAGCTTTTGAAGCTACATGTAGCTAAACTAGTCAAAGTTAATATTGGGTGCTTTTATAAAGACTAGCTAAACTAACTAAACCCTTACCCTTATAACACAACTAAAAATATTAGCTTTGTTCAATTTCTTGTTAAGGAAATTTAGTTGCATCCCTATTATGAGGTTCATGTGACTTTTTGTTCCTCTAGGAGTATCAGATGCATCTACTTAAAAAATAATAATTAGATATTAAGGTTGCAAATTTACAATCACTCCTAGTCAAGGATAATAGAAATTTCAAGGATGCTTTAAAAAATATTAACAAGACTTAGATTCAAAGACTTTTAGATTATTAAAATGGTTGAGGATTTTAGTAAAATTAATGTCTAATGTAAGTGTTAAAATCAAATACCATATAAACAAAATTCAAAAGAGAATACAAGATGAAAAAATAAAATTACAAAAGGCCAAAACCTTGACTCCTAGAAGTTAAAACCAAAATTAATACACAAAATAAGAAAATTGAATGCAAAATTATTTAACTCACCACAAAGAATGAACCCCACAAAGTAATTGATGACAAAACAAGAAACAAGGGCAAAGCTCAAGAAGGAATTACAATAAAAGTCAAGGCATAGTAAACACCATAATTATCACAGCAAAATAAGTCCATGAGACATTTATAAAGACCATCACAACTTTGAAAGTTAATAATCATAATTTGAAAATCATGAAATTCTATAAGACACCACTCTAAATCATGGAAGTTATATGCAATGTAAGCATAACCTAAAGACAATAACAACTAAAATGTAAATATAACTATAGAATGAAATGGAAAACTATGAGGAACACAATATTCTAGAAGAATACAAATTATGGTATGTTTATGACCCATATTTATTATACTAATAGTGTTCAAGATAAACTAATATGGAATGATACCAAATGATTAACAAAGAGACTTCAAAAATGAATCCCAAATAGAATCAGATGAGACATATTAAAAGGTTGAAATTAGTTATAATCTTATATCCAACTCACTGGGTGTGTACATTAACTGCTAAGGCTAGGTACAAGTCCTAGTTGAATTTGATTGAAGAAATATCCTTAGTCTTGGAAACAAAATCAGATAAATTGTATGCCTAATTATGGTACATAATGTTTCCTTTTTATGCATGTACACAATTTGAGATACCATGAGATCCTTGCAATTTTTAGTCATGGTGTACCTATAGGGTAAAGGTTGACCAATGAAATTTGAAAGACCATATTGTACATTGATAACTCTAATTAGGTCAAGTGATTACTTTTAGATATGATGTAGAACTAATTTTTCAAAATCTCATATTTATTGTGATCCGTCATTGGATCGAAAAAACTTTGTGAAAGATGAGATATCCAATCTTCCATGTTTGACATCTTTATTTGGGTAATTATAAATACTACATTAAGAAAAATGATTAGCTCTAGTCTACCCCCACACCCAGTAGGGCTTCTATAACTTCATTTATCATGAAGAAACCCTCAAGAAATAGATTGAATCACCCTATTATAGAATTAAGATGCACAAATTGTAAGAGGTGTTGAAAATGAGAATATTTTCTTTCTTGTTGGTAAGATATCAATTGGAACTCATATCTCAGTAGGGATAAAGGTTGGAATTTCTCAGTTTTTCCACTTATCCAAATGAGTAAGTTTTTGTAGAATCCTTTCAAAAAACCAAGGAAGAAAAATATTTAAATGCAATCATAGTTTTCTATATGTACAATCTAGACTCATATTTTCTATTTTTTTCAGAATTCACATTTTTTGTTATTATGTTTGGAGACAATATGTGAAGTTATTTGGGATGAAAACATCTTTCCTTTCACACTTCAATCCTTACAGATGTGTTCACATATAGTTTAAGCAGATATGAATAGATGTATACAATATTGCACATGTATGCCTCTGCTTTTTCCAAGGAATAGTTATCCAAGCTGATAGAGTGAACATTGAATATCATGGATAATCAGATGCATCATTACTAAAGTAGAGAGTATGATATTGATGTTGAATCCTTTTTATCTAGCTTTTGAGTTTCTCCTTCATGGAGTTTTAAATAGAGTATAACTAAAACTTTGATCATTAATAGGGTAATCGACAATTATATTTGAGATCTAGTCAAGCCTACAAGAAACCAGCCAAGGGTTTCTTAGTACTCTACTTTGGTAGAATTTCTCAAGGGGATCTAGGACAAGATGGAGCCAGATGCATATTGATATATTCTTCAGGGTAGTTTTCTAAAGGGGCTCTTCCTTTTTAGGTTGCAAGTTAAATAACATGATAGAAATGGAAGCACTACTAGAAAGGGAACTAAATTAATAAGACCAATATTGTATTAATGAGCTTACAAAAAAAAAGTCACAAAGCTAGGCACTCAAAACTTGTGTGAGAATTCTAAAAAAAATAACATTTTTGGTCCACTATTTTGAAGAATTCAATAAGCCCATAGATCTCTTGGCTAATGTGGAAGTAAAGAAGCTCCCATTCATCACAAAGGTGTGTTATAGAATGGAAGAATCAACTAGCTTGGCCCCCTCATTCTAACTATACAACCACATAAAGTAGATAGTTATGACCCTTTATTTAATTTATCCCTTTTTTTTGAGATATTGCTTCTGGATTTGATTATGTCAATTTTTTTTCATCAACATTTCAAATCACACTCTATGATCCATCATCATTTTTTCCCTTTTCTTTCTCTCTTTCATCCTAATGATGGATCATAGAGTGTGATCTAAAATGTAGATGAAAAAATAATAACACAATCGAATCTAGAAGCAACATCTTAAAATTCTTATGGATAATGGAAACTTACTCAATATTATCCCTTACTATTAAGATTTCTATTGTATTTGTATATATTTGGGCTAAGGTGGCAACTTTCTTGGAATCTCCCTTTTTGATAGGTCTTGGGTTAATAAAAAAAGGCACAGCCAGATAGTTAAAAATGAAGCATGTAGTTAGTACAATTGGATGGAGTGAGTAGTTTCATTCTTGAGACCAGACATAGTGAACTATAGTTTAGTTTTCTTATACCCCTATCCTAGTGTCCCATGTGTGCCACTACTAGCAGTGACTTGAAACACATGGGACTTGTTCACTCTCTTTTTTTGGTCCATCTTAGTCAATCTAATCCCTCAAACCCTAAAATAGACCACAAAAAAGGCTAAAAAGAGAAAATATGTCATCTAGACTAATATATATATATATATATATATATATATATATATATATATATATATATGGTGGTGTATTTTTCTATGCTTTTTTACTAGTAGCATACTAGTGTACGAAATTATTTTTTGCTACATACATACATACATATACATATATATATATATTTGAGACCACCCTCAAAAAATATTGAACAAATTTTGAACTTGAATCTCAAACCCACATCTGAACCTAAACCCAAAATGGCAATTTAGGAAATTTGAATACTTGAGGATTACTCTTAAGGATGATTCAATTGTACATTCTAACTCAAGGCTAGATAGTAGTGAGAAAAGTAGAAGTTTAAGCCTATAGTCATACAATTGTATAGCAATTAAAAATTTCAATTATAGAACTTTCAAGGTCATTTGACATATATAATCATTGATATACAACAAAGTATTAACCAAACTTAACTTGTGCTGCCAATTTTATTTTTTTTGAGGTGTAAACACTTTGATCTAGAGCTATGAACTAGTGAGGCCACAAATAGGGGACCTCATCCCCATTAGATTTGAACCTTGTTGGAAAGGATAACAACTCAAGAACTTAACCATCACAACATGTCACTATTGGCATTGTGTTGTTAAAATTCATTCTGTATATGTCTCATCCATTATTTAAGTTTATTTTTTGTACTTACAGGAAACAAAATATTTGCTAGTTCAAATTGAGTCAAATTTTGAATGCTGTGATTTTTAATGAAAATAGTGATTATTCATCATCATGTTTATCCCTAGACTACATTTTACATCCTTTTTTGATAAAAAAAACTAGATAAATTCCAAACAAATAGGTGACATTGACACTTTTGATACACAATGAGCATGTTAAGTTTTGTCATTCCCAGTTAATCAACATCAAACATTAGACACGTGATTTAATTTGTCTTTCTAGAAATTGAAAAAAGTTAATTCCAACTTCATATTCTCTTACCCAAGATAAATATTGTCTCTATTGTCATTTTTATTGTTATTTAATATTATAAAGTTGATTGAATTGCATACAGTTGAGGAGTTGAATAATAACAAGAAAAAATCTGCAAGCTACAACCTTGGTTCCAGTTGTAGGATAAGTAATTAAATTGGCAATGCCAAACACACATGTTCAAGAAGGAGGTTCAAATTGAAACATGCATCAATTGAATTCATAAAGATCAAGTCTTTCTTCTGAGACAATTCCATTTAAAGTAGGAATAGAATGTACAAAAGTTTATCACATTCCTTACATGTAATCTGCAAAATGGCATGTACAATAAAGATAATGTTTTATATAATAATGCATGTAGAATACATCATATAAGAGACTTTGTAGGTATAATTTCACTTGGAAAAAAAATATTCATTGTTCTCTTCAAGAATGAAAAATGCATTCAAAAAGGAAAATATGTAATTGGCCAAACATATATTCAAGTGGGTCTATAGATCTTTTAACCATGATCTAAAGTCAAGTTCCTTGATTGTAAGAAAATAATTGATATCCAAAATTATTGTACACTTTTGGGAATAATTTTAGTACGTAGGATTCCCTCCACTTTGATCAGTGTCAAAACCATTAGAATGTGAAGCACAAGTTTCTTTATCTTCTCCACATATGCACTAGCAATATTGACAATATAGCATGTTAAATTATTTATACCAATGGTAAGAAACATGCCAATATGCTAAATTGAAAAAGAAATCAAGAGACTATAAACACCGAAATATAAAAATTCATATGAAACACTAATATAGAGATCCAATTATTAGCTTTTATATATTAAACAAAAAGTGTTCCAAGCCTTTATCCTAATTAGTATATTCTTATCTTTATCCTAACCATTGTAGACCGTCCTTGTAGGAAGTTGTTGTTTGAGCCTAGCAAGATATTTAAAACATATTGTCTAGTCATGAAACCTATGGAGATGTCTAAAATAGTACAAAGAGGTGTGAGGAAGATTGAGATCCTGGAGGGTGCTAGGGAGTAGGGTCTTGTGTGAAGATTTAGTGGCTTTTGAGAATTTTTTGGAGGTAAAATGTGAAGGGTAAGTAAGTAGGTGAATGTGGCTATGAAAGAAGACTAGTCACCATATCTCTAGTCTATTGCAGGTCTTGAGGGGATTTGAGGATGAGTTAGCAAGGACTAAGAGAAGCCAAGTGAAGAGGTTGTGTAAGGGAAAACTAGGAGGCACCCTATACTTACATCAAAGATCCACTTCTCATGATTGTCAAATGTAACCCAAGTAGAAGAAGCCAAAATTATAGCATGAATGATGCCCATATTTTCAAGCATAGTATTCATGAGTACATGCTTAACAAAATGATAGATTTTTTTTTTGTTTCTTAAGTAGTGGATATGGATAGAAACATGGGAAGATATTTTGAAACTCAAGCTACATCTCTACTTGTAACTCCCCTATGGAATTTAAGATCACTTCACTTTTGTGGTTATGCTGAAATTCTTCTATAGTAAAGCAACTACAAGGATGAGATCCTTTATAGAAAGATAATTAGAATGAATACTCCAACATTTGTTGGTTATATGCTCTTTATGCACACAAGGGTAGCATGTAACTAAGCTGTATGACATAGGTCTTTCCAAGGAAACTTCACGTTTTGTGTCTGTAAATTTATCAATATGAATTATAGCATTGTAAATTTTATCATTAGTATCAAAAGAACTCAATTATTCTACTAATTATAATATAAAGTAGGCTAATATTTTCAAGATAGTGCATATCAATTCATTGGATCATTCTACAAAAGGGTCAAAAAATTTCAACACTTAAATAATATTTATGGGGATATTGATGTCAATGGTTATGAATTATCTTCAATAGAATTTGTTGACTTACAACAATAGTAAATTGTAACTATTGCACTCTTTAAGACTTCAATCAAAGAGACATATGTTTATGAAGCACAATAGAGTGATTAGTCTACAAAAAAAAATATAAAAAAATAAAGGTATTTGTGCACATGCTTCCAAATATGTTGAAGGGCTTTCAAATGTGACACTTTCCTCTATGCTAGAGATTGAAAATGTGATAGTATCTACTATGAGAAAAAGTGTATATTTATCAAATGGATATATAGTATCTGAATGTATTATGAAGTCAAACAATTTAATTGTGGTTTTGAAGAAACTTGTGGTGATTTTTGTACAATAAATTCTCTAAAAGAATCTCTTAGTAAAGGCAAGAATTTTTCCTATACAATATATCAATTTAGAAGATTCCATCCTTTTTCCTATTTCTATTGCAGATGTTAAGTCATCCAAAGGTCATATTCTTAATATACATATTTTTGATGCAACAAGTGGTAACATAGGAGGTTGGGACACATGATATGCTTCACAAGAAAATATTCTAGACATAGAAGACTTCAATGCAAGAACTCCATCATTATGGAAACTGGGGAATGGTGTCATAAGATCACATGTAGTTGCCTTGGAGCATTCTCTTTAGGTGGAGGAGGAATTGCATTCTCTAGGAGGTGCACATTTTCTACTCTTATGCCATTCAAGCAAGATAATGCTATATTTTTCCTTATATACATATTTTTATTGATTACTCATATTATATGAGTTACATGGGGTACTCAAATTGATGCTTCTATTTTTCTCCCTCTACTAAAATTGGAAAGGGCTTGCCACAATTAATTATGGAAAAGGTGTAGAATCTTATTTCACAATGTATGAGACTCTTGACCATTATTGAATCTTCCCAACTTAGAGGTCAAATATTCATTTAGGCATGAACATAATGATATTTTTTAGGCTCTACTACATGTGAAGTACACGCTATAATCCCTAGTAAGAATCAATTATTGTCCACTATTTTTGTAAATATGGACAACACCTTTAATCATATCATAGTTAGAGGTATTTTCTATCTTTGGGGTCTATATTTTCTAACTTGGATATGTAAACAATAGTTGGGCACTTATCTTTCCAAAAGATGAACTTACTAAAGTTGAATATAGTTACCTTCTTGTTTTTCTTCATGATCAAAGTTGTCATGTGGCGCCCTTTTTAAATAGAGACCTAAGTTGTCAGTTCAGAATCGGGTATTGGTTTGGGCTCAAGATTTTGGTTCAAAATTTGTTCAATTTTTTTAGGGTTGTGTTTGGATTCATTTTGGGTCCATCCATACAAGAATATATGTTTTAAATATATATGT
Source organism: Cupressus sempervirens (assembly GCA_028749045.1). Taxonomy (NCBI): domain Eukaryota; kingdom Viridiplantae; phylum Streptophyta; class Pinopsida; order Cupressales; family Cupressaceae; genus Cupressus; species Cupressus sempervirens. The sequence continues at coordinate 307,703,794 of CM053785.1, read as the reverse complement.
GTGTATGCGTGTGTTCATAGATGCAACATTGAATAAGGTCATACACCACTATGCTAATATTAAATTAACATAGCAAAACACACCACCTTATCAATCTTTTAGTTCAAAAACAATAATATCAACATTAGTAGTCAATTATCACTTATCAAATATCATAAAAAACCATCAAACAAGTCATTATATTTTTGTTATTTCAAATTAGAAGAATAATAAGTAATGCTATAGGTCCATTTAAGGTCAAGGTTATGATTCTTACCACATTTTAAGCTTCACACACTACAACATTTGGAGTCAAATTGTGACGATGGTGTTTTTTGTGGTGATTTTCATGATTTTTTTTGTAATTGTCCCTAATTTCATCACAATACCAATGTTGATGTCATAATCATGATGTCCATGTGAGTATATAAGAAAAGAAAACATGAAATAAATGATTCCCCATTTATTTTGATTGTGGAGAGTTATGTGTGAAAGAGGGTGGAAAGCTCTGAATGAGGGTGGAGAGCTGTGAACATTGCCATGCCCTTGTCATTGGTGCATTTCATTGTTGCAATCTCTACATTTCATTGACATGTCCTTAATTTTCAATTTTTTTGCTATGTATCTTTGCATTTTGTTGCCATGCCCTTGGTCTACAATTTCATTTTTGTGCCCTAGCTCTATGATTTTCTTCAAGGGAGCTATGTAAATTTTCATTTCTTTTCCTTTTACATAGTTATCTCTTTGTATTTCCTTCTAAACATATATATTTAGAGATCTATTAAAAGGTACTTATTACATTTAGCATAACAGAAAAAATGATCCAGCTGCATACATATTTTAGAATCTAAATAATAAAACTCACTCAACCCATGCTAAGTGACTTACATCAAGATCCTCCACAAAATAATGCAAACCACAAAAAATGGGTAGAGTTTGCAAGAAATTTTATGAAAATATATCATAGAAGATATTTTTAGAAAGAAACTAGGCATAACCCAAGTAAATGGGTCTAGTTTCTGATTTGCTAGATTGATTAAAGATTCTTGTAGAACTGTCATTAGATTAGGTACAATAAAATGAACAATGAGTTGTTCCTAGCTAGCAGGATCAAATATAGTTTTCCAAGGTGATAAAATTGCATATGCAAGGACTTGAAGAATAAATTTAGTGAAGATTTGAGTGTAAGGAATTGAAGAAGAAAGTTCCTCTTCTATGTAAATGCCATAATCATGAGGCTCATCCCCTTACAAAAGCCTCTGCCACAATGACATTACCTCTAAACCAAGCATAGGATGTTGAAGTGGTTCCTAACTTTGAAACACTCTGATAAGAATTTGATACTTGGGATCATCACAGGGAGACTGTGCCAATACTTGAAATACTCTTATAAGAATTTAATATATGGTCTATAAATTCTCAAAGACACTTATAAGTGATTCCAATGTTATAGTACCTAATGCAACACTTTCCTAGATTCTGTCTCGTGGCTCCCATAATATTCTCTATGTTGTCTAGATGTTGTTTCTACCATGTAGTCTCTTTCTAAAGCCACTCTTTCTCCTTCTCTTTCTAAAGCCACTCCTTCTCCTTTTCTCTCATGCTTAAATTTTGATTATCAAAATTTTGAATATCTACCTCTATCTTATCTAAAATTAACTTCATGTTGTGTTGTAACTCTGGTATAGGTGTTTGATCATCAATAGATTTCATTTCATGATTCAAGTTTTCAAGATTGGTCAACACCCTCACTTTCAAACCTCTCATGTTAAGCACTTTTTGTATTGTTTTAACACCATGTTCTTGCTTCTAAGCTAACATTTCTTTAGGTGCATTTTCTTGTAAAACATTAATTTTATTGAATAATTGTAAACTTTTAGAACATGCACTATTGTTTTCATGTATGTATGTATATATATTTATGTATGCATATATAGAGATATCTTGTGGATTGTGGATTATGGATTATAAACAAAAAATAAAAGAAAACACAACATTAATAATCCCCCATTTGTTTTGATTGATTGTGGAGAGTTGCATGTAAAAGAAGGTGGAGAGCTCATAATGAGGGTGGAGAGCTCTAAATGAGGGTGGATAGCTCTAAATATTGGTGAATATCAATGGAGTTCTAGGATTTTGTTGTTATTCCCTTGTGATTGCTACATTTTGTTGTCGTGTTGTGCACTTGTGATCTCCATGCTATTTCTCTGTGATTTTCTTCAAGGGGAGAAGAGGTACTATGTAAATTTTTTTTTTCCCCTTCTAAACATGTATCTCTTATTCATATATAATAGATTTGGTTAGATTCAAGTATAACTAATTATGATAATTTTATACATATGTGCATGTATGTCTGTTTATTAGTTCACTATGTGAACTGCTTTACATGCATACATACACACTTGTATAACACTTGTGCTAAATTAAATTAATCATTCATGTCTTGAATTAACACAAGCAATTATCCTTGCATTTAATAGAAATTATTCATACCAAACTAAGTATGCAGAAATTTGTACTTACATATTATATTATCCCTTGGTGATTGAGTAAAGATCTCATGCATAATATCATCCAGGTAATGATCAAATGCATTCACATTAAGTCATAATAAGATCAAAAAGATGATCCATTTATGTTACTTCATACTTGTTTTATTGAAAATTTTATTTAACATAATCAATAATACTAGAATTATACAACTATAACTATTGCTCTTATTTATTTTATTTAATCAGATACATTTAAGACTATTATTTTTCTTAAAATTAGACTGTATATTTGTTATCACTAAAACACAAATATAGAACATTTAGGTGTATTTTGGTTCATGATAGTTCATCCACCAAAAATCAAAATCAAATTTAACATTTCAAAGGCCAAAGGTTATGAACATGAAACTAGTGATTCGAAGTGTTGGTTCATCAATTTGAATGTACAATTCAATGATTTAATTTGACAATTTCATGTAGCCCATACCATTTAAGAAGACCAATTCTAGTGATTTGTATCTAGAAATTTGATGATATATAAATTCAATATGAAGGAGGATATGTTGGCATCATAAATGAATCATCCCATATCCATAAACAATAATTAATCTTCTACAAGTCTCTCCTCTAAAGACCCAATACATGGAGCTATTATCATCATGAGTAGACTCACTTTCCTTAGACAAATTCAATCAAAACTATTCATACCAAACTTAGTATGCAAAAATATACACTTATAGATTATATTATCTCTTGGTGATTGAGTAAAGATCAAATACAACTTTCCAAGGTGATAAAATTGCATATGTAGATGTGTGTATGTGTGTATGTGTGTATGTATGTATGTATGTATCTCTGCATCTAGTTGTTGTGCCCTTTTGATATCTATATATGCATGTATGGATGTATATACACACATACACATACACACACACATGTATATGTATATATATGTGTGTATATATATATTTGTATATGTACATACATACACACATGTGTGTGTCAATGTGTGTATGTATGTATATAAATAGAGATATCTTTGTATATATATACATACGTAGACACACACATATATGGAGAAATATAAAGAGATATATGTCTAGTAGGAAATGACAAGAACATTTACATAGGTACCTCTTCTCCCCTTGAAGAAAATTGTAGAGCACTACTACATTTGGGCCCGAATACACCACAAATTACACTGCCATCAAAAATTGCTATCGCAATTTTACCCCAAATGTTGTAGTGCACGCAAAGGGCATGATGACTTGATTTTTCACCTACCTAAAATTTTGTGAAATCTTGTTAAAATCAGGAAGAAATTTTTCCTCGTTTACTTAGGGTTTTTGAAAACTTGTCATTCCTCATGAAAAATCCCTAGGGAAATTGTCTTGTCCTTTGTTTCTTGGAATTCATTCAAAATTGTCTTGCAATTATTAAATACGAATATATGTAAAATATGACTTATACATTTATATCCCTAAGTTTTTGAATCTATTGTCTAATTATGTATCATGCCCCTATTATTCTTTAAGTTGTGATGTTGCAAAAGTCATTTAATCACAACATCACTCTATTATGCTCACTAACCATGTTGAGGGATGTGAGGATGCAGAATAGTATATCATTAGTTCGGCATGGATTCATAGTTGTTAGTGTTAACTATCAAGTTAAAGGTGTGAAGGAGAGAAATAAAAGAGATTGCATCATTGCAGATCAATGCAGGCTTAAATAAATTCAAGTCATGATGTTGCAAAGGGCATAAACAATAGTAAAAAATGTAATCATCATAGGTGGTTAGCTACATCGTGAAGTTCAAGTTGCAGAGATGTGAAAGATAGTAGTGGTTATCTTTTATAGTTATCGTATGTGCGCAAGTGGTCAAAAGAAACCTAGGGTTAAGATGGCAAGGTTGTGAAAGATTGTAACCGCACCTTTGTAGGGTTAAGAAAAGAGTTAAGTATTTTGGTTGTGTTATTGTGAAGGCATGAAAAGGTTAATATTAAGTGGATATTACACTTTCACAGGTTATTTAGCATTGAAGGGATTTTAAGTAAAAATGTTGCAATAAAAAGAAATGGTTAAACTTAGATGGTTATTGCAAGATTGCAAGAGGCTGAGAATTCAAAAAGTTGAAGGTGTGAAACAATGACAAATGAGAAGATAGTCAAGTTAATAGTTGATCTTAGCTCTAGGAGGACATTATGTCATGTCACTAAATATTCAAGACCCTAACACATATGTTGGGAATGATTATGTGACATATATCATTGACAAAATCCATGAGGAGATCATTATTGCACAACAAGGATAATTGGAGAATTTTAGATTCCCTCACTACTCTTTGATCATGCATTTGATCTTGTTCAAAAATGTTGATTCCTTTGACGAGCGTTTCTTCGAATGCATAGAGGAATGGGGAGAAATGTTACCAGTGCAAGGGTGGATGTAGTCCCTGCCCCTAGTTTATATTTAGTTATTATTGTTGAACTCTTTTAGGCTAGTTTATGTTAATGCTTGATGATTAGTAGCGTTATCTTCTAGATTATTGGATATTGTTTTCATACTCAGTTGATTATATGATGAGACTACTTGGTACTAGTTAATTCATGTATGCATGATTATACCTTGATAATGATTATTTATAGTGATTCCAATTATTTGATGATGTTAGTTAGATGGATTATTTATACATGTTTTCTTATGGATACTTACCACATATTGCATGTGTATGGTGTGTGTGTATGTTTTCTTTATGTATGACATTTTTGATGTGGTTAAGTAAGGGAGTCATAGTCACCTACTAGTTGGGATCTACATAATGCACCACTTCCTGCCATTTCCTACTTAGTTTAGAATATATGTGTTTGTACATGCATAGATTTTATTCAAATTATAGGTACCAGGTATTGACTTTCCTGAATTGCCAGGATGAGTGTACCCTATCACAATATCTCAATGGTAAGAGGGGGGAGATAAATTCTTGAGTCCAAATCCTAACCTTTAAACCAATTGTCCTAGAGAATTAGGACAAGTATCTGAGATGATTACCCTTCCAAATTCGTCGTATGACGTAAATTCCTAATTATAACCCTCAAGTTTGATCTTGTATGTGGTATTTTATGAAGGGTTTCCATTTTTTGCCTTGTAATTCTTTCATGATTTTTCTATTAATTAAGTCAAATTAAAAGATTAATTAGTGATTTAATGTAATGAAAAATTATTAAGATAATTTCAATATTTGATTATATTTTAATTGATTGGAAGATTAATTAAGTAAAAATAATTAAATTTAAAGAGAAATTTATAGTATAATTTTATAGCGTAATAATATTTATTAATTAAATAATAATATATTTAGGAGATCATTTTTAAATAAATGGTAAATATTATTATTACTTAAGTTGATAAATATTGTATCAAAATAATGCTTCAAAAATTAAATAAAAAGAGAAAGAGAAATTAATTTATTAAAGATATTTTAAATTACAAAAAGTATACACGAATAATCAAAAAAGTAAATAAAGAGTTAAAAGATTATGATCAATGAGTTCCCTCATGTGATTGCATAATTAGTGCCCTGATTTTAGGAGAGAACTCCATATCAGAGATGGAGAGTTCTTTTTGGAGGGACCGAGACTTTTGGAGAAGGGATTTTTTAGAGAGAAGGTTTTGAGAGAAGAGAATTCTCTCACAATCTTTGAGTGATTACATATTAGCATCAGAGCCAAGTAGAGCCTCGTGTCTTATTCACCCAATGAATTATGTTTCTTCTAATTTCTTGTCTTCATCGTGATTGTTGAATTGTTTATCCAAATTTTATTTGTAATGAACCTTTAAATCTTTCATTTGAATTTACTGGCATTCATATCAATTTCTTCTGTATATGTGAGGATTGAAAATTAGTAAAACCCTCATTCTATAGTTTTAAAAAGTTGTTAATTAAATTAGGAAGGGTTTTGAAAAGAAGTGGAAATCTGAAAATGTGACTGGTTTATCTAGGTTTCCCTATTAGACAAAATTTGTAATGTTTATATATATATATATATATATGTATGTATGTATGTATGTATGTATGTATGTATGTATGTATGTATGTATGTATGTATGTATGTATGTATGTATGTATGTATGTATGTATGTATGTATGTATGTATATGATTTTTTTTAACATAATAATTTTGGGAGGAGGCGGGGCTGCCAATTCCCCACCTCCCCTTGTTACCCCCCCACATCCCTTTTTACTATCTGTGTGCGTAGACTATACTACTACACAGAGCAGCAGTAATTAATATTGCTACCTATGGCAGTAGTCAGTCTACGGTTAGATGGTAGTAGCTTGTGAAGGCCAGTCGGTGGGCCTAAAATGCATTTTGATATGCAATTTTTTAAATTTTTTATTTTTTATAAAGTTTATTAAATTAAATTATATTTAATTTTAATTATTATTTTTTAATAATTTTATTAATACTTTTTATTACTATTTATTAATTTAATTAATGATTAATGAATATTAATATAGTTTGTTTTAATAATTATTAATTAATTTAGTTAAATTTATTTTAATTAAGTTTAATTAACAATTAAGTTTTAAATTTGTTTATTTATTTTTGATCAATAAATGACCAAGGCCTTGATTAGTTTTATTAATAAAAATTGATAATTTACATCAGCGTATCTCTATTCAAACGAGCACTAGTAGGAAAGAATATAGAAGAAAACCTCCAGTCTAGCCTAGGACCAAAGTCCTTTATTATTACATCAGAAAAGGGGCATACCCTAGTCAGATTGCTTTGTATTAAATGATTACAAGCACCAAGATAATAGAACAAATAAATACAATCAACAGGGAAACAGAAAAACCTCAATGTCTAATTAAGAAGAGTCATCCTAACCATAGTTCTTTAATCTCCTTCCATTACTAAGCTGAGTGCTCAATCCTGCCTTCTTGACTGTAACGCTAAACTAAAACAAAAATAAATAAATATAAAACCATGAACAAGTAGAAAGAACCATAAATAATTTTTTTCAAATTAATCATCTTTTACAAGAATATGAACAATGATTGAGTCATTCTTAATTCATAAACCTCATAATAGAAGAAGACATCATCAAAATAAATTTCCATAATGATATTAATACATAAGGAGTTCAGTACAATAATGAAGTGCAATGTCATTCTTAGATGCCTAGGTCCCAACATACGGACTCTACAAGTAACAAATTCAGTTTCAAGAAGTAACTTCAACAGTCTTCCTTATCACTAGTTATTCAACTTGAACACCTGAAACATACACAAAAAATGCAACACAACACAAAGAGGGCTTAGTATACACTGAGTTGAAAAGTGTAGTCCACCTGCATACATGTTAGAATAAACATATATAAAACCATAAAGCAGATATCTGAACCTCATAACATAGTGCAATTCTAAAATTAATATGCAAGAAGTAACCATCTTCTTAACAATGCAAAATTAAACTCGCACTAAGAATAGCTAGTAAATGAATCATATATATACTGAGGTGTCATCACTATGGTGCTAAGATATTGCATCCATATATGGTAAGCTCATAGACAACACATAGTGGAATTCTCTATGGTATTCATGAAAAGATGCAATAGAGACTTGCCTTGTTCTCCGTACTAAACCTTACTGGTTTAAGTCATAGGTAAGGCCAATTATCTTTTATTTATAATTAACCCTCCCAATTCATCTTAAAATTATCATTGAATTAAATTAATTGAATAGGATAAATCGATATTCAGCCACCTCGATATACGTTCATTACAACTATCCTTAAAATACACATCAATCAGATATTCTAAGAATGCACATGCAATGAATAACAGTCAGATTTCACATGACATTACATTCTTCATCTTTTAAAATCTCATCTTCTACTACCAATCTTGAAAGTAAACTTAGGTTATTTTAACAATGGAAATAAATACTACAATATTATGATCTCATAAATATAACTAAACTATTACATCAATTTAATGATATTTACCAGTCGTAGTACTGTACTACTTATCTCTACTATTATAACAAACTAAGCTTATCCTTCGAATTGGCCAAGATAATAATACAATGTACATATGATATTCTTGTTTTTAAATGACATATCACCAACATATATCATAATCTACCTCATAACTTAAAATGACTTTCCATTTCATTTATGAACAGAAATACATCTTTATAAAACAAAATTTTGTTTCAAACATCTTATTTCAAAACAATCTATAAATGCTTATTAAGACACTTCATAGTAAAATCAAACATTACTGAATCCAAGTGCAGCCAATGCTTAACAAAAGATTATCTACAATGTTACTGAATATCCAAGTGTCTATTGAAGTTTAAACACTTTTCAACAAAAAGATACCACCCAGTTTTAACTACAATCAACATATAAAAATATAATATCTGAGATTAAATCAAAATACACTTCACAAATATGCAAAGTAACCTACATCATGCCAATAACTAGAAGTAATAAGGATGTAAATCCCTAAGCTATAAGAAGCACACAAACTATTCACATAATGATCTTGTCGATATATCAACATCTATCTATGTCTATGCTTATGAATATAATGTCTTATTCATTTGCAAACAATTCCACAACCAACAGTTATTTATAACTCAATTTCCATAATAATATGGGTTATTTTATGCTATCACAAAGAATTTCCTGTTTGAATCGAACTTCCTTTTAACTATTTGACAAAATGTCAATTACTAATAAATGTCACATACTGTTTGCTACATTACTATTTTTTTAATATATATATATATAAAATAACTGAGCTATAGGATTCAAACATACTGTTTTCTTTTAAAACAATGACATAACCCTCATTTTATCATTTATATCATAAAATAGAGTGACTGTGCTATTATTCAATCATTAGATAGCAACCTAATGTAAGTTTGTGACTGAGGCCGAAGCACTTATATCCAAGTATTCTAAAATATGGGTTCCACAGAGCTCGATCATGTCAATGTGAAATACCCATAAACATAAACACTTGCATACATATACTGTCACATACATGAAACCCTGACCGGGTTCAACTCGGTGATAGAATGTATGGTTAGGGCAAAGCCCAAACAATTATATACATATAGAAACACCCAATTTAATTTCTCCCTAAATCCACATTCAAAGGTGGATATATATAGAGCTAAGCATCGCACATAGTGCCATGCTCTGTATATACCCATCCTTGAATGTACATTCACAATATGTAAAACAAATAACCATTTACATTATGGTAAATGAAATAACATTGAAATTTCAAATAGAGAGAGAGTAGGGTAAGAAATTGCCCCTACATGAAAATTGAAGATGAAAAGTTCTCTGCAATCCAACTCGATGCCAAAGCCCCAAAAGCCAAGTCAAAACTGGTAAGCAATCTCTACAACGCCAACACACATAACTTGCAAATGACTTCACAATGGGGTGAAGCCGAAGAACGCAACAAAACAATAGAAAACCTCTGATAAGAATCTCCATTGAGCTTAACCACATAAGCAAGTTTCCCTTCCAACCAACACCCTTAATAATGTTGATACCTCAGCAACAAGAACACAAATGTAAACCAAATAGAGCAATGTGGCCCAGTATCCAGCCCATAATCTGCAAGAAACCTAACTCACAACATGAAATGGCTGACTAAACCTTTGGTGCCATAAATCCCCATAACAAGCATTCAATACACCACATGAATCATAGTGCCGTGAATTCGGCAGTACCAAGTCCACCACCATGAATTTGGCTTTCAACACATGAGCATATTTTCCTCATTCATGGCATTTGATACCCTGTTAGGGTTCTATGCCATTTAAGAAATATAAAACCCCCTTTTTGAAAACATCATAGAAAATATTAATGCCAACCTCAACTTAGGGTGTTTAGGCCCTTTTTAAAAAAAAAAAAAAAAAAAATATATATATATATATATATATATATATATATATATATATATGAAATGCAACTGCGGTTCATTAAAACTTTTTAAAACAAAATGAATATAAGTTTTGTAATTAAAACCATCTCAAGGTTATATGAAATATAAGTATTTAATCCCTTTACAATCACGTATATGAAAGTACAAGGATGAGTTCTAAATGGATACAACATATTACCATTGCAATGTCAAGTTAACATACAATATAAAATAGAATGTAGTTTACAATGAGTTTGAAACATAATAAACATAATTGATACCCAATCAACATGAAATCATTAATATGCTAGTTCCAAATCATAAAATCCTAAATCTCATTCACTACTAATAACATAGTTCAAAACAGAAAATACGTTCAGCATCAAATTTGTGATTCCAAGACAGTAATATAACCAAGTTCTTCAAAATTACAAACATAACATTAGAAAGAAACTTATAACAGAAGGTCCTAATTTGCAGAAAAACCCAAAGTAGTGGTCAGGCATGACATTGACTTAACAATCCAAAAAGTTAGTAATCGAGCTGCATACATCTTTTTTTTAGTAAAGGATACATTGGAAAAATAGGTTTTAATTTTCTATTAGTTATTTTAGCTAATTCCTATAAAAAAAGGCGTACATTATAATGATTATTTTTATTCCTTTACTAACAAAGTCCTTAAAATATCGAGAATATTAATGTGTAAATGCTTACTAAAAAAAGCCTATAACCTATTATTTAAAATATGATTCTTAACTATTCTTTGCTATGTTGTGCTATACTAGTTCATTATACTCATTAGATTTCCCTTATCATACAAACTCTAAAACTGTAACCTACATTACTCTGAAAAACCAAATAAGTTACACTTAGTCTACCAAACAAAAAAAAACATCATCTTTAGCTAATCTTAAAAGAGTCAACATAACTTTAATTTAAACTAAATAAATTATTATTGAGTACTAGATGAAACCTTTGAACTCAACACCTTAGGTCCAAATGCCCTTCTAAGATTGAGTTGTCAAAAATTCCAAATCCTTACCTAGGAGATACATACAAGTCTATCTAACTGGTATGATGGATGAAATGGTTAGTATAATATTGCAATAATCTTAATTAGGTTCATAGAGTACCATGAGCTAACAAAATAATTACCTTTTCCTTTCAAGATATTGCTCTATTCTTTAATACTATAATGAAACTCACTAGCTCATCTATGTGAAAAAATCCTTTTCTTTATAATCTAAATTCATACTATCATTACTATGAATTAGAAACACTAAACTTTTAAAATTATGACATTATCTAAAATCTATCCTAATATCCTGAACCAAATCTGTATTCTGGGATCTCAGTACCATTCCTATGTTGTTCAAAACCTTAGTTGTGCCTAGGCTACCACTTGTGGGCCACATGATAGAGTTTTAATATAATTATCATATACCTCATGTTATACTAGAAATATACTAAAAGTGGAGCTGTGCTAGGTCGTATACCATTAGTGCCAACTAGAACCTCATAACCAAGCTTCTTAACCAAAAACCATTCACGTGCACCAGGGTATAGAAATGAGATGCTACAAGAAACAAAACTAGCTGCTCCCTTCAACCTAGGGTTTTGAAATTGGGAGCTGAACTGAGTTTATAGTCTCTTAACATTCCAATACTTTTATGATTTTGAGAATATTCAAAAATATATAATTAGCAAACTAAATACCACACCATTAAAAAGGATTACTGCATAAATTATCAATATCAAACTTGAACTAGTAAGATAACCCAGTGCCATGGAGACTTGAAACCAGCAAAAGAATCAAAAAGCATCAAATTATGAAAATAAACTACGATCATTATGTTTTCAGATCAGTCATATATTCACTATTGTTAAGTGATTTAAGAGTAGCATTATTGCCAAACCTAGAGCAAGACCCATTACTAGCCTTCACAACTTTATACATCCAAACCAAATCCCCAAAAAAACTTAGCATAAAAACTATCTACAAAAACATGATACTAAAGACTTTAGGTATATGAGCTATCAACATATTTACCCTAGGGAACTCTTGCAAAAAGCTTCCAGTCTCTGAAAGACTTAGAATTATAAAGACTGACATCAACACCAAATAGGGATTCTACCCTAGAGATTCATGAAACCCTTTACTTATTCTAGAACACCATTATAGCTTCTACAATGTCATTCAAATTTTTAGATAGGAAATGAGGGGAAAATTCAAATGAAGTCCTCTCTCTACTAGATTTCTCAATATTGGGAGTGCAAAAGTCCACCATTTCTAGATTGTCAAATCTTAGACTAGGTGAATATAAGCCTTGAAAAGGTCCAAATAATTGCTCAACCAAGTGAGGCCATTATCCATTGTAATCCTTCTCTAGTGTAGGAGGAAGTGGAAACATGATTCTATCTTCGACCAGGCCATGTTGAATGCTGGTAATATCCCTAATTATCAAAGCAGGCCTCTTGGGTATATTTGCCACTACTAGACTTTCTGGTGGATGGTTCATATACATCTCAGGAAGGGGAACACATAAATTTTCATCCAAGTTCATAATAGCTTCAATGATACCTTGACACCAGATAGAATAAAAAAATTTCAAACATAATATTACCATAGCCCATTTGGAAACCCTTGTTCTGGCCAAAGATCTAATGAAAGTGCTGATGATGTCATTGTTAGTTCTCCAAGTGTATTCATAATCAAAGAGACCTTCACCAATTGCTCTACTAATCGCAATCTAAGTCATCCCACCTACATGCTTGAGGATTCAATTCCACCTTCTAGGTTTGATGTTACCTCAGAAGACCATTATGTGAACCTCTTTAGTGTGGAACACACATATATTAGTATCCATATTTCAATCCAAAAGTGATTGAGAGAGATAGTGCACTATAGAGAATAGGGAAAAAGCCAAACCTTCAAAGAGTCTAGAAAGTCCTCGAAATTCCAAAACAAAATAAGAAGCCATCTCAAAGAAATGATTTGGGAAATCATTAAAGGGCATCACATATAGTACTAAATATTCTATAGAGCCAAAATTTCTATGAAGTCCCAATCATAGTTTGGTGATCATAATTCGATCTCATATTGTCATAATGCCTTCATATAGATTATTACCTAAGCCACCCCTCTTCTTAATGACCCAAGGGGGTTAAAGAGCATAAAGGTTTATTAAGGCCCCCCCACCATTTCACCTAGTCCTTGATTAAGGTTTATTAAATACCTAATTAAATATAAATGAAATACTATGAGACCTTATTATGACCATTGAACTAAAAAGAGCCATATATGAAAGTTGAAGGTTTAAAGCTAGTTTCTAAAAAGAAATAGATTATCACCATCTTCTCCTCGATTAGCCAAGGAATCTACCTTTTGATTCCCTTCTCGAAAGATATTGTAGATCCTAATATCTTCAAGCTTATCCAATAGATTTAAAACTTGTTTAAACTTAGAATTGAGGACCCAATTTGGGGTAACTCTATTCCTTATTGCATTTAATACAATCTGAGAGTCACCTTCAATACAGATAAAATGATAGAGCTTCAAGCCTTCTTCTAGTGCTTTGAGTTCTACCAAGTTGTTAGACAGTGGTCTAATAGACTTGGCTTTTTTAGCAATCCATTGACCTGTATAATCATGAATAATGCATCTAACTCCTGCTATTCCTGAATTTCCTCTCGCTATCCCATCAAAATTAAGCTTTACCTAGTCCTTCGAAGGGGGGGTCCATTTACACTATTCCCTAGCCTCCTTGCTTTTTTTTAGATAGATGAGAGGAGGATTAATCAATTTGGTCCATACTTTTTTAACTATGCCATCCTAAATCATGAAGGAACCTTCTTCAATTCTTGATCTCCTAAGGTGAGAATTAGCTTTTTCAACTATGCAAGCTTCTATTTTTAGGATTAGCTCTTTAGATTTCAGCTTAGAGTCATAAAAAAATTGTCTATTCCTTTCTTTCTAGACTTCACACATAAGAATAGAAGGACTAATATTCCATAGTTTTCTATAGATGCCCTTGCATAGATTAGTGGGCCAACCTTTGAGTAGGTTAGATAAAGAATTAGGAAACGGGGAAGACCAACCTAACCTCTCTCTAAGCCATACCCAACAGACTCAACCATACGAGAAACTATATAATAGATGATCAACATCTTCACTATCATGCTTACAAAGGACACACCACAAAGGTCTTACAAACCCTAATTTATGAAATCTATCTGTCATCAGTATCTTATTTTGGAATGGCACCCAAAGAAAAAATCTTACCTTTGGCAAACATGCAAGGTCCCAACAAAGATTTGAGTGGGATTTCCACCTCATCCCATCTCTTGGAATTAATTAGTGCTTTATATCCATTTTTCACACTATACTTATCATCATTTGATATTGCCCAAACAAGCTTGTCATTCCTATCAAGTTGCTTAACCTTCCTATCATTAATTAACTTCGCATAAGCCTTCATGGTATTTGGATTAATCCCAATATCTTTCAAAGGTTTCCAAATCCATCTTGGATGTCCTTCCACAATGATCTTAGTTTTGTAGTCGCTTACTCTACTACCCCACAAATTTATTAACTTCTCTCTAAGGTTTCTTGGGATTAGACTACTATCTATCGAGGGTTGCGCATCCTAGGAATCTTCCCAAAAAAGGGCTTCATCCCCCTTACCAATATACCAAGTAAGGTATTTTCCCACAAGATGGTGACATTTGACCATGAAGTTCCAACTTTTTGATCTTTTAGGGAGGGTCTTCATCCTAAATATTGAAGAGGGATCTTCTACTTTCAAATATTTATTATACATGAACTTTTCCTATTTGTGCTCTCTTTTAGTATATAGGTGCCAAACTAATTTGGCCCCAAAATCTTCATTTTTCCATTGTAAATTCTCAATTCCTAGTCCTCCATATTCTTTGGGTTTGCAAATGTTATCCCATTTAATGAGGGCCAATTTTTTGGATTCCTCACAATCGTTCCATAAAAAATTCCTAAGATTAGCTTCTAGCTTATGATTAAGATGTTTGGAAAGGGGGAGACAAGGCATTGGGTACATGGGAATGGCTATCAACACTGATCTAATCTTGGTACTCTTACCATCTTCTATAAGCCACTTGTCTTTCCAACCACTAATCCTATCTTCCATTTTCTCCATTATATTATACCATACCTTGCTGGTCTTAATGCTCTTTTCTAACTCTATGCCAAGATATTTGCATGGGAAAGAACCTATTTTATATCCCATATTGTGATAGATTTGTTTTTCCATCTTGGGATCCATATTAATAAAATATATTTTGGATTTTGACTTGTTCGCAATTTGATGAGAAGCCTTCATTTAACTATCTATGATAAACTTTAAGGCCCTCACTTCCTCCACTGAGCTCTCACTTGGTAGAATAGTATCATTTGCATATTTTTGATGAGTTATATTAGGGATATTCCTAGTGATAGTGATACCTTTAATCTTTTGATTGACATGAGCCCTTGTGATGGATCTTCCAAAGGCTTTAGAAATGGTTATATACAAAAATAGGGATAATAGGTCACCTTGTCTAATTCCCCTTGAAATATCAAAAAAACTTTCAGGGGACCCATTCACAAGGACATAAATCTTGGTAGAGGATATACATCTAAAAATGAGGTTAATCCATTGATGGGAGAAACTGAATGCTTCTAGGGTATTACAAAGGAAATTCCAATCCACCATATCATAGGCTTTTTGGATATCCAATTTCATAAATATACATGCCTCTTTGTTATTTTTAGCTAAGTGAATAGTCTCCTAGATAGTAAGTATACCATCCAAAATAGATCTCCTTGAAATGAAACCTATTTGTTCCTTGGAGATAATCTTTAGAAGAATTAATTTTAATCTATTTGCTAAAATATTTGATTTTTCTTTTGTAAATGGTATTAAAAAGCACAATAGGCCTGAAATCACCTAGATTCTCTAGCTCTAACTTTTTGGGAAAGGTGTAATTAATCTCAGATAATAGAGATCCACCCTTTCTAGAGGCTTCAATTGCATTCTAGAGATCTTTCCCAATAATATCCCAACACTTCTAATAAAAAAAGGCCTAAAAACAATTTAGACCTGGTGATTTATCAGGATTCATGTTGAATACAACCGATCTAACTTCTTCTAGCATGATAGGACCATTTAAAGATTTTTTTTTCCTCTACAAAAATCAATTTAGGGATCACTTTAAGCATATGGGACTAAGCCTCTCTATTTGACCCTTTAGAATTATTTAAGATTTTCTAAAAATGATCCACAAAAATTTTTGGAATTTCATTTGGTTTGTCAGTTGATATACCCATATGATTTTTAATGCTCAATATTTTACTTTTGGCTCTATTATAGGGGTAGAATTATGAAAGAATTCAGTATTCCGATCTCCCTCGTCCAACCACCTTTTTTGAGACTTTTGCCTCCAAAAAATTTCCTCTTTGGATAGGATATCATCTTGTTTTGTGAGCAATTCTTTTTCTAAGAGATAGCTATCATTATTCATGCCTTTCTTAATGATTTCTAAATTTAATACTCTTAGCCTCTCTTCAATGTCCAATTTTTCTTTAAAGATATTGTTGAAATGTTCTTTGTTCCATATAAGAATCTCTTCTTTAAGAATCTTCATTTTAGAGATGAAGATAAACAACTTAGACCCTTCAAAATTACCTTGTGACCACCACTTCTTAATATTGTCTAAGAAACCTGAATCTAAAAACCACATTTTTTCACATTTAAATGAGCTCCTCGTAGGTTTATGAGGCTCAAAAAATTCTACTCTAACTGGGTAATGATCAGAACTAGCAATCAAAAGAATCATAGAATGAGTATTTAAATTATTAGCATCAAAGTCTCCTTTGATAAAAAAACCTATCTAATTTTTCTGCAATATAAGTAAAATCCATCTGCTTATTGTTCCAAGTATAATTCCCATTCTTAAATGGAATGTCTACTAGATTATGAAAGTCACACCATTTTTTAAAGCCTTTAAAGGATTGGAGAAAGTTGTGAGCCTCCTATTTTTTCATTTAAGTTTAGAATGGTATTAAAATATCCTCCTAACAAAATTAGCTTGTTCTAATGATTCTTCACAAATTGTTTGATCATTTCCCATACTACTCTTTTCTCTATATTACTAGTTGGACCATAAAAGTTAATTAAGATGAACTTAATATTCAATTTTAGACTTGTAACTGCACCACTAATCTAATTACAATTCATATTTAAAATTTCTAAAGTTACTATCGTATGGTTCCAAATAAACCCTAAACCCTTGGAAGCACTTGCAGATTCTTGCAAAGAAGTATTTTAGTTACCTAATTGTTTGTCTAATTAAAAACCTTATATCCTATTTAGCTTTGTTTCTTGTAATAAAATAATTTCAAATTCAAATAGTTTTAGGTTTTTTTTTAATAATCTTTTTTGCTAGGGGCATTTAGGCCCCTAACATTCCATGTAGTGATCTTCATGGATCCTTGGGAAGGATCTTCCTCTTCCCTATATTAAAAAGATGACTAATTTTTTGTTGTTCGCATGCCTAACCATTTTCTTCTCTAAGTTGCTTGAGGGATTTTCTTCCTCTTTTTGGTTTAGTTCTACCAAAATTAGGGGATTTGACCCCTTCCCGATTCATCTTCATGCTCAGCTATTGCAAGTTTTCATGAGCATATTTTACTATTTCTAATTGAATTTTCTCCATAATCTCCTCTTCCTCATTAACTAGCTCCTATAGAATCTATTTTGTTAATCTTTGATGATCAAAGGATTTTCTATCCCCAATCTAACATAACCTTTTGGTTGCTATGTCATCAATGTCTTTGTTTGACTAATATTCTTCTTCAAAAGATAGAATGTCCCTTCTTAGATCTTCAAAAGTATAGTTGTCTCCTCCTAGTTGTAATACCTACTATAACAATTCTTCTTTTTTAGAAATACTATAATTGTCTCCATTTTCATTGTCAAATACTCAGATTAGCTCCTCCGAGAGCCTTTCTAATTTTTATTTATAATCATCTTTTATGGATACTTCTACAATGTTTTCCTTTTCCTCCAAATCTCCATTTATGAAGTTTTGGAAATCTAGCACTGGGATGTCATTGGATCTATTTCTTTTAGTAATTGTTGTCTTAGGAGTAACTTTAGGAGACTCTCTCTTTGAAGATGGAGTCTGCCAAAATTTGGTCAACCTCTTTGAAGAATTCTTGTTAGGATATAAGACCTGCAATGATGGATCTTTGGTATGCTTCTCATATATCTTCAAATTATCTTCAATATGTTTAATCTCAGTAGAAGTTGGATCTTCTTCATGAAGGGATAATAGTTCTTTTCCATCAGTATGGCTGAATGAAATTTTTGTGTTTTTAACACCCACCCTATTATTTCTTGATTCTAATTTCCTCTATCCATTTATAGATTTTGTAGAGCCTTTCCTTTTCTTCACTTTCTTCTCTTTCCTTCTATATTCTTTATTGATCACTACTGCACTCTGAATGTTGGGTTGCTTATCTGATTTGGGGAACTTTTCCAAATTCTTAGTGGAGTCTTTCTACTTCACCCTTCCTAGTAAATGCACTTTGTCTATGCTATTATCTGTGCTAACTTGGAGATTTTCTTTGCTACTCTCTTGAAACCTCATGTTTTCTTCCTTCTAATTTTTGTTGGCTTGGTGTCTCTAACTATTATTGCTCTCCCTTAAAAAATTATTAGGCCCTTCTGTTGGTTCTCTACCTAAATGCTGTTTTATATTTGTAAGTACTTCTTCCCTAGCTGAGTACTCCTCCTGCATCAATCTCTCATACTCTATTCTAATTATGGGGAAGGAGATATTGAGATCTAAAGTAGCTTGCTATATTTTGAAGGAAGCTTTCCACTCGTCATCGAGCCTGATAATCTCTGCAATTTTTCCTTCAATTCTTTGAAAGTTTAGTTTTTATATAGATCTATTAGTGATTATTTTGATTGGTTTGAGAATCATATTGTTAACTTTACAATTGATTAAAACTTTTATGTTATTACAACATTCAAAGGAAACATCTAAACCAATTAGGTCTCCCATTAAACATCCAATCTTTTTTATAATACTTATTTGATTTAACTCTAGGTGATAGGGTTTATTGAAAACCAAGTAGGGATTGAAAAATATAGATATTCTTCATTACAATTGGGCATCCAATTAAAGAATTTAACCACATGACCCTTGAAAAAATAAACAATATTATCAAGAAAATCCTTTTTAACATCCTTCTCATAGCAATGAATGTAAATAAGTTTGTCAGCATAGTGAGAGATACCTACTTGATGACCACAGAAGTCCTCCAGCCAACCATTTAAGTTATGCATCTTAGCTTTGGGGCTGTTCCAATAAGAAAATAATTTGACCTCCTAGCAATCCTACCAACAATCCTCATTGTCTTGGTTGCTAATAATAATGACCTTATCATCTAGATCAGAAGGAAGGTGACAAATTGATGGAAGGGAGGAGCTTGAAGGCTGAAGGGGGGGATGATAAGACAACCTACGATGAGGAGGGACATAGGTTTCCATTGGTTTAGATGAGAGGAACCCTTGAGCAAGGATTGATGGTTCAATAGGGGAGTTAATAGAGAAACCTATTTGATTTATGAAAATAGGGTTAAGGTTGGATTTAGCATATTTGGTTAGGTTAAAAAGATAAATCTACTTATCTAAACTATTGGTCAAATGTATTAGAGGAGGACCACTACCCGAGAAATGAAATGAAAAGGGATGATTACCAAAGGCTTCCCATTTAGCATCAAGTTCCTTGACAATGCTTATCTCTTCCTCCTATGCGTAATCAAGATAGTTGAAAGGGTTTAAAGTCTTTACCACAAAGGATGAATAACCTAGACAATTATCTACCTGATCTATCAGCACCTGCTTGCTTCTAGATATGGTCTTCCTACAATTTTTGGCTGGATGTGACCCTAGGAACATATTCATAGACCTTAAATATTTTAATTTTTCCTATGATCGGTGGTGTAGGAAGTCTACTTTTGAAAAGTTATTCACATTTTTTAATTCTCCTTTTTGTTCCGCTATTCTCTCTTTTCACCATTTTTCAATTTATTTTATTATTATTAATGATTTTGATTTTTAATAAAATTGTAATTACTTTACTAAATAATTAGTAATTATTATTTTAATAATTTAATAAATAATTGTCTTTAAATTATTTTAGAATATTTGATTGGAATCACATAAGGGTAATTGTGCTTTATGTTCAACTATGGGAAATGGGTTAAGTTGAAGGGTAAAATGTAAACCTCATAAATTCAAAAATTTACATTGAATGAAAATTTAAACTTTATTGTTAACTCAAACTATGTGTTTTCAAAATCAAACCAAACTATGAAATAACACTATTAACTATATGTTGTCTTATATTTTGGGTTTGGGTTGACTAGAGTGTTGACTAGTGTTAGGACATCCACCAGAGGCTTGGGAGTTTTGTGTTTGTGATGTTATGATGATGCTTTGATTTTGATCTTTTAAACTCAACCATGGTAATATGTCTGGTATGCTCTATGATGAGTTTGGATCTATTGTTCGTTATTGATTTTAGTGTTCTTGTTTGTTAATGAGATGAATGGTATGATGCATTTGACTTAACCTTTGAGTCTTAGATTAGTTATTTTTGGATGCTTTCCAGCTGGTTGTAAAGAATTGAGGTGTTATTATGAATTGTCTTTTGATGCTTTCCAATCACTTATATAGGACCAAGGTTAATGTTGGGCCCATTTACCATTGCACCAAAAGCCATGACTGTTAGTGAACATGGAAGACCACATAATTAACCACCTGTGGGCAGGGGAGCGCGTCGCATCACCCAAAAATCTCCCCGTTGACGCACATACCAGGTGCTTACGCGGGTCGGGAAGGCACCGGAGAGATTTGAACCCATGACCAAGCCAAAACCAGGCTCTGATACCAATTGTTGGGCCCATTTACCGTTGCACCAAAAGTCATGGCTTTTGGTGCAACGGAAAATGGGCCCTACAATTGGTATCAGAGCCTGGTTTTGGCTTGGTCATGGGTTCAAATCTCTCCGGTGCCTTCCCGACCCGCGTAAGCACCTGGTATGCGCGTCAAGGGGGAGATTGTTGGGTGATGCGACGCGCTCCCCTGCCCACAGGTGGTTAATTATGTGGTGTTCCATGTTCACTAACAGTCATGGCTTTTGGTGCAACGGTAAATGGGCCCAACAGTTAAAACTATGATTCTTTGATTTGTACTTTTATGAGCTTAGGGTAGGTTATCTATATGTAATTTCAGGAAGTCACTTGCAATGGAGGCCAAAGCCCAAAGTAGTTGCTAGAGTAACCCATTTTAGGTTATTTAATAAGTGAAAAAACTATACTAAATGAGAGTAAAATGAACCTAATAAGAGTCCTTTTCTTTCCTTTCCCATGCCTTGAGTGCTAGTACAGACTAGGATGGGAGTAAAGAGGATGCTTAGTTGCAACCATGCATCGTTAGTATGGCTTGTTAATACGAAAGGATACTAGTGCCACATAGAGTCACTAGAGGGCCGAGGTCAAGTCAGACTACCAAGGTAACTCTAGAGTTGATTCTGTGATGACACGTGCCGACTTGCATAGTAAATTACCTAGGTGTCTTTGTTTGCCTTTGGGTCTAGATGTTGTTTTATCTTGGAACTCTTTGAGTTAGATTAATTTTAGGGTTTTTCTTGACATTGGTATTAATTTTGATTTTTGGGATTGATATCCTATTTGGGACTTGAGACCATCTCCTCAGCATGGTGGGTGTGGACCTTTTTGCATTACCATGAAATTGGGTGGTAGTGCTTTTTACTTTTACCATTGAGATCTATTTGTAGATGTCATTGCTAGATTTCCTTGTTTTGCATTTCCTTTCATTCTATCTTTGTGTATTATGATGAATGGTTATATCTATATGGTGGATGATTTTACTTATTGTATTGTACTTTGTTTCATGGATCAGAAAGGGATGATGTAACCTATTTTATAAATGTATATTCTTTTATCCATTCATACCTTGTGACATGTACAGTGGATGATTGTGCATTTTGAGTTTATTGCCAAGTGGTATTCAAAACAAATGCATATTATTTAAATGGATTAAAATTGTAGTTATTCTATTATGTGGATGTGTTATTTATTGGACTAATTATTATTTAAATTTAAATATAACTAAATGTCTTGGGATCATTAAGGAATGTAATCTATTATGTTTTCTTAGTTATGATTGTATGTTATTGCTTCCGCTACTTAATGATTATTGTTTGTGTTATTCTTTAATTATTATTTTTTGGCAAACTTAGTAAAAATTTAGGTTAACTCTTTTGGATCCCTTGGTGGGGTGTTACATCTTGTATCAGAGCTTGAGTTCTACATTGGGAAATTTTGACATATTGGATCGCCACTAATTGTTAACTAGTTGAACTAAAATGAGATTTAAACTATTATGTATATCTATTACAAACTAAAAACTTGAACTAGTTGAGCTCAAATAAAACTTAAACTATTATTTTTATATTCTCAAACTTGAACACTTAAAATTCAAAATTGAAATATACTTAAACCTTAATTAGGAAAAACTAAAAATTGATCTTATACTATTTTCAAAACATGTGTCTTTTATGTATGCTTTATAGTAGTATGTTTTATGGTTATTATATTATCTTGTATTTTTGATATTATTATAGGATGGTATCTAGGATGAGATCTTCTATTAGAGGTCATAGCCTTGGCCATGGTAGAGGCTATGGATGAGGCAAAAAAATTAGTATACATGAGGCTATCCATGAAGGCCCTAATCAGGAAGAGGATAGGGGAGAGCATGCAAGTGAGCATTAGGAAGAGAATAATAGAGAGTAGTAGGTCAACTTAGAGGAGGTTGACCTAAGGAAAATGATGAAGACCATCATGGATTACCTACCTCCTCTTCATGGTTAGGATGGAGCACATCAAGAAGGGAATGAGCACTGACCTAGGTCTAGGATCCCTTAGAGGGACTGACAGAGATCAGTTGTAGCTACTCAAATGAAGGACCTTTAGGGGTCCAAGGTCAAACCCTTTAATGGGATGGGTTTAGATTATGTAGCCAAGTAGTTTCTTAGTGCTCTTGATGGGGTTTTTTTCTATTCAAGACTTTAACACAAATGTCAAGGCAAGGTTTTCTATTACTAACCTAGAACTCTTTAGAGCCACATGGTGGACTATCAAAGAGAAGAAGCTTGGTATAAACATGAACAAAACCACATGGGAGTTATTCTTGGAAAAATTTCATGAGCGACTCCTACTAGAGGAATGTAACCAATAGAGAGTAGATGAATTCCATAGCCTGAGACAGTCAACTATGACCATAGTAGAGTATGAGCACAAATTCTATGAGCTCATGCCCTATGTGGGAATTAGTGATAACCTAGTATAGTTGGTACAACATTTTAGTAGAGGCTTGAACAACCATCTAGTTGGGGGTGTTAAGGCATTTAAACCTAAAACCCTCAAAGATGCAGTACATCGAGCCATACTTGTAGAGTAGAGTGTTAACCTAGGACATGGGGGTTTTGTGGGAGCACCTATAGTATTAGGATCTAAGGGTAACCACAACTTAGGTGGGAACAGAAAACATCCTTTTCTTAAGGGGAATCAAAACCAACAAAAACCTCATCAACAATAGCAACAAAAAGGATCATACCCTCAGGCATAGAGTGGTGGTTGTGATTCCAACTCTAAAAAATATCACAATACATAGTGCAATAGGAAAAATTAGAACACTTAGCCTACATAGAACAACCAGTCTTTTGCTAGTAGGTATAGCCACCAGTAGTCAAGTGTACCTCTAGTAGGGAAAGGATCTGGCAACAACACAGGATTTTATTCTTGTTGGTAGTTTAGACACATTGCATCCCACTACCCACAACGTGCATCTCACTTTTTAGGTTTTAGGCTAGCAACATTTGAGCCCATAGTTGGAGATGTAGGTAGAGCTCATAGGGTATTTGCAATAGTGGATCACCATCAGAAGACCATCAGGGGACCGTGGTTGAGACTATAAGAATTATCTAAGGTACACCTTTCTCTATATTGTTTGATTCAAGTGCCAAAAACTCCTTTATTTCATCATATTTAGTTGCTAAATGTAAGATGGAAACAATTAAGCAAGTTTCAAGTTGGCAAGTGGAACTAGCCTTAGGTATTAGTGTTTCCACAGATTCTATAGCACAAAAGTGTGAACTAAGCTTAGGAGGGTTGGTGATGTTAGTTGACCTTTAGGAAATTCCTCTTGTCTCTTACAATGTGGTCTTAGGTATAGATTGTCTTGGCTCTCATAGAGCTAGTATAGACTGCAAAAAAAAGACCATCATGTGTATGGATGATCAAGGGAAGGATGTAGAGATTGTGGGGATATAGATACCTATATCTCTATGGATGATATTTTCTATGCAATTAAAGTGGACCTTTCATAAGGGATGTCAAGTATTTTCTATTATGGTAAGCGATCTAGAAGAAGAAGACCCGATAGGAAAGACTATAGACCACCCTATTCTATAGGAATATGTAAATGTCTTTCCTAGTGAGATTATGGGCATGTCTCCAAAGAGAGATATTGATTTCAGCATTGATCTCATTCCAGGAGTGGAGCCTATTTCTAGAGCTCCTTATGTATGACCACTCAAGAATTGAGTGAGTTGTGCTTATAGCTTGAGGACCTTCTGGCCAAGGGTAGTACTTGAATAAGTGTATTAGTATGGGTAGCTCCAATGCTCTCTATGAAAAAGAAGGATGGTTCTTTGCACCTATGTATTGATTATCAAGAATAGGTATCCTTTACCAAGTATTGACGATTTATTTGATCAGATTAAGGGAGCTAAAACATTAACCAAAATTGATCTTAATTTAGGATACCATTAGCTTCACATTCAGGATGCTAATATTCATAAGACCACCTTCTGAACTCACTATGGGAACTATGAGTTCATAGTAGTCCCATTTTGGTTGATGAATGCTGCATTAATTTTCATTTGTTTGATGAATATAGTATTTTGTTCCTACCTTGATCAATTTGTACTTGTGTTCCTAGATAATATATTGATATATTCTAGATCCCAAAAGGAGCATGAGGTACATCTGTATTTGGTTTTGTAGTGCTTGAGAGATAATCAACTTTATGCCAACTCAGCAAAGTGTGATTTCTTTAAATTAGAGATACAATTTTTAGGGCATATCATATTAGGTGAAGCTATCTCTATAGACCATATGAATATTCAAGCAATGGTATATTGTCCCACACCCACTACCATGTCAAAAAATTATAGCTTCATGGGTCTAGCTAGTTACTATTGTAGATTCATCCAAAACTTCTCTAGAATAGCACATCCTATCAATTTCTTTTAGAGGAAAGGAAAGAAGTTTTTATGGATAGAGAAATGTGAGGAAGCATTTTAGAAACTCAAGGTGCTTTTGACTAGTGCACCTATCTTATCAGTACCTGATACAACAAGTGACTTCGTGGTGTGTATAGATGCTTCCCTTGAGGGTATTAGAGTAGTATTTATGTAGGATAGATGGGAAATTGCATATGAATCACACAAACTCAAGGATCATGAGTTGAATTACCCTATGCATGATCTTGAGTTAGTTGTGGTAGTTCATGCCCTAGTGAGATGGAGACACTTCTTGCAAAGACACAAATTTGAACTTCATAGTGATCATCATAGTCTACAATACATATTTACACAACCTAATCTAAAAGCTAGGCAAAGGTGTTAGATGGAGTTTCTTTGTGAGTATGACTTTGAGGTGAAGTATATTTAGGGAAAGGAGAATATAGTAGTTGATGCTTTGAGTTACAAGAGACATGTCACACTATCTTTGACTCTTAGTGTGGATTTGAGGAGCCATATACTTTAAGCACTTCCTATAGATATTTGATATTAGGAGGTGAGCAAAGAGATAGATTTAGGGAGACCATTGGAGGGTAAGTTCTAAGGTTATGTTTTGGAGTCAGATGACCTTTTGTGATATTCAAGAAAGATCTATGTATTGCTATTAGATGAGCTTTTTACATTGATCATATCGGAAGCTCATTGTGCACCTTACTTGGCACATCTAGGAGTCAAGAAGATGTATGCAAACTTGCAATGTCTATACTTTTGGATAGGGATGAAGAATGATATTACTGATTTTGTGGCTAGGTGTCTTGAGTGCTAGAGATTCAAAGTAGAGCACTAATATCTAGCAGGGATTTGACAACCAAATCTCATTCCTTCATGGAAGTGGGATATCATCTCTATAGATTTCATCATAGGATTTCCTATGACTACTTGTTGACATGATGCTATCATGGTCACCATTGATTGGTTGACTAAGCTTACACATTTTTCATCGATGAGGTCATCCTACACTATAACTTTTGTAGATAATGTCTTCCTATGTGATATCATGAGATTACATGGTATTCCCCTAAAGATTATTTTGGATAGGGATCCTGTATTCACTTCTGCATTTTGGACATCATTGCAGCATGCTCTTGGAGTACAACTAAACTTCATCTCATCTTATCACCCAGAGATAGATGGGTAGATTGATAGAGTGAATTAGGTTCTAGAGAACATGTTGAAGATGTATGTGATGGATAGATAGACTCTTTGGGAGGATTATCTTTACCTAGTGGAGTTTGCTTACAATAACAGGTATTACAGTTCTATTGGGATGACACCTTTTTAGGCCTTGTATGGTTGTCCTTACTATACACCTTTGAGTTGGGATATTCTTGAGGATCACATCTTGCTAGGTCTTGAGATGCTTTGAGATATGGAGCAATAGGTAGTGCCCATTTGTGAGCACATGTCTATAACACATGATAGAAAAAAGAAGTATGTCAATGCTCATATGATAGATAAGCAGTTTGCAGTAGGAGAGAAAGTTTTCTTAAGAGTGCATCTGTGAAAGTGTCTGATCCTTTATGGAAAGAGTTTGAAGCTAACACTTCTCTTTATGGGACCATTTGAGATTCTTGAGAGGATTGGACCAATTGCATACCATCTTGCATTGCCACCTAGCCTAGCTCATGTTCATGATGTTTTACATGCTTCTGTACTTAGACAATATATTCCTAATGTGATACAAATTCTAGATTGGAATGCTTTATAGGTAGAGGATGGACAACTAGTTTTGGATCTGGTTTGCATTCTATAGTAGTAGGAGTAGACCCCCAGGGGTCAAACTGTAGAGCAAGTAAGGGTCCAATGGGACTCAACTAATGAGTCATCAGCTACATAGGAGGATGCATCTGGTTTATGAGATTTATCTCCCTACTTGTTTATAGGCTTTTAGGAGTAAACCTAAGTCTAGGGGGGGTGGATGTAGTGCCTACCCCTAGTTTACATTCACTTATTACTGCAAAACTCTTTTAGGCCAGTTTATGTTTATGCTTGATTATTAGTAGCATTATCTTCTAGATTATTGGATATTGTTTTCATACTCAATTGACTATATGATGAGATTACTTGGTACTAGTTACTTCTTATATGCATGATTATACCTTGATGATAATAGTGACTCCAATTATTTGATGATGTTAGTTAGATGGATTATTTATACGTGTTTTCTTATGGATACCTACCCCATACTACATGTGTATGGTGTGCATGTATATTTTCTTCATGTATGATGTTTCTAATGTGGTTAAGGAAGGGAGTCATAGTCACTTGCTAGTTAGGATCTACACAAGGCACCACTTCATGCCATTTGCTATTTAGTTTAGAATATATGTGCTTGTACATACGTAGATTTTATGCAGATTGTAGGTATCTGGTATTGACTTCCCTAAATTGCCAAGATGAGCATACCCTATCACAATATCTCAATGGTAAGAGAGGGGAGATAAATTATTGAATCCAAATCCTAACCTTTAAACCCATTGTCCTAGAAAATTAGGACAAGTATCTAAGACGATTACCCTTCTGAATTCATCATATGATGTAAATTTATGATTATAGCCCCTAAGTTTGATCTTATATGTGTTATTTTATGATGGGTTTCCATTTTTTGCCTTGTAAGCTTTTGGTGGTTTTTCTATTAATGAAGTCAAATTAAAAGATTAACTAATGATTTAATCTAATGGAAAATTAATAAGATAATTTCAATATTTAATTATATTTAATTAATTGGAAAATTCATTAACTAAAAATAATTAAATTTAAAGAGAAATTTATAGTATAATTTTAAAGCATAATAATATTAATTTAATTTAATAATAATATATTTAGGAGATCATTTTAAAATAAATTCTAGATATTATTATTACTTAAGTTAATAAATATTGAATCAAAATAAAGTTTCAAAAATTAAATAAAGAGAGAAAGAGAAATTAATTTATTAAAGATATTTTAAATTGCATAAAGTATGCATTAATATTCGAAAAAGTAAATAAAGAGTTAAAAGATTGTGATCAATGAGTTCCCTCGTGTGATCGCACAATTTTTGCCACGATTTTCAGAGAGAATTCCATATCAAAGATGGAGAGTTCTTTTTTTAGGGACCAAAACTTTTGGAGAAGGTATTTCTTAGAGAGAAGGTTTTGAGAGAAGATAATTCTCTCACAATCTTCTGTTGATTGTGTATTAGCATCAAAACTAGGTAGAGCCTCGTGTTTTATTCATCCAATGAATTATGTTTTTTCAAATTTCTTATCTTCATCGTGATTTTTGAATTGTTTTTCCAAATTTCATTTGTAGTAAACCTTTCAATCTTTAATTTGAATTTATTGGCATTCATATCAATTTCTTCTATATATGTGAGGATTGAAAATTAGTAAAACCCTCATCCTGTAGATTTAAAAAGTTGTTAATTTAATCAGGAAGGGTTTTGAAAAGAAATGGAAATTTTAGATTGAAAATTTGACTAGTTTATTTAGGTTGCCCTATCAGACTAAATTTGCAATGTTCATTAATATGTATATGTATATATATATACATATATGTGTATGTGTATATATATATACATATATGTGTATGTATATATATATATACATATATGTATATATATACATATATGTATATGTATATATATACATATATGTATATATACATACATATATATATACATATACATATATACATATACATATATACATATATATATATATACATATACACATATATATGTGTGTATATATATGTATATATGTATATATGTATATGTATATATATATGTACATATACATATATACATATATATGTACATATATATGTATATATACATATGTATATGTATATATATATATATATATATAATTTAAATAATAATTTTGGGAAGAAGTGGGGCCACCAGTCACCCACATCCCCTTTTTACCCCTAGGGCCCTTTTTACTATCTGTGTGCACAGACTATACTACTGCATGCAACAACAATAATTAATATTGTTGCCTATTGTAGTAGTTAGTCTGCGGTCATAGGACAACAACTTGTGAAGGTTGGCAACAAGTCTAAAACACATTTTGATATTTGATTGTGTTTTTATTAAAATGATTTATAAAGTTTATAAAATTAAATTTTATTAAATTTTAATTATTATTTATTATTTTAACTAATGATTAATGAATATTAATAAAGTTTATTTTACTAATTATTAATTAATTTAATTAAATTTAGTTTAATTAAGTTTAATTAATAATAAATATTATCCAATAAAGTTTTAAATTTATTTTATTATTATTATTAATTTTGATTTTTAATAAAATTGTAATTATTTTATTAGATAATTAGTAATTATTATTTTAATAATTTAATAAATAATTATCTTTAAATTATTTTAGAATATTTAATTGTAATCAAATAAGGGCAGTTGTGCTTTATGTCCAAATATAGGAAATGGGTTAAGTTGTAAGGGTAAAATGTAAACCTCATATATTTGAGAACTTACATTGAATGAAAATTTAAACCTTATTGTTAACTCAAACTATGTGTTTTCAAAATCAAACCAAGCTAGGAAACTACACTATTAACTGTATGTTGTCTTATGTTTTGGGTTTGGGTTGACTAGAGTGTTGACCAGTCTTAGGATGTTTACCAGAGGCTTGGGAGTTCTATGCTTGTGATGTTATGATGATGCTTTTATTTTGATCTTTTAAACTTACCATGGTAATATGTCTAGTATGCTCTATGATGAGTTTGGATCTATTGTTCATTATTGATTTTAGTGTTCTTGTGTATTAACAAGATGAATGGTATTACATATTTGACTTAACCTTTGAGTTTTTGATATGTTATTTTTGGGTGCTTTCTAGTTTCTTTTAAAGAACTAAGGTGTTATTGTGAATTGTCTTTTGATGTTTTTCAGCCACTTGTATAGGACCGAGGTGAAAACTACGATTCTTAGATTTGTTTTTTTATGAGCTTAGGGTAGGTTAACTATATGTAATGTCGGGAAGTGGCTTGCAATTGGGGGCTAGAGCCTAAAGTATTTTCCAAGGTAGCCCATTATAGGTTATTTAATAAGTGAAAACACTACATTAAATGGGAGTAAAATGAACCTAATAAGAGTCTTTGTCTTTCCTCGCCCATGCCTTGAGTGCTAGTATAGACTAAGATGGGAGTAGAGAGGATGCTTGGTTGTGACCATGCATCATTAGTATGCCTTGTCAATATGAAAGGATACTAGTGTCACATAGAGTCACTAGAGGGCTAAGGTCAAGTTAGACTGCCAAAGTAACTCTAGCGTTGATTTGTGTGATGATATTTTCCCACTTGCATATTAGATTCCCTACATGTCTCTATTTGCCTCTAGGTCTAGATGTCATTTTATCTTGGAATCCTTTGAGTTAGATTACTTTTAGGGTTTTCCTTGACATAGATATTAATTTTGATTTTTGGGATTGATATCCTATCAATGATTTTTTTAGTGGCAAATTTTTGCCAATTGGTAATTTTGTATATTTGGGAAATCAGAATTTGGTGAATAAAATCTACATATGGGGTCAACCACATTGCTGAGATATTCAATAATTTGGGTCCAAATTCTAGGCTAATTGCTCATTATCTTACATATAATTGGTCCCAAATCCTAGTCCAATCGCTAATGTAATCTAAATTTGAAATACAATTATATTAAAAATTTTACTAGCCTTTCACTAATGTTTTCTTATTGGACAATGTTATTCCGCTTTTAAAATAAAATAATATTTTCCCTCAGGTTGAGCATCACCTATAATTTGGCTAATGCGGGTCTCCAACTACCCCCATTTAATCAACTATTTTGGTCTTTGGGACATGTGTCCTAATTTTAAGAACATCTAGACTTTATGGTATGTCGTTTAAAATTAGGCCCAAAATAGATCTAAGCCATTGATCTATATTACATCGATGGTCAAAATTAATTCCTTTAACCATAAAACTGATAACATTAAAAGTGATGATGACCAAGTTGGCAATAAAAAAAGACACATTATTAATTGAATCTTAATGGATTGGCACACAACAAGTACACTATGTAGTGTACACTTGGCATGTGGGGCATAGACCACTTGTGACTATAAATTCACCAAAAAATTAATTAATATTTCTTTTGAAATTGACATATTAGCCAACTATATTAATATTTTTTGTTATATCAAATAATGAATTTGCCTCTTACATTATGAAAATGTTTGCTCAACAAAAAAAAATTGCCATTTTTTATTTTCATACCAAAAAAATTAAAATTAATTCACTAAAGTTATTATTAAATTTTGATACGAAAAGGAAAATTTTGCCAATGTAAAATAAACTTATCCCTTTCCTTGAATGAAAAAATTGCCATTGATTAGAAAATTTTCCTACATATTCAATGTTTATTTCACCAACATCTTACATATTTTTCTCGAGAGTGGTTTCTTAAAGTTATCCTTGTATTCTCTTTGGGACTTGAGATTATCTCCTCACCATGGTGGGAGTGGACCTTTTTGGGTTACCATGAGGTTGGGTGGTAGCTTTTTTTACTTTTACCATTGAGATTCATCCATAGATGTCATGGTTGGAGTTCCTAGTTCTGCATTTCCTTTCATTCTATCTTTGTGTATTATGATGGATGGTTATATCTATATGGTGGATGATTTTACTTATCGTATTGTACTTTGTTTCATGGATTCAAAAGGGATGCTATAACCTATTTCATAAATGTATATTCTTTCAGCCTTTCATACCCTATCACATGTACAATAGATGATTGTGCATTCATAATTTATTGCCAAGTGGTATTCAGAATAAATGTATATTATTTAAATACATTGAACTTGTAGTTATTCTTTTATGTGGAAGTGTTATTTATTGGACTTAGTATTATTTAAATTTAAATGTGACTCAACATCTTGGGATGCGTAAGGAATGTAATCTTTTATGTTTGCTTATGTATGAACTTATGTTATTGCTTCTGCTACTTAATGATTATTGTATGTGTTATTCTTTTTTTTTTAAATTTTTTTGCAAACTTAGTAAAACTTTAGGTTAGTTATCTGGATCCCTTGGTGGGGCATTATAGTGGACAAGAGTATAGCAAAGATTCTATCCATATTCAAATGCCATTTCCTTTTATAATGATTCTTTGAATCCTATTTTAAAAACAATAGCACTAGTTAATGAAAGAATACCTAGAAGTGTTAGGAAAATTGTTAAGGCTAAAATGTGTTTTTATGTTGGGAAATAATTGACACATTATTGGGGAAGTGCTTTTGTATTTGAGGAGTATACTATTATCAAAATATATGGATTCCCTCAACCCCCTCACATTCTACCCAAGTATGTCCTAGAGAGACTAGGGCTTTTAGAAGTTTTTTGGTAACTAATCTCATTAAATAGGGAATATTTACGAAAACTTGTCAAGAAAGGAACTTTTTTTGTATATGCGCTAAAATAGGAGATTTTGAAATAGGCATGAATGCTATCAAGGAGATTGATTCCTATTTGAGAGGATACAAATTTCCAACTGGACTAGTAAGAGTGTATGAGCCCTACAATGTAGTTAGGCATGCCCTAAAAAACATGAGGGGATATAATATACCTCCTACAAAACCTTTATGGGAGGAGGATGTCATTGATGATAGATTGAATGAGGAAATCTATAGAGAAAGAATGATAAATTATAGAGATGTTTTGAGTTTTGAGCAAAAGATGAAAAAGGTAGATCCATCCTTTAAGATATTCTTTGGTGAAGAAGATTATTGGTCAAGATTAGATAAATGTATTCAATTTTTTTATGAGATTTCAGCCCAAGCACCTGAGGAAATAAGGAGAAAAGTTGATCCTAACTATTATGGTGAAGATATTGTAGTTGAAGTCAATGATGATGAAGAAGATCAACTTGAGAGTTTAGAGTGGGCAGAGTAGAGGAACAAGAAATAGAAGATGGTGGAGATCCCAGAAAAGACTCAACAAAAGGCCTTACAGATCCTACCAAGGGGTATCCATTACTTTGATGATGTTGGAAGAAGATATCTAAAAGGTTAGGCTTTAGAGGATGAGAAAAGGGCTAAGAAACTATAAGTACAAGCTTAGATGATTGATGACAGAATCATAGAGGAAAATTAATTTATGAGTGATGATAACTTCATCAAAATAGAAGAGTTTAAAAGCTTTCTTTTTAAGTTGAAAAAAAATGAATTGTCTCCACAAATGAAGCTAGGTGAATTTGATGAGGTAGTTGTTGAATAAGTATAGAAACTACAAGAGTATGATCCTACCAATGAAACTCTCGCTATAGAAGAAGCCATAGATCTAGTAAGAAGAAGTGGCATGATTGTCTTCCCAAGATGGGATATTAATTCCTCTTTTCTATTGGACCAAATGAGGAGACAAGATAAGTCAAACTCATTTGAAGATGAAAATCAACTTGGAGAATTGAGAGAGTCAGGATACAACATAGATGCTTGAATAATGGCTATATAGAGTTTTTAGCTCTAGAGCATCAAAAGCATACCCTTATGGAAATCAAAGAGTCACCTAGAGGGAATGTAATATTCTAGAATGTGTACTCCAGCTCTAGTAGGAAAATATATGGAATGCAAACTTCAGTGACACTATTGGGAAAGAATAAGATGAATGTCCTTGAAGCACAATTGCAAGGATCCTATGAGTAGTACATTAAAACTAGGAGGAATAATGAGGAAGAAATGAAGAATACTTATGGCTTGGAGTAGAAAACCCTCAAATTGGAAAATGCAATAGTAGCACTAAAAAATACTATGAGATTTTCTATAGAGGTTAAAGACCAAGGTGTCTAGATAGAGTGTCAACCATCTAAAATAGAAGGTACATCAAGTCATCCCATGATAGTTGATGAGGAGGATTTGGAATCAAGCAAGGAGTTGAAATAAGTTACATTAAGAACTACCTAGCTCACAAAATAAATGCACTAAAACTTGTCTCTCAAAGTGTACACAACAAATATCTTGTTTTGCAAGGAGCAAAGTATAGGTGTTCAAAGGAATTTTCTTTGTTGTCTCCTTTTTTTACCACATGGGGTCCTTATACTCCATTTTTTGATAGTATTGTACTTGTGCTACCACAAAAGAAAGATCTTCCAAAGGTAATGATTATAAATATTACAAAGATGATGATTAAAGTAAGAGATATGAATGGTTTCTTTGTTGGAAAATTGCAATTGATCCAGAATAAAATGAAAACAATTACAATAGGAACACCCAATTTTGTGCCTATAATTTTAGATAGTGGTGGAGGAATTAAGGATAGGGTGGAGTGGTCATCCTCTTTTGATAGTATTTTGAATCATCCTAGATTCTTAGCATATTGCTTTGTTGTTGTATATTATTTGATTAATATGCTTTATAAGTTAGAAGCAATGATGTCAAAGCTAACTACATAAGTTAAGGCAATAACAGATGCCAAATGGAACAAATGCCTCAAGGAGTTAAATGCAATTAGGGATACCACCTATCCTAATGTGGACATAGACATAGCCATTTTAGATATTAAAGCTTTACCATCTGATGACAGTGACTAAGATGTCATAAAGATGGAGTTAAAAGGTAGAGAAGAAAAAAGGAAAAGAAAAGGAAAAGAAAGTGAAAGGAAGTTGAAGACTAATAGAAAAGTGCTCAAGACACCTACAGAAACTACCACTTGCCAATTTTGTATTTACATTCCATTTTGTTTTCCAAGTACAAAGCATATTTGTAAAGAAATAATATAAAATATCTTTGTATTTATTTTCCAATAAAATTTTGACATGTGTCCTCCCTGAATCTTGTTGAATTCCTTCCTATAAAAGGATTTCTAAGATGTGGAGTGAGGGTCCATAGTCTATATAATTTTAGTGTTTATACTATTTTGCAATCAGTCTAGTTAGTCTTTGTGTAAATTTTTGTGATGTATTAAAATTTTGCAATATAGGAATACAAATGAATCTTGAAATATTTTTTGTCATATCTTGAGTTATTCTTGGGTTTGTACCAATAATGTATTGTTTTCAAGGAATATTAATACAAAGGAAGGTTTTGCAATATCTGTCTCTAAATTTTGTCTCCATTTTCATATATTTGTAATTTTGGGATTGAATGAACAAGGTTCTTTCATTTTAATGCAACTAGGATAGGTTGTATATCTTTTCATTGATTTCTTTTAATTCAAGGACTTTTGTAAATGGTTTCACGAATTGATAGGGTTTCTAGTTTTATGGAAGGGATATCATAAGTGTGAAATTTAGGGTTGATTGTTGATAAACTTAATTGCAAGGAAATTAATTAGGTCAAGTTTTTTTGGTTACACTTTGTATAGAAATTGGTAAGGCATTGATCATTAATTCAGATGCAAATCAAAAAGTTCACGTGGTTGCACAAAGCACATTTAAAACCAAATAAATATTTAGTTTTTTGTAATGAAGAATCAAATTGTTGGTCATTACTTGTTTGTAATAGTATTGCTTTGAATTATAGTTAGCTTCTATCATTAGGGATTCATTGCAAATCTAAGAAGAATTATTGACCATCTTTTGCTATACGGGATAGATCTGGAGAAAAGAGTACAAGTGAATGAATTTTGAAGAAATAAAATAAAAAATCTAGTTATTTCCATCCCTAAGGTGCACCCACATTGGCCCTACAGAGCCTAAACAGTAGAGAATCTCTATGATTCTATTGAAGTTGGCCTAGATCGGAAGAAGCTTTTGTTGAATATGGGATCTAGCTAGTCCTTAGGCTTTTTTTTGTTATCTACATCTTGGTATTAGGTATTTTGCAGCCTGGTAGATTTAAAACACCAACATGGCACACAGATCATAAAGGCATGACATGAAAAAATTCACAAAGGGAACAAGGACCACAAGGACATGATAATGAAATTTAAGGATCACAAGGCCACAAGAGTGAAATACAATGATCACAAGGACACGACAACAAAATTGTAGATCTCCATTAATTTCCACCAAGGGTGTGACATTGAAATGCAGACATCATAGGGGTAAGAAAGCAAAATGAAATGATCATGAAGGCACAACAATGAAATCTCCACCAATTTTTAAAGATCTCCAACTTGGTTTGGATCTCTCCACCCTTTTCATGCACAACTCTCCATAATCAAAACAAATTGGGACTAATTTATGTTGTGTTTTTGTGTTTTGTTTTTATTTATATCTAAGATCAACTTCAGATTGTGTTGTAACTTTAGCATAGGTTTTTGGTCCTTGATAGCTTTCATTTCAGCATTTCAACATTCAAGTTTTCAAGTTTCCTCTTCATTATATAGTCCTTTCCACCCTAAAAACCACTTTATTAGTTCATTAAATTATGGACTTGAACAAAGCCAATGATACAAAACCTATTGTCACTTTGAAAAAAATGTTGCCTCCAACATTGAAACCATATGATAAATGGGAATAGCACATGCCTAAGCCATAACCATGTTAAATTGGTCTAGTTACTAATTAGCTAGGTTGATTACAGATTCTTGTAGAGCTATCATTAGATTAGGTACAATAAAATTAGAAATCAATTGTTCCCATCTAGCAAGATCAAATATAGTTTTCCAAGGTGATAAAATTGCACATGCAGATGCATCACTTGCATGCCAGGCATGAAGTGCATTGTCCAAATTATAATGAATGGTTGGATATAAAGGCTCCATACATTGGCCCAACAATGGAAGCCAAGGGTTTAACCATGCATGTATTGAAGTTTATTTGGGCATCACTATATGATCCAAAATATTATGCAGTACTAAAGCTGATAGTAACTTCTCCCATGTCTCCAAAAAACATAGCATAGGTATAGGGTCCCTTGGCTCCTAGGAATTTGTAGCATAGGTTTAGGGTAGTAACTCCTTACACTCAACTCTTCACTAAAGTTATTCTCTCTCCCACAACAACATTACTTCTAAACCATGCAAAGGATGTTGAAGTGGATCCCAACCTTCAAATACTCTTATAAGCAATGGCAAAGAAAATGTAGATGCAATACATGGAAAATTGCATAACTTGTAGTCTTTATGTTAAACCTTATAACTTTGAACTGAAAATAACTATGATAATCATATATATACATATGTATACTAGTAGGATGCATGTACTATTATATATATGCATAAGTATAATATTAGTATATGAAACAATGCACAATTGAAACCAATGATCACATATATATTGTCTAAGATCTCATTTAAGGCATGATCGAAACTTATTTTGATTACTTTGATTTTAGATCACTATTGATCTATATAATATCAGGTTGTAGTTCATAATGATCATTAATACATGATTAAGACTTGTGTTAAGTTTATACAAATCAGATTTGATAAACCATCACCAAACTAGTGTGATTGTGAATGTTCATGTCTCTGTTCAGAGAAGCACCATCACACCCCTCTGTGTGATTATGAATATTGATGTCTCCATTTGGAGATGTAATGCCCCACCAAGGGATCCAAAAGAATTAGCCTAAAGTTTTACTAAGTTTTCCAAACTTTTTTTAAAAATTTTTTGAAAGTAAGAAAGTATAGCATGTACATAATTCACATAGTAGCAGGAGCAATAACATACAATCAACTGTAAACATACATAACAGGTTACATTCCTTAAGGATCCTAAGATGATGAGTCACATTTAAATTTAATTAATTATAAGTCTAACATCTACCACATCCACATGAAAGAATAATGAGAAAGTCCAAAGTCCATAATATACATTTGTTCTGAATGCCTCTTGGCAAATTAATTTGGAATGCTCAATCATCCACTGTACATGTCACAGGGTATGAAAGGCTAAAAGAATATACATGTAATGATACACCATAATCCTTGAATCCATGATACAAGTACAATAAAGTAAATGAAACTAATAAGATACAGGATACATCCATACAACTAAAAGATATAACATCCATCATAAAATATAACCATCCATCATAATGATCCATGAATAGAATGAAGGTAAATGCCAACAAAGAATGCTCTAGCATGGTGACTACAGATGGATCTCGATGGTAAGAGTGAATAAGCACTACCACTTGACCACGTGGAGCTTAAATGGCCCACTCCCACTGCATTGAGGAGATAGTCTCAAGTACTAAACAAGATATCAAATCACATGACACAGATACTCTCTAAGTCCAAAAATCCTAAAAGCATTTAACTCAAAGGTTCCAACACAAAGATTGACATCTAGACCTAGAGGCACCACAAAGAAATGTAGGAAATCTACTATGTAAGTGGAAAGTGTCATCGCAAAAGTCACATAGAAGTTACCCAAGCAATCCCTTAAGAATCTTGGGTCCCTAGTGATCCCTACGGCCACTAGTATCCTCTCGAACTGACAAGGCATACTACTGAATGCAAGGTCATAACCAAGTGTTCTCTCTACCCCATCCTAGTCTGTACTAGCACTCAAGGCATGGGAGAGAATATACAATTATCTTTTTAGGTTCATTTTTCTCTCATTTAGTGTAAATTTTTTCACTTATTAAAACAACTTACAATGGGTTTACACTATCAGCCTCTTAGGGACCTAACCCGCATTGCAAGCCACTTCTTGACACTACACATAGATAACCTACCCTAGGCTCATGAAATCAAAAATCAAAGAATCATAAAAAATCACTTCAGTCCTATACAAGTGATTGAAAGACATCAAAAGATAAGCCGCAATAATCACATTAGTTCTCCATGAGCAACTGAAAAGCATCAAATGATAATCATAGTGATCACAATAGTTCTCTATCAAAAATTGAAGGCATCAATGATAAATCACAATATCCAATGGTTCTCAACAAGCAACCAAAAAATATCCCAAAATAAATCACAATGCTAATCGAAGACTCCAAAATGGTCAAATCAAAACATGACATCATCAAGAACAAATCATCCAAAACATCTCAGTTCTCTCAAAGCGACTGGAGGGCAAATCAAATATAAGTAATCAATGACTCAAAAATTATTAAGTTAGGTAACTCAATTACATACAACTCAACTTCATACAAAGAAATTGGAAAGTAATAACAAACAGTAAATGCATCACATCATAGAGCATATTAATCACATCACCATGGTTGGGTTTAGAAAGGTCAAGAATAATTCATCATAATATCACAATCACATAACCCCCAAGCCTCTAGTAACAACCTAGGACTGGTAAATGCTAAAACAACCCCAAACACCCCAAAGCATAGACAGTACAAAGACAACATCATGGTGTCAAGTTGGTTTGAAATGATAAAATATTGATGAATTAAAGTAAGGTTTCTATTTCTAATTTCATATATGTTTCAAGTAATAAGTTTTCGCAATTAAGCCTTATAATTAACCCATTTCTATATTTAAATGATTGTATAATTACCCTATAAATAATCTAAGGATAATCATTTTTTTATTTTAGTTATAAAAGAAACAATTATTGATTTTAAATATAATAATTTAAATTTTATTAAATCAATATTGTTGATAGTTAAATAAATTAAAACCCTATTGAAAAAACTTTAATTAATAATTAACTTAATTAATTTTCAATTAATTAAATTAATCAATAATTATACAAATACCTATGTTAATATACCCATAACTAATAGTTATTAATAATTAATAAAATTATCATTAATTTTATTAACTAAAAACTAACTATATTTAATTGTATTATTATTTTAAAAAATAATAATAAAATTTATTAATAAATATCATTAAATAATAACAATGAATTACTAAAATCTTAATAATAATATTATTAAAACATTCTTTTATAAATATTATTAATTAAAAATAATAATTAAAAACAATTAATATTATAAATAAAATTATTAACAATTTTTTTATTAATTTAAAATTTTTATTAAATCAAACTTTAATATTATTAAAAACTATTAACCAATTTATAATTTTAAACATTTATTAAAACAAGTTAACCATTAAATAACTGGCGCTTTCTTTTGAAAAGTCGTGCGGCCCTCATCATAGGGTGCCACAGGCTTTTAAGGCCATGTGGTCCCCTACTAATGCAGGTCTGCAGCTGATGACTTAAATGAGTTGGGGGGTGGGTAAGACCCCCTCCCCATACTCTCTCTCTCTCTCTCTCTCTCTCTATATATATATATATATATATATATATATATATATATATATATATATATATATATATATATATATATATATATATATATATATATATATATATATATATATAATACTCTCCCAATACATGATGTTCCTCAAAATTTATATTTATACATTTTAAAATGTATTTTATTATTAATTAAATTCTAAAATAAATACAATTATATATATATATATATATATATATATATATATATGTATATGATTTCCACATCACTCTAATAGAGGAAATAATATTAACCATTTGAATTTTCAATCTAGGATTTCTAATTTCAAATTCAATCTCTTTCCAAATTTAAATTTCTCAATTCCATTTTAATGCAAACTCAAATCCCAATTTAATTCTGATTTCTTTCAATTGTTGAATGGGGTTTCCTAGATAATTTTTCGATCTGGATTTATAGATGAAATCGAATAGCAAAAGATCTAGAACGAAGAATTGACACATTCATATAATGAAATTTGAGAAGACAAGTTCTTACAATCATGAAGTAGACAAGAATACCAAATTGCATAATTCAATTAGTGATCAAAACACAAGACCCTACCTGAACCTGATGCTAACACGCAACCAACCGAGAATTGTGAGAAGATTCGCTTCCAAAATTTGCATCTGAATTCTCCTCTAAAATTCGTCTCCCAATTTCATTTCCAAAAAATTGTGTGTTTTGAAAATGAACCCTCAAGTGATAATAATGAGTTCTCTCCTCAAATCGGGCACTAATTGTGCATTTACCCGAGAGGACTCCTTGCTCACCAGAGTTAACTCTAAAATTATCTTTTATTACTCTTTCTTTATCTTTTTATGCAAGTTAAATGAATTATTAAATAACTTTATTTAGTTTTCCACTTGACTTCTATTTTTAATCTTTATTACTTTTAATCCCATGTGCACTTTATGAAATTAAAATAACATTATTATTTTCACTTATTTTATCTTTTTAATTAATTTCTTTTATTTTCAACTCATGCTTGCATCGTGCGATCTAGAATCTTTTAATAATTTAATATCTTTTTAGTTTCAATTTATTTTAGAAACTTAATTATAAAATATTTAATTAACTTAAATAACAAATATTTAGGATTTATTTAAAAATGAACTCTAAATATATTATTATTATTAAATTAAATAAATATTATCACGTTCTAAATTTATCCTTAAACTTTTATCTCCAAATTTAATTCTTTTTATTTAATTAATTAAATATTAAAAATATCATATTAATTTTCTATTAAATCATTAATTTAACCTTTTAATTAGACTTAATTAATAGAAAATACACCAAAGACTCATAAAGACAACATACAAAAACACATACTAAATCAAACGAAGGGTTATAATCACGAATTAACATCATCTGATGCATTCGGAGGGTACTTGACTCAGATACTTGTCCTAGTTTTTAACTAGGACAATGGCTTAAAGGTTTAGGATTTGGACTTGAGAATTTATCTCTCCTCTCTTACGATTGAGATAATGCGATAGGGTACACTCATCCTGGCAATTCAAGGAAGTCGATACCCAGTACTTGCAACCTACATAAAATTCATGCATGTACAAACACAATATTCTAAGCTAAACAGGCAATGGTAGGAAGTGGTGCATCATGTAGATCTCAACTAGCAGGTGACTATGACTCCCTTCCTTAACCACATCAGAAATGCCATACATAAAGAAAACAAACACGCACACCATACACATGTAGTATGGGGTAAGTATCCCTAAGTCAAACACATATTGTAATCCATCTAACTAATCATCATTATTAACCAAAAGCATTGAATAATCATCATACATATATGGAATATAGAGTACCAAGTAATCTCATCATATAATAAACTGAATGTAAAACAATATCTAATAACCTCCAAAATAATAGTACTTATCATCAAACATAAGACTAGCCTAAAAGAGTTTGGCAATGAAAGCAAAATGCAAACTAGGGGTAGGCACTACAGGAGACATGTCCATTCACCATCACAAATCAATGTTCATACATGAAATAAAAGTTGTGCATCAGTCAGCCTTGAATATGATAATTGGTAAGAAAATTTACACTTTATATATGTAGAGAGATATTTTTTAAGGTGCTTACTACATATTAGCACAATAGAAAATTTGATCTAACTACATACATATTCCAAAATCCAAATAATATAACAATAAAACTCACTCAACCCGTACTAAGTGACTTAGCTCAAGATCTTGTACAAAAATAATGCAGATCAAGAAAAATGAGTAGAGTTCGCAAGAAATTTTATAAAAACATATCACAATAGATATTTTTAGAAAGAAAAAGGCCATAACCATAATCAGTTGTTCCTAGCTAGTAGGGTCAAATACAATTTTCCAAGGTGATAAAATTGCATATGCAGATGTATGTATATATGTGTGTGTATATGTGTTTATATATGTATGTCTGTGTATCTATGTATGTATGTGTACATGTGTATATATATGTATATCTACATATCTATGTATGCATATATGTGTGTGTGTGTGTGCGTGCGCGCGTGTGCGTGTGTGTGTGTGTGTGTACATACACACATGTTTTTTTATGTATGTATGTATTTATATAGAGAGATCTTGTGGACTATGGAGATTAGTGGATATCTAGGATTTCATTGC
The DNA here is from genome assembly GCA_028749045.1 of Cupressus sempervirens. Taxonomy (NCBI): domain Eukaryota; kingdom Viridiplantae; phylum Streptophyta; class Pinopsida; order Cupressales; family Cupressaceae; genus Cupressus; species Cupressus sempervirens. The sequence continues at coordinate 307,660,123 of CM053785.1, read as the reverse complement.
CATGCCCTTGTGATTGATGCATTTTATTGTCACACCCTTGTGATCGCTGCATCTTATTGTCATTCCCTTGTGATATCTATATATGTATATATATGTATATATGTATGTGTGTGTGTGTATATATATATATATATATATGTATATATGTGTATATGTATGTATGTATGTATGTATGCATATAAACAAAGAGATCTTGGCATAATAGAAAAATAATATAACTTAATCAATGGGTAGCATGGCCATAGATGCAATGACAACATCTATTGGAAAGTAAATTCGTCTTTTTATCTCTCATTTCTCATGTGTTTATTTCACTTGAAATCTATAAGGAGTGAGTTAGGATGTATATAGGTTAACCTTACATTAACTATAAACTACAACACAAAGGTTGCACCATGATATTATAGTGTTGTAATTATAAAAAATTGTTTGATTCACCCAAGTAGATGTATGATGGTGAAGAGATATATTAGGTGAATAAAGCTCACTAGTGGTTATAGGAATATAGCTACATCAAAACAATTACAAACCAGAATTATATATTTGTTAGAGTGAGTAGTTTAAGCATTTTGGTCCTATGGATACCAGTATGTAGGAAACTTGGTAGGCAAAGTACACCGCTAGTGTGTAGACACCTTAGAGATAGTTAGGTAGCACTTAACTATTTTAGGACATTATATGTTAACTCACGAGGCTCATCCCCTTGAAGAAGCCTCTCATGAAATCACCCAAGATGGCTATAATATTTGGCTGAGCACCTCTTATATTGCTCAATTTCCTAAGTTCATCTCTAACATAATTCTAATTATGCATAAGAGGATTATACGTTTCTTAATTGTTGCCAATATTTACGTTCATTCTAAATATGTATTCTTTCTTGTTTTTAGTAATTCTTTCCCAACAATTTACCTTTCAATTGTTGTTGGGGCCTAAGCTTTAGAATCAATGTATGTTAATTTGCACAATAGTAGAATTTATTGAATTTATTGACACAGTACTAAGTGGAATCCAAAAAAAATTGCATTTCAATGTTTTGTTGGGGACATAATCATAGTTTATTCCTTGATTTTGGATGTAGTAATGAGGGTTTTAGATCAGGGCATGGAAAAGCATCTTAACCAGCTGCTCCAATGATGTCACCACCCATCTATCTTTAGATTATGCAAGCACTTGTTGATTTATATAATCTAGATAGATACTAAGATTTCCAAAGCCATAAATCTGAAGGCCATCATGTGTGCATCCCACTTTAGGGAAAAATTGGATGTCATGTCCTTGTGCATATGTTACAATCATTTCCTTCAAACTCAATTGAGGTGCACCCATGGAATTATTTAGGTGAATCCCACTACCCATGGAAGCTAAGGCATGTTGTTGAGCATATGTTGCTACTACTTGTTGTTGCTGAAGTACCTCAAATTGGCATGCCAGGCATGAAGCAAATTTCCCAATTTATAATGAATGGTTGGATATAAAGCCTCCATACACTGGCCCACCACTGGTAGCCAAGGATGTAAAATGCTTGTATTAGAACTCTCTCCTTATGAGGATATCAAGTATCTACTGTTGCTATTAATTTGGTCTAGTTTTTGATTAGCTGGGTTGATTAGAAATTCCTATAGAACTGTCATCAAATTAGGTACAATAAAACAAACAATTAGTTATTCCCAGCTAACAAGATCAAGTACAATTTTCTAAGGTGATAAAATTACATATGCAGATGTATGTATGTGTATATATATGTATGTATATACATATATACATACATACATATAGACATATATGTGTGTGTTTGTCTATGTATGTATGTATATGTATAGAGATCTTATGGATTGTGGAGATTAGTAGAGATCTAGGATTTCATTGTTGTGCCCTTGTGATCACTTCTTTTGTTATCATACCCTTGTGATATTTACATCTCATTGTCATGCCCTTGTGATCTATGTGTATGCATGCATGCATGTATGTATGTATATAAATATATGAAAATATATACATATGTATATGTGCATATGTATGTATGAATGAATGTGTGTATATAAAAAAAGAGATCTTGGTTCAATAGAAAAAATAATCAAAATCACTCAACAAGTAGCATGGCCACATATGCAATGACAATGCATATTGGTAAGTAGATTCCTCTTTTTCTCTCTCATTTTTCATGTCTTATTTCACTTGAACTATTATTTCTTAAGGGGGCATTTTTTAATATTGGATTCATTTTATGTAGGAGGTGATGAGGAAATTCCTAGATGTATCGATGTGATGAATTGCTCCTAAGAAATGAAGATAAATTTCTCCTAAGAGTAAAAGGAGGTGATGAGGACATTCCAGGTACTTTAAAGAGTGATCCTTTCTTAAAGATTTTAAATGTGAATGGGGAATTTAGATGTTAGGGAGGGGGAAAAATGACCTTCCACCTTCACATGGTTGGTCTTGATTAGTAGAGAATATTAAAATATTCTTGAATTCAAGTGAAGCTCAACATTAACCTATGATTGTATGACAACTAATTATGTGAATCTCTTGGTTTTAGGAAATGTAGAAGGAATCCATAGTTTAATATGCAATGTCAATACATATGTATATGACATTAGGAAAAGCTACAAAATAAAATAGTTTTGCATTTTTCTTAAAGGTCTTTAATTAGGTATTTTAAGTTATAGAGCATCATGAACATTATTCATGATGGTCTATAATTTTAAAAACTTAATAAGCCTATTAAATATATGTAATCATGTTGTACTTTATCAACTCTACCTACTATCCATGCATTTGAATGTAGTTGCACGTGCATTCTCAATTCAAAGTGGTAGAATCTTATTTTGGATGCAATTGGAAAATGATAGGCACTAGAAGATGGGAAAATGATGTCACTTTTGTAGGTCTGGAACCTTTTTTTGTACTTTAAAGATTGATTCTTTCTTAAATAATTTAGATGTTAATAGGGAATTTATATGTTGGGGGGAGGGGGAGCAAATTATCTTCTACCTTCACATGGTTAGCCCTGCTTAGTAGAGAATATTAAACTATTCTTGAAACCAAGTGAAGCTCAACATTAACTTATCATTGCATGACAACTAACTATGTGAATCTCTTGGTTTTAGGCAATGAAAAAAGATGCCATAGTCAAGATCATTTATTTATGAAATTTATTTACAGTTTATGAAGTATTGAAAAGAATGGTTTTCTATGGGATTGCCTCAAATTATTCCTCTGTAACGTATTCTATTGTTTATATTTTTCTACAATCATGTTTGATTGCATTTGATAACTTTTATTGTAAATTGGTAGACATAAAGAAGAATTTGAATAGTGGAAACAAATGATATTAGATCATTCTAAAGTATACATTGATTCATGAACTATTCTCATTATTTCTTTTGAGTGTGCTAATATGTTGAATAATATTATAGGGAGGAAGTAGAGGATCCTAAAGTTTGGTCAAAGATTTGTCTCCAAAACATGATCAAATTAGCAGAGGAGGCCACCGCAATACATTGTGTACTTGAATTTATGTCTCATTTTTTTGATAGTGGGAAACACTAGTCCCTTCATAATGGACTCGCACTATGTGTTCTATATGACATGCAACACTTAATAGAGAAAGTAGGTGACATTTATATTCTAGTTACTATTTCCAAATGCCAAGTTCACCTTTTCATTTTAATATTTTATGATATTTCATGCTTTTGTGCTGGTCAATTTGTAGTCCATTCTATTCATTTTCTATTTTAGATGCTCATTAAATATCTTGATCACAAGAGTGTGGTGCAACAACCTTAAATGTGGATTGATATCATTGAAATTTCCACAGATTAATATGAGAAAGAGGAACCTCCAAGAAAGAGATGAGAAAGGAAGACACACATCCCCCATTGAAACACCAATAGGAAGAGTGGACATGACATCAAGAGGAACAAGGAAAGGAGCTCTAGCAACACCATCAACAACAACAAGATGAACTTGAATCATGAAAAAACCAACTGAAACCATCATAATGGGTTCTTGAATCACACGATCTTCTACATAATGTTGTGAGTTATTAAGCAAGATTTTAAGATCATACTCACAATATGTTAGTACACATTATTTAGAGGCAAGTAATTCTTGGCAAATACTCCACAAAATCACAATCATTGATCATTGATTTTAGGGGATAAATATATAATCCTATGTCTTAAGTTATATATTTTCTACTAAAATAAGCTATTATAAAAAGAGTTTTTAAAAAGTTCACGACAAAAATTTGGTTTCAATCTCTTCTCAATTGAAACAAGTATGATGACTAATATAGTACACCTTACATAAAAAAGAAAATATAATGATAGAAAAAGATTTTTTATTAACATTATTTTAGGTATTTCTATCAATGCAACTAAAATAGGTTTCCTAGTACATTGATTTTTTAGTGCGTCAGATATATTTAGTCTTATATTAGAAAAATGATCTAACTATCTTGTTGATAGACTAGAGTTGCATTAGGACGGATAAGAGTATATAGGCATCGAATGATTTCAACATCTATTGTAAATTTTTCATGCAATCATAATTTAATGTGTTATAAAAGAGCTTCTTAGTAATTTAATGCTGTCTATGTTTTCATTGAATATGATCACACCATACATTTGTGTAGCCATAACATTCACATTATTTTCTTGGTTCAATTAAGTGAAATACCTGACTCTACACTACTCTACTTCTCTATTCTTTATATATCTGCAACAAGGAAATTTTTTAAACATGTTGTTTTGGCTAATAGTTTATTGTTTATGAGAAAATCAAGAGAGCGTTGTGATCATAACAATTGCATTGAGTTGTTCCTAAACATATGTATGAAAACTATTTTATAATGTTAGCATGAAACATTTGTTCCTCAATACAATGGCATCTGTTGAACTCCAGTACAACTAATAATAATATGAAACATCCATCATAGAAGCAATCAATATATTCACTTTCTTTTTACTAATATAATAGAGATGTTCTTATGTCATTTTTTCTATTTACCTAGTTGATTGACATTGACATATAGCAACAATGTTTCTATGTGATCCATTGAATATATACACCATATTAAAGATAACAATGGTTAATATTGTTCTCATAGATTATTATAATTTGAGAACAAAAATCTCATAGTATGCTAGAAATCATGATCATGTCTTTCTTGACCTTCCTTTTCCAAAGATTGATTAGTGCTAGAAACATATAAATATATACCATATCATTATTTGAATTTTTATGTCTTTTGTAGGGGCCATAATGTGAAGCTTGCATGTAACCTATGCTCTTGTGCAAAGTATGATTACTTTGAAATCTCTACCATTAAAATTCTTGCAATTGTAGCAAATTTTATGAAATTTCAAAAACCTAATCTACCCCCAATCATAACAAACATGCATGACTTCATTAATTTTATGCATTAAGAAATCATCCAAGTGTAAGGTCCCTCCTTGCACATACTTATTAATATGAATCTCTTTGTTAAATCTATTGTAGGAGAATTTGAACAGATATTAAGTAATATTTTATGTCATGAATGTCCTAATGAAATTGAGAGTAGTTGATACGTCCATGTTTTAATACTCAGTGATTCAAGAACTATTACATTATCTTGACTATTTAAACATTGAAATTTCACTAACAATGATATGAGGTATTTTCACCTGATGATAAGAGTGTTGATCTTGGTACCTCAATGATTAGGTTTTTTACTTTTAGATAGCTTAGTATTCCTTAATTGGTGATGTTTATGATGTTAGGTATATGCATGCTTAATGATGATTTTTCTAGCATTTTAATATGAATTAATGAATAAGTTATGTTATATTGATTATGTGATTATTGATGCTTAAATGTGAGTAGAAATGAATTAAATAGTTAATTATATGAAAGATTCATGTTTTGATCTATGTAACTATCTAGATAGGTTTTGGATATATGTATGTGATTTTCTTGAGCTACTGATGTGTGCAATGAGTGTGCAGGATATTTTAGCCAAGAAATCTAATAGAGAAACAAAATTGAACCCTATGTACCATTTATGGAAACCAAGGTTAAATTCGATGAAAGATGAAAACCCCATTGTTTGTATTTTATTTGTATCATGGTTTGAATGAATTTATCATTTTGTAATCTTCAAATGCTAATATTTCATAATAGTGTTTTTATAGTGTTGCTTGACAATTTTGAATTGCATATGCATTCTAGCATGATAGTTAGGGTTAATTGAGTAAACTAAAGATCTAAGTCAGAATAGGTTAGTGACCCTTTTTGCTAATCAATTAATAATCTAGATTAGCATTTAATCTACATTTTATAGGTTGTTAGATAGTCCTAAAATTTTCTAGCATTTGTTAGGTCCCTAATTAATCCTAAAGGCCTAAAATCATGAAAAATAAATTCTTAAGGAGTATGGGTATGGGTTGGGGGCATTTTCCACCCCCCTAGCTCCTTTTGTTGACTTTGACAGTCACTCAAAAACCCCATTTTTTCTTTATTATGAAAATTGATAGTTTTCATCATGAGTTCAATGACTTTAACTCCACCTTGAGGTTAGCCTTAGGTCTAGTTAAGTTAGAAGCCTCTATAACTTTAAGCAAGTGGGGGGGTTATTGCTTTTTGGAGTGGTTGAGTTTAGGATCTTATTTAGAGGCAATTTGAAGAGGGTTTTGAGTGTTCACCCAACCTCTAGTTTTAGAGTGGATTTTAGAATTGAAGGAGAAGGAGAGAAAAGAAAGTTCATCTCAAACTTGTTCATTTTCCATAACCTAGTTTTTGAAGATATGAATACTTCACCACATTTTGTTCATGTTGTGTTTCATGTTTTAGTTTTATTGCTTATGTATGTTTGTGTGTGTGTTGAGTATGTTGGGAGGGATTGAAACAGGTTTTCTTAAGTGACTTTCCTTTGTGTTTTTCTTTGAATTTTGAAGGGATTTTGTGGGTATATTGGCATTACTCACCCATAGATGTAAGGACCTTCCTCATATGAAACTATCAAATATGAATTCTCTGTTAAAACTGTAATAGGAGATTGAAATGGATATAAAGTAATGCTTGTATTGTGGTTTTCCTAAAAGAAACTAAGATTAGCTGATTCATTCATGTTTTAGATACTTAGTGATTCAAGAACTACTACATCACCTTGACTTTTTAAAATATTAATTTTTACTAACAATGGTACGAGGCATTTTCACCTGATGATAAGTGTGTTGATTTTGGTACCTCGATGATTAGGTTTTGTGCCTTCAGATAGTGCAATATTCCTTAACTAGTGATGTTTATGATGTTAGGTATATGCATGCCTAATGATGATTATTTTAGTATTTTAATTTGAATTAGCTTATAAGTTATGTTATATTGATTTTGTAATTTTTGATGATTAAATGTGAGTAGAAATGGATTCAATAGTTGATTGTATGAAAGATTCATATTTTGATTTATGTAACTATCTAGATAGGTTTTTGATATATATGCATGAGATTTTCTTGAACTACTAATGTGTGCAATGAGTGTGTACGATATTTTAGTCAAAAAATTTAACAGAGAAATGAAACTGAACCCTATGTATCAATTGTGGAAACCAGGGTTGAATTTGAAGAAAGATGCAAACCTCATTGTTCGTATTTTATTTGTATCATGGATTGAATGAATGTATCATTCTGTAATCAGTATATGTTAGTGTTTCATAATAGTATTTTATAGTGTCACTTGAAACTTGTGAATTGTATATGCATTCCAGTATGATAGTTAGAGGTAACCGAATAACCTCAAGATCTAAGTTGGATTAAATTAGTGACCTTTTTGCTAATCAATTAGTAATCAAGAATTAATTACCCCAAATTAGGATTAGTGAGTTATCTCCATTTTGAGGGTTGTTAGTAAATCCTAAAACATTCCTAGCTTTTGATAGGTCTCTAATTAATCCTAAAAGCCTAAAAATATTAAATCTAAGTATCCTAGGGGTAGGGGTATGGGTTGGGAGTATTTTCCACTCCCCTAGCCTCTTTGCTTGACTTTTATGGTCACTCAAAAACCCTACTTTTGGTTGATTGTGAAAATTGATTGTCTCCTTCATGATTTGGTGATTTAAACTCCACCTTGAGGTCTACCTAATGTCTAGTTGAGTTAGGATCATATTTAGAGGCATCTTGAAAAATTTTTGGTTGTTACCCAATCTCTAGTTTTTGAGAGAGAGAAGTTTGAAGATTTAAGAAAAAGGAAGGATAAGCTCTTCTCAACTTTTCACTTTACCATAACTTTGTTTATGAAGGTAGGGTTCTTCACTCTTTTGATCATGTTCTTCATATTGTTCATACTTTGATTCATGCATAAGGCATTGTGTTGTTCTTGTATTGCTTGCATGTGTGTTGAGGTTGTTTGGGGAGGGATCTTAACTTTTTGTTGGGTGTCATTCTTATGCTTTGCTTTGAAATTTGAGGGGTTTTCATGGGGATTGTTTTTGCATTACTCACCCTTGGATAGGGAAGAAGTGGCCATGTACGGGGGAAGGGCCTTAGTTGGACCTCAATAGTGTAGAGTCTCCTCTCATGGTGAGAAGAGGGAAAGAGGGTAAGGTGTTTGGGCCCCTACTTGTCATCACATACCTTGTATGAAAAAATTGAATCCTTGAAGAAGGGAAGAAATGAAAATCCTTGTTGTATTGGTCTCAAAAGGGCATTTGTAGAAGAACAGAAGTTTTTGAATTTTAGCCTCGAAAGGGCTATGTTATGGTATGGTGATTGACATCTCCTATTGAGAAAATCCACCTCCCCCCTATTTTGGATCAATGTTGAACCTATTGTGCAAACCGGGTTGGGAGTGAATGCTTGAATTGTTTATCATAATATGTTGTTTTACCTCTGGGTTAGTTCTTGTCCTTCCCATGAATTCCCTTGATGCATTGAAGACATTGAAAAAGATCTCTTGTGAAAGACCTAGAAGAGAATTCAACTAAATTGTAACATTATGCAAAAATGTATTTAAATTTTGATGTATTGGCAAGGATGTCAGGTTTTCTTACTGGTTCTTTCCCGATGGAGCCTTGAACTAGGTTGATTAATGGAAGAGAAAAATAAATAAATTGAGTATTGTTCCTTGCGTAAGAGAAGTTTCATTGTATCATTAAAATGTGGTTTCAATAAGTTCTTTCATTGTAATTTTGATCTCTAATTGGAAATGAATCACATGGTTGTTTAAAATGCTGCTTTATATTATGGTGAAAATTCTACTCCCTTTTATAAATGATGGAAGGATATTACTCAAAGTATGATCTATGAATGCTCCTATATGAGTTCAAGTGTGAATTGAATGACAAATTTAATCCTTGGATTAATCTACTTTAGATGTGATAAAATTGCATAGAATCCTACCTTAATTATCTAATAGATTTAAGGGATGTACTATTAGTTTCATAAGCCATATGAAAATTTAGGAATTATAATTCCTAGGTAATATTAGCAACATGTTAGCTTTTCAAATTTTGATCCAACTTAGAGAAAATTAATGTACCTTTACATATCATCCCTAAGAGAAGATTCATGCACTTTAAAAAAAAGGAAGCAAGAAAATTTCCCAAAACACCCACCTATAGGATGCTGGAAATTGTATGGGAGAAATAATTCATTCCCTTGCTAAGACAAAGAATATTCCTTATTGATTTCCTTAGGAAAAAATAAAAATAAAAATTGATTTCTAAATTTAAATAATATCAAAATGATTTATAAGCAATTAAATAAATATCCTAGAAGACTATCTACATAACTTTAAAACATAACTCTTGTTCTTACCTAGAAAACTTTATGCACTTTTAACTCCTATCTTACTTCCTCCACCCTAGGTGATTTGAAAAGCTTCCATAGGTTAACTTGAAGTGTAGCACATACCCATGTAATCTGTCATGTCAGTCAAGTTGGCAGATGTGATTAGAGGCAAATTTGATTGGAGAAGGGATATATTAAAGTCCCACCCCTTCATATTTATTTTATCTCATTGTTTTTCTTTCTTTCAATCCCCCTTGTCTTCCTAGGCATATATCTTCTTGGGAGGAAGACAAGACAAGTTGTAGGTCTTGGATCATGTGTTGAGCCCTTTTGGGGGTATGTGGGTCCTTGAATATTTAAGGGTTTTGCTTGCTTGATGATGGATAGAAAATCCAAAGTCCTATACTCCCAAATTTAATCTCCCCTTGCCATGATTGTGTCCAAGCATACCTTGCAAGGAAGAGCTATCTTGGGTAGTACATTTTTTCCTTGGGACATCATGCAGCCTATTGGGAGGCTGCCCAAGATTGTTGGGTGTGGGGTGTGGAGCTAGGTTAGTAGGTAGTGGGTAGTATAGGGTTAAGTTAGGATTGTTAAAGTAGTGTTAGCACTTGTTAAGTTTAGGATTAGTTTTAATTAAGTTGTAATGAAGTCATTTAAGTTGTATTTTTTTTTAAATGTTAGATAAGAGTTAGTTGTTAGGAAAAGTAAGTTTTAGTTTTATTAATAATAATGTTAATTGTTAAATGCTAGAGAGTAGTGGGTTTGGGGGTTAGTTTAGTTTTGTATTTGAGTGTTAAATTAGAATATGTTAGGAGTTGTTTGGTGGACAGATTAGATTTTTTTTAATTTTTTTTAGTTTAGATTTGTGTTAATTAAAGAGTTATTTAATTTAGTTCAATTTCAATTCAAAGTGTGATTTAGTATAGTAAGAAATTAGATTAAAGTTCTTAAAGAATTATGCTAGTTTTAGTTTGATTTAATAGTGTAGTTAAAGTGTTAAGATTTAAGTTATAAATTTAGTAAAGTTTTTAGTTAGTCTAAATTTTATGTAATTATGATTATTATGTTTTTTTTGGTCTATTAGTTATTATAGTATATGTTAGTTAGAATAATGATATGTTAGAATATGTTGAGATAAATTGGTTTTGTTATTAGTCAAATCTATTTGTTAAGGTGAAGGTTAGAGAATTTATTAAGTAGATTAGATTTTAGTTTATCTAATCTTAGCTATATTACTATTATTATCATTATCAGTATTATTTTTGAATAGATCACAAATTTAAATGAGTTAAGTAGATATGAGAAATTTGTAAATGTTAAGGAAAAAGTTGACGAAGATAGTCTATGCTATTTTAGATTTTTATTTTTATTTTCATTCCTTATGTAATGAACAATTAGTATACTTTAAAGTTAGATAGTTAGTGTACTTTACTTTAAGTAATTTGAATTAGTAATAGGATAGGATAGTAGTAAGTATAGAGTTGATATTAAGTGTTGGGAAAGATTATAAAGTTATGTTAGTTGGTTTATTTAATCTTAAGATAATTTAGATTTGTTTGTACTTACATAGTTATATGAATATTTTAATATTTAAGTGTAGATAAAAGCGATGACATGTTAGATCCTTAAAATAAATTGAATTCGAATTATTCAAACGAATTAGTCAATTTAGTAATGAATGTTTAGATCTAATGATCTAGTCCTAAACATTGATTTTAAAACTTAAATGGAAATGTCAGGTCACTAATAGGAGGACCCATATCTCTCATTATACCTTTACTTAACATGTGTAAGTAAACATATCAAACTTAGTGGTGTTATTTATCTTTAATTCTTCTTCTTTTTTTAAATTAAAAATTGTGTTTTTTTGCTTGAATTTTTGGGCATGACAGCGGATAGGATAGAAGTGGCCATGTATAGGGGAAGGTCTTTAGTTGGACTCTGATAGTGTAGAGTCTCTTCTTAGGACAAGAAGAGAGACAAAGGATAGGGTGTTATGGGCCCCTACTTGTTAGTACAAACCATGTATGAGTTTTGGAATGTAAGAATGAAGAACAAATTTTTTTGAGATTATAGCCCCGAAAGGGCACCTATTTTGGTTTTGTGTCTGATGTCTCCTATTGGAAAAATTCACCTTCTCCCTAGTCTAGTTGAATGTTGAACTTGTTGTGTAAACCTAGGATGGGAGTGAGTGTTTGATTTTGTCTTCATGTTATGATTGGTTGTCTCCCAGTCAATTTTTGTTTTCTCCATGATCACCATGATGTATTGTAAAATGCGTAATGGATCCCTTGGTTAAGGGCCAAGAAGGAAATTCAAGATGGTTAATGGATTTCAGTTATGTTGGGAGATTTCTCCTTAGGATTGAAATCCTATGTAAATAATGTTATTTAAACTTATTGTGGAAATGGCAACAATGTCGGGTTTTCTTCCTGGTTCTTTCCCGACGAAGCCTTTAAATCAGGTGGTCGATAAAAAAAATGATCGAGTAATATCCTTGCTTATGAGATTCTCGTATTTTCAGTTATATACATGTGTATTAAAAAAAATAGATAAAATGATGATGTTCAATTATGCAAATTTCAAGTTCAAATATGTTAAGGAAAAATTTATTTTATGGTTGGAACTTTGATTCATTTTTGTGATTATTAGGAGACAAAATAATCTTACATTGTTGTTAAAACAAATTATTCAACCCCTTTTGTTTAACTAAGTATTTAGTAAATTCAATTAGAAAAGAAAAAAATATAAACCTCCTTGTTATAAAAATAATTTGTCTAGAAAATTCACACTTAGAAAAAAAATGGAGCTAAAAAAAAAAATTGTTCATCCTTTGAGAAAAATGGTTTTGTCTTTTGTATGGGGAAAGGGTTAATTCCCTCTTTTGGACAGAGAATCTTAAAAGATTCTCTAATTATCCCTTTAACCATAATAGATATTTCAACATTTTAAAAAATAATAATAAATAATAAATAAAATAAGAAAATCTATATATAAATAGCTATTTTAAATATTCTAACCCTATCCTAAAGTGAACCAACAACTAAACTTTAAACACTAAATACTCTTTTCCCCCTTGTTCTAAGTCTTCAACTACCCCCTTTATACTTATCTCCATGTTTCTAGTGCATGGAAAGTTTGAAAGAGCAGATTTGATTTATAAATTATATTATTTACCTCCACCTTTTTTATAGGCATCAGATTTGGATAAAGGAACATATTGGGGTTCAACACCAAAGTCAAAGCAATTAATGGGTGATAAACCTTGGCCTAATCAAAAAAATCTTGTCATAAATCCTAGAAATCTGTGAATTTAGCCAGCAATGTTGTGATTGCCTATGACCTACATGACATGCCAAGTAATGAAAGGAACAAATTTTATTTTGTGGTCAGGTTTGTTTTGAAAGTTTTTACTTGTCATCATTTATTACCTTTCCCTCCACTTTAACTTGGCCACCCAGACCTTTATACCGCATTTGTGCAAACCTAGGACAACATGTGGTTACCTTGGAAGGTGTCTAGCAGCCTTGGGTAGCATGGGAAGGCAAGTGGCCAAGTGGCCAGGGATAAGGCGGGGGGGGGGGGGGGGGGGTTTAAGGGGGATGGTTAAGGGGGATGGTTAAGGGGTAGGATAGTTAGGTAGTATGTGGTAGAAAATTAGTATTTTTTTTTTTAAATTGTTAATATTATATTAATATTAGTATATTTTGTTAGATGATAGATTATTTAAGGGATAATTAGAGTTAGATGTAAGGTAGATAGGTGTTAGTACATTTAGTGAAGAATTTAAAAAAAAAAAAAATGTTAATATTAGTGAGCATTAAAGTTAGTTACTTGATTGGTTAGTAAGAAATCTTAGGATTTAGTTTATTAGTTTTATTTGGTATTAATATTCTATTTAGTTAGTAACTATTGTTAGTTAGCAAGGGTTGATTATTATGATCTTAGGTGATTTGTTTGAAGGTTAGTAGTTAATGATAGATGTGATATAGATAGTTAGTTTAATTATTTATTTATTTATGTGGTTTAAGTTTATGTGAGTTATTTTACTTAATTTTAAATAATTAGATTAATTAGTATAATAAGAGTTTAGTTAAGCTTTAAGTGTTTAAATAAATGTTTGGGTTAAATTAATAAGTTATTAATGTTTTCGATGATAATAATTACCAAGTTAGTTATTGATTATATATAACGATCTAAGTGTGTAAGTCACAATTGACTAGATAACCTGTTTAGGGAATTAAGACTTGTTTTAAAATGATGTGGAAGTTGTAATAATTTAAATCATGAAAAAAAAAAGATTAATTAGTTCAAATAGCTATATCAGAAGTTATGTGTGTAATGGATTAAAGTTGTCTAGATAGTTTGATAGGATGATTTGGGTTTTGACTAGAAGATGGGAAAATGTCGCAATTAATTTAATGATAAATATGTAACATTTCCAATTGGTTCTAAAAAGGTTATGATAGTATCTGAATTTTGATATTAACGTGTTATGATAGAATAACCTCTAAATGTAGAATAAGATTCTCCTAAGGATTGATCTAGCATAGTAATAAAGGGATAACCTCATAGTCAACTTAAGAAAATGGGGAAACCTTAAATTTGTATCTCGAAAATTGATGTCATACCTTTGTAATTTCAACCTAAATATTAATTGATTGACTCATTTAATTGGAGCTAAGTGTTCTCGTATCATTAGGACTTTAGGGGTTCGAACTCATACATTATGTGGAGATGTCAACTCTACATCATAATGATATGTATTAAAAACTCACTTTAAAACCTTTGTCATCTTTCCTTAACCTATTCAATTTAGCATATATCATATTAGTAGATTAATTGTTTAAAATAAGCAATTGTTGGTGTGTTTTTGCCCCGAATTTTGGGCGTGACAACAAGACCCTTTAAGAAAATCTTTGAAATTCTTAGCCATAAAAATATAATCTTTAAATAATTGGAATCATTATAAAATTTAGTAATAACACAACTATTTATTTGATGCAAAGGCTAATTCATACTTGCTCAACTAGCTCCTTGACCCACACAAGATCTGGTTGATCAGCAGTGACACAAAAATTGTACTCTTGCTTTAGTTGGTCTTTTCAAAATTTGTTGAAGATCTTAGCCTTGAGCTCCTTTTCCATGTCTAACCCCATGAATCCACAATTAACCCTAATTTTTGATGCCCACTCTAAGCTACATTGATCCCCACCAACATGGTTTTGTAGATAGGACTTATCAATATTGTAATTGAATTCATCACCATAACTTAAATCAACATTCCTCAAAGCAACAATAACATCTCCAAGGTCACAAGAACAATCCATCTTAAGACCTTGTAGAGACCCCAGTGAATAGAGGTAGCACTTGGAGATAGAGAATAAATGTAAGGGTAGCACTTGGAGAGGAACCTTGTAGTACAATACGTGAATCTCGCTTCACACCCATCCACTTTCCAAATCTCTCTTTTAAAAAAAAATATTCTAGTAGCTAGTCATAATTGTGTGAGGCCTCGCCCCGACCCATCCTAGCATCGACGATAGATTATTATTTTGATACTCATGACTCGATATGTCAGAACATTATTTGATGCACTAGACATTATTATGTTATTTATGATTTGTGATGCTTTACTTTCAGATAGTTGATTTGTCATTTAATGCTTTATAAACATGTATGATGATGAAGTGAATGAATGCAGAATTAACACCTTGATTTTTCCAATTGTAATGAATAGAATGAGATGAACAATTGAATTGTAGAAAATGAATATTTTAATTTACATGTGTTTCTTGAACTACTGAGGTGTGCAATGAGTGTGCAAGAAATTTAACCAAAACAACTCAAAGGATGGAACTAAACCCCTTGTTAAATTGTGCTATCTTTCTATTGCAATTCTTTAAAGGTTGTTATTTGGTCTTACTATTCTCCTAGCTTTTAATTGTTTCTATTAAGTCTTTAAGGCCTAAAAACATTAAATTTAAGTACCCTAGGGGTAAGGATGTGGGTGGGGAGCACTTTCCAACCCCTTAGTCTCTTTGGTTGACTTTTAGGGTCACTCAAAAACCCTACTTGATTGCGAAAATGGATTGTCTCTTTACTTGAGTTGGTGACTCAAACTCCATCTTGAGTTTACTTTAAGCCTAGTTGAGTTAAGGATTATACTTAGAGGCATTTTGGAGTAGTTTTGGGGTTGTTACCCAATCTCTAGTTTTAGAGAAAGTTTGAAGATTGAAGGAAGAAAAGGGAAAAGCTCTTCTCAACTTACCATTTTACCATAACATTTTCTGAAGGTAGGAGTTCTCCACTCTTTTGGAATTGTTCTTCATGTTGTTCATGCTTGAATCTTGCATAAGGCATTGGGTTGTTCTTTGTTTTTTTTGCTTGCTTGTGTGTTGGGATTGATTTGGAGGGATTTTAACTTGTTCTTGATGTATTCTTATGCTTGTCTTGATGATTTGTTTTGAGGGGATTTCATTGGGATTGTTTTGGCATTACTCACCCTTGGATAGGGAAGAAGTGGCCATGTACGGGGGTGGGGCCTTAGTTGGACCTCAATGGTGAAAAGCCTCTTTTCATGGTGAGAGGAGGGAAAGAGGGTAGGGTGTATGGGCCCCTACTTGTCATCACATACCTTTTTGATATTGTAAATTCTTGAATATGGAAAGGAATGAAAATCCTTGTGGAAATAGCCTCAAAAGGGCCTTGTAGAAGAACAAAGGTTCTTGAAGTTTTAGCCTTGAAAGGGCTATGTTATGGTATGGTGATTGATGTCTCCCATTGGGAAAATCCACCTCCTCCCTAGTCAGGTTCTATGTTTGGACCTATTGTGTAAAATCGGGTTGGGGTGTATGCTTGAATTGCTCTTGATGTTGTAATGTTTCACCCCAGTTAAGCTCTTATCTTCTCCTTGTTTCCCTTGATGCATTGAAGACATTGGAAAAATTTCACTTGTGAAAGCCCTTGAAGGAAATTCAATTGAATTATAATATTGTAAAAATGTATTTTAAATTTTGATGTATTTGGCAAAGACGTCGAGTTTTCTTACTAGTTCTTTCCCAATGGAGCCTTGAACCAGGATGAATAATAGAGAAAGAAAAAGATTATGGAAATCTCCTTGCATTGCTTTTATGTGATTTAAATTTTACATATGTATGTGAGAAAGTAGGTTAATAGATTATGTCTTCAAATTATGAATTCTCAAGTTTTCAATTATGTAATGAAAAGTAAATTGATATGATGAAGTTTCCAATTCAAGGCTTATGTATCAAGAGGAAATTTAAAAAATCCTACATTGTGGTCATAAGTTAACTCTCTCCTTGTTAAATTTTGTAATTGAACCAATCAAATTTGATTAAGAATTATGCATCACTTTGAACTCTAAATTAAGGAACATACACCTTGTTATAGGATGATTGATAAAACATGAATGGTAGGAGAAAAGAAAGGAATAATCCTATTCTAATCCTTGTATTAGTATATGGTTCATAGGGAAATCTATGCTGTCATTGGTTAGAATTCACACTTAAAAAATATATATAGCAAGAAATAAGATATATCATCACTTAGACAAAAGTTGACATAAAAAATGGGGCTTGACAAAAAAAATACACCCCCAAGAGCAAAATTTCCCTTTGGAAATTGTATGTGCAAGAAAATTTAATTCATTGAGTCAACATAGCATATTCTCTTTCTAATTCCCCATTAAAATAATCCTTATTCAAATTTCATGAATATATATATATATAATTGTTGAGAGTAATAAATATATCTTAGTATTACCCTTTTTCTAAACCCACCTAATAAACTTTTGTCATTGCTACCCTCACCCCCCCACCCCCCACCCACCCTAAACCTTCACCTAAAACCCCACCCTAACACCCTTTCCATGACTTAGCGTAGCAAATTTGTATCTAGGTGCTGACATATTTATTCCTCCTGGGTGCCAAGTTGGAGTGAAGGGACATCTGCGCATTTCAAGGGGACCATTTCAAACACAAGCAAAATCAACATTTACTTAACTTTGTTGACTCCCTCTCTCCCCAAGTGCTCACAATAAAGGAGGCTTGTCTGGCACACGATGAGGTGAAGGAGCAAGGTATGTGTAGTGCAAACTTGGAAGACTACATAGTGCATCTTGGGATCCGCCCAAGATCTCATTGGAATGTGGGGCAGTGGGAGGCCAAGTGGCCAAGTGCTTGGGGTGGGTGGGTATGAGGTAGTGGTAGGATAGTATTTAATTATTGTTTTAAATTAGAGTTTCTTTTTACTTAGTGTGGATTAGCTTCCATGTATGCTATTAGACACACACACACACACACACACACACACACAAACACACACATATTTAATTTGCATGTACTATGGTTAGTGCTTAAGATTGCTTTAAGATGTTTTATATATACTAATTAGCATGTTTAGTTTTAAACATTGGGTGGTAAGTATTGATAATATTAAGTTGTCAAATTTTGTTTATTAGAGTTGAGTTAGATAGTTTTATTTAAAATTAGTATTATATTTGTTTAATTTTGAGTTAGTAGAAATTTAATGTTAGGAGTTGTCATTTCATATCTAGTTGGTTTTAAGTTTTTTTAGTTAGAATACTAGTGGGGTTCTTTTAATAACTTAGTTACATTAAGGTTGGTTTTAGTTAAATATTAATTCTTTTTAATTGGTTAGTATTTAGTTGTTAGTTGGTTGCATGATGAGTTTAGTATTAGATTAGTTTAGTTATTTTCTTTTAGTTTGGTTTAACTTGGTTTTAGAGTTAAGTAACCTTAGTTTTAGTGTATATTATCCTTTGGTAGTGCTAGTAATTGTAAGATGTTTTATTATTATTTTGTTTAAAGTTTTAGTTTAAGATTATATGTTAAGAAGATTAATTTATTTACGTTGGAAGGTATTAGTTATCTTAGTAAGATAATTGTAGTGTAAGTTAGATTCATTATTATTTCATGTTAGTAAATTTTCAAAAATTATCATAATTAACGTTAAATGATAGTTCATTATTTGTTTATATATATTTAGGTAGTATAGTTTGAGATACATGTTGATTAGCTAGTTAATTTCAAGTATGTTGTCATGCCCAAACTACAAGGGCAAAAACATACTCAAATTTCTATTTTTGATCTTAATTAATAATTAAACATGCTCTAAGTTGAAAAGATTGATAATAGTTTTAGTGTCGGTTCTCTCCGTTAAGACTAAAGATTATAAACATGAGTATGATTACATAGTTTGAGATATTGAAGCTTTTGTTATAAGATTGATATCGATCATAGGATACATTATTTTATTAACTTACAACAATATGAAACCATTATTTAGATGATAATGTAAATGTATTTGAGTTTAAATTAATTGAATGTGTCTAATCAACATCAACTATAAATCTCTTAGACAATTATCAATTGACAATCTTAATCGATATAGGAAAGTCACTCTAAGAAAATAATTAACTAAAATTAAAACTAATTATATAAATATATGTAATAATTTATTAACTTAAACATTTCGACTATTTTAACATAAAAAACAACTATCATAAACTTACTAATTTTAAATTTAATCCACTAACAACTAAATAAATTCTAACTAATTATGAAATTTAAAGCTTCCTAAAAAAAAATTAAACAATTAAAACAAATCTAAAAACCTAAACTATCTAAATCTAATATCTATACTTAAATAAATTAAAAACTGACTTCTCTTAAATTCATTCGAATTATTAAATCAAGAACTCATTAAAAGACATATCGCATCTACCCATACACCTATATAAACTATACTTAATTTAATTCCAATCGTAATTTTATAAAATCAAATAAAACATTTCTAATATAATGACCATATGAATTTAAATTAAGATAATAAAAGTATTTCATGAAACGTTATCTACAATCTTTAACAATACTTTAACAAAACTAAAACATTATTAGCTATAATTTTAAAACAATCATTCTGATTATCATTTTAATAACGTCTATTAATTCACCAATCATTAATTTAAAACTTTAATAAATAGTAAAACAACTAAATTAAATTACATTATAACTTAGTACTAAACTAGATACTTAACTTAATACTACTCAAACTAAAACAAAATAAACATCTAACACAAATCTAAATTAATATTAAAGTTAGACAAACATAATTGTGACTAAACACAACTCCTAACACCTACACTAACCTCTAACACTAACAACTTCATTTAACAAAAAAAAAAATTACTAATACTAACAAAAATAATTAAAACAAAAATTAACCAAAATAAACAATCTTAACATAAAACTAACCTATACTACCATAACTTATTACTTAACAAATTAAGATTACATTTTAAACTAACTATTAGAAAATACTAATAAGAAAACTAAAATTAAATAAATAAATAACTAACTAAATCTAATACTAATCTTAAAGTTTAAAACTAACTAATATATGCTAACTCTAAAACTATCCTACTCCCATCCCTAAGTTCCCCTCCACCTAACCCTCTCCACTTGGCCACTAGCCAAGTGACCTGACCCCAAGTTGGGTGCTCTCCAAGGTTGGGTGCACCGCACAAGAGATTTGCACGTCTTTCCAAATGCAAGAAAGGTGGCAGGGCTAGTTTAAAAGGGAAGACTTAGGATATGGCGTCAAACAAAGGTCTTATCAACAAGAGTTGTTCCCCTAAAAACATTAGCCTCCATGCAAAATATAAGGTGAGCACTCAACAAAAGAAGAGGGGGAAAAAGGTAGTGGGGGACTGCTGACGTCAACCCCAACAAATTTTTCCCAAGCAAAATAAATTGCAATACATGGTATATTTAAACATTGTTGTTTTAAAGTTTGTTGTTTAAAAGCTCGTGCCCCATTCAAGATGGGACCTTCACCCAAGTTGGCGATTTGGAAGGCAATGGTGATAGGGTGCTTCCTAACCCATGTTAGGCTTAGACAACGCTAAATGTTCTTGGCAACTTGGGAGGTGTGGAATGGGATGATGGGGAGGTGGGTCCCCCATCCTCCCTCTTCGCATACAAGGTATAATATAATTTTGGTCGCCTAGTTTCTTAATAGGTAGCATCTTGTTCAATGTTGTTTATTTTATTGTTAACAGTCCCATCCTAATGTTGGGTCGACCATCAGTAAGGGAATTCATCATTAATTCTTTTTGACTCTAGATTCGAATGATAGTGATTTGTACCTTAAGTGCTTACTTTACATTATTCTATTATGTTATGTCTTACTTGTAAATTAGATATTCTATTATTTATTTAGAAGATACTGTAGTGTATTCCCTGATTATTATATTTGTCTGTATTAGAAGATATTATTTCCACTTCTTACATATAAAATCCAGAGAGTAAATTGTGTGTCTACAGCAAGCTTTATGTTTTATATCTTATAACTTGTATATTCTTTATTTGTTCTTTCTACTACCAAAGTCTAAGGCATCACGATATCTATTGCAAGGATACATTAGAAAATCCTAGCTATGTTTGATAATCTAGATTGATGATCTTTTTCTTTTCTCCATCTGGCTAAAAGCCTCAACACTAACAACACATAAGGAGTTATATGAAAGAGATTTAACTATGCTCATCCATGAATTTAGGAGAATGGAGATACCTTATGTATATAGCTCACAAATTTTCAAGTATCTTATCATTTAGAATAATATTCATAACATGACTATGAGCCAAATTGCAAATGCATTATCTCAACAATTCATTCTCTATGATTAGCTCTTCACCTCTATACACTTATATTCAAAACATTGCAAACAACATTACCATTACATTGAATTTGAATTATCCATTTTAACCACAATGCAAGAATTGTTTTAACCCCATTAATCACAAAAAACTAATCTTTCATTCATCATAGAATTTTCATTTCCATCATATAAGAATCTTGAAAGTTTGCCAAATTAAATCAACATCATTATTTCCATCCTATTTTTGATGCACATCCATCTAAATTTAAACAACGATTAAGTCACATGATAACCAATTATACTTAAACACAATTTTTATTGGCCAACCTGATTCAAAGGCTTAGCCAAGAAAGAACCAGGAAGAAAACCTGGCTTCGTTGCCATTACAACAAACTTAAAATACAATTTTTCAATAGGATATCAATCCCAAATTTCAACAATTAAATTGGATTTTCTTCATGACCCTCATCAAGGGATTTATGATGTTTTCTGCAACTCACTTATTTGAACCATGGATAGAACAAAATTCTGATCAGGTGACAACAAGCATGTCCAAGAACAATTCAACAAGCATATTCATACAAAGTTTTTTTTTACAAGGGATTCACAATGAATCAAAAACTAGGGAAAGGTGGATTCTTCCAACTAGGAGAAGTCAAGCACAACACCAAACAGATGCCCAAATGGGGCTATATACCAAGAACTTCCATTCTTCCATTTCAACATACCAAACTCATACAAGGTTTATGCTGACAGGTAGGGGCCCATAACACCCTACCCTTTCTCCCTCTTCTCATCCTGAGAAGAGACTCTACACTGGATGGAGTCCGACTAAACAAACCTTTCCCAAAATTGGTCACTTCTGCCCTTTCCAAGGGTGAGTAATACCAAAACACCCATGCAAGAAAAATCTCAAAATTGCAACATAAACATGAAAGGAAATCAACCAAGAATAACATGGTTTTCAAAGCTTCCCAACATACCCACAAACATACAAACCTTGAAACAACAACAAGGTAACATGATCATGAAACAAACATAAAAAATGAATAAGGTAGATGAGGATTTCCTACCTTCACAAAGAGGTAATGGCAATGAACAAGTTTGAGTAGAGTATCCCTTTCCTTCCTTCAACCTTCAAGCATTCCTCTCTAAATGTAGAGATTGGGTAACAACCAACTAGTCCAAGGAATGCCTCTAAATAAGCCTCCAACTCAACCACCCAAAAGGAGCAATAACTATCTCCACCTACTAACAAATCTAGAAACTGCTAACTCAACCTACACCATGGTTAAACCCTAAGAGGAGGTGGGGGTAAGACAACTCATGACAACCACTTGCAATTTTCGCACAAAGGCAAAAAGGGGACTTTTGAGTGACCTTAAAAGTCAACAAAAGGGGCTTAGGGGTTGGAAAAGACCCCTAACCCATACCCATACCCTTTAGTTAGAAAATTAACATGTTTAAAGCCTAGGAAAGAGGTTTAGAGTCAAATAAAATCTAGGAATAAAATAGGTTCAACTTACTACTCTAACTTGCAAATAAGCACTAATCCCGATTAAGGGATGACTAACCTTGATTAAGAACCTAATAGAAAACTGACACTAACTTAAACCAACTTGGTCCAAAGGTTAAACAATTAACCCTAAACATCACACTGAAGCATATAAACATTTTACGAGTGTCAAGCGACACTGAAAGAACATAATTATGAACATTAACATTCACTGAACAAAGAAGATGCATACATACATCTCACAATACAAATATGTGAATTACGAACAACAAGGTTTTCAAATTTAACACATAGAGATCAGTTCTGTTCCTCCGTCGGTTTCCTCGACTAAAATATCTGCACACTCATTGCACCCATCAGTAGTCCCAAAAATCACATGTACATATATACATATCAGAAATTTACATAAATTGAAACATACATAAATCAGGGTTTCTTGCATCCTACTTATATCCTTAATCATAAAGATTCCAAAATCAATGTGTTAATCCTACATTTTACTTAATTGATCACATACATATACATAAAACATTAAATGACGGACATCAATATCTGAAAACAACATCACACAACATGAAATAATATGATATGTTCAAGTATCTGATAGTGTCTCGACCATCTCGAGTCGTGAGTATCAAAATGATAAGTAACAACTAAGGCTACAAAGGGTCGGGGCGAGGCCTCACATATTTTTATAATAGTACAATTAAGTGTCCTAATTAAATTATAACATTTAGTCAATTAAGTTAACTTAGTTTTAAAGATAGTGTGGCTGAGATTAGAAACATTAAAATTTATCTAGGAATTAGTTCAGTAGAAAATTTAAGTAGTATATTCAAAGGTCTCAAATATTTTTTTGTGTTAGTTGTTATCTTAACTTATTAAGTTAGTACTAATTATGTAGTTTTTGCAAATTGATTAATTTGGATTTAAATTAAATAAAGCTATTAACCAATAGGTTGTTATGCTTCAAACAAGTTTATGTTAGACCAATAAGATAATGTTGATTTGTTTTGCTTAGTTAAATTTAAGTTCAACTTATATTGTTATTCAAATGTGGATACCAATATAATAATGAGTTCTTAACCTTAATGATGTTTTCCTTCTCATGATTATAAACTTAAGATGTAACATAGTAAACCTCTTTCTACTCTGAGTATCAGACTCAAATCTTGTGAACCTAATTATTCAAAAAAAAAATTGTTGTGTGTGTTTCGCCTATAAATTTTGGGCATGACATTTTGCAATAGCTTAATTCGATATAACATCATTGCAACAACATCATTTCCATCATATACCTATCTCCAATTTGATCGATAAATCTAAAAAATTGCCATTACACCTGTGACATTGTTGTTGCATGTCATTGCACATAAGATGACCCTCTAAAATTGTAAGATGTTGTACTTGCGACAGTTTCCTATCACAATTATGACATCATCATGATGAACTCTTGACCTTGTGTTATTCCAAATTGTAATAAATTTTGGCTTCACAATTATGACAAACAAGTTTTACATTACAATGTTGCCTCCAAAAGTCTGACACTTGTCTGAAAGGAGCCAATTCTTGATATATTTTCTTGGGTGATGGGTGGCCATTTCAATTGTGATGGCTTATCATCACAATTCAGTTCCAAATGTAGTAGTGACACATTAACTATCATACTAGATTATTCAAAGAAAACAATTTTGGAGAAGACTGAATGAAACCAAGAAATTTGTGAGGCCTCACTCGACCGATCATAGCATAGTTCATACTTTACTATTTTGATACTCATGACTCGATATGTCGAAACACTATCAGATACTTTGAAAATATTATATTATTTCATGTCGTGTGATGTTTTACTTTTAGATATTTGATTTCGTTATTTAATGTTTTATGAACATGTTAATTGATGAAGTAGTGTAGAACGTGAATGTAGAATTAACATTTTGATTATGAAATTTTAATGATTTAGTATATGAGTATAACGAGATTAACAATTGATTATTTGAAAATGGATGTTTTAATTTACGTGATTTCCCTTATATGTTATATACATATATGCATGTGACCTTCTTGAACTACTGATGTGTGCAACAAGTGTGCAGGATATTTTAGCCAAGGAATCTAATGGAGAAATGAAACTAAACCCTATGTGCCATTTGTGGAAACCTCTTTGTTCATATTTTATTTGTATCATGAGATGTATGAATGTATCGTTCTATATTCTATTTATGTTAATGTTTCATAACAGTGTTTTTTTTTAGTGTCGGTTGACACGCGTGAATTGTATATGCATTCCAACATGCTAGGTAGGGTTAACTGAGTAACCTATAGAACTAAGTCAGACTAAGTTAGTGACCTTTTTGCTAATCAGTGAGTAATCGAGTTTAATTCCCTAATCTTGATTAGTGAGTAATCTACATTTTAGAAGGTTGTTAGGTCTCTAATTAATCCTAAGGGCCTTAAAACATGAAATCTAAGTACCCAAAGGGTATGGGAATGGATTGGGGGCATTTTCTACCCCCTTAGCCCCTTTATTGACTTTTATGGTCAAAAGTCTATTTTTGCTTTAGTGCGAAAGTTGAATGTTGTTACCATGGGTTGAATGACCTTAACTCCACTTAGAGGTTAACCTTAGGTTTGGTTGAGTTATAAGCCTCTAGAAAGTTATGCAAGTGGGGAAAGTTATTGCAATTTAGAGGTAGTTGAGTTTTGATCTTATTTAGAGGCATTCTTGAGAAGGGTTTTGGTTGCTACCCAATCTCTAGTTTTAGAGAGAAGTTTTGGAAGATTGAAGGCAAGGAAGGAAAAGCTCTTCTCAACTTGTTCTTTTTACCATAACCTTATTGTGAAGGTAGGAGTTCTTCATCTTCTTTGTTCATGTTGTTCATGTTTCTCATGTTGTTTCATGCTTGGTTCATGCTTTTTTTATTGTGTTGTTCATTGGTATGCTTGTATGTATGTTGGGTATGTTTGAGAGGGATTGAAAAATGTTTTCTTGAATGTGAAGCATTACTCACCCTTGGATAGGGAAGAAGTGGCCATGTACGGGGGAAGGGCTTTAGCTGGACCTCAATAGTGTAGAGTCTCTTCTCATGATGAGAAGAGGGAAAGAGGGTAGGTTGTTATGGGCACCTACTTGTCATCAAATACCATGTTTTGGAATTTTAAAAATTGAAGAAATGGAAGAATGAAAATCTTTGTAATATTGGCCTCGAAAGGGCATTTGTAGAAGAATGGAAGTTCTTGAAGTTTTAGCCTCGAAAGGGCTATGTTGTGGTATAGTGATTGACATTTTCTATTGGAAAAATTGACCTCCTCCCTAGTCTGGTTCAATGTTGGACCTATTGTGCAAACTGGGATGAGAATGCATGCTTGATTTGTGCTTCATGATATGCTTGATTTATCTCCAAGTCAATTCTTGTCTTCTCCATTATCACCATGATGTATTGAAGCTTTTGGAAAGGATCCCTTGTTAAGGACCTACAAGAGAATTCCAATTGTATTGTAATATTATGTAAAAGGTATTTAAATTTTTGATCATGTAGTGGCAAGGATGTCAGGTTTTCTTACTGGTTCTTTCTTGATGGAGCCTTGAACTAGGTTGATTAATAGAAGAGAAAAGATTGAGAAACTTTCTTGCATTGTATCTTATGTTATTCAGATCTTGCATATGTGTGTTGATAGATAGATTAAATGGTGATGATCAATTATGCAATTTTCAAGTTCAAATTTATATTCAAGAGAAATCGTAATTGGATGAGAACTATTTTTGGTATTGCTACAAATCAACATTAGGAATAAATTCATAATATTGTGTTTAGTAATTTATTATTTTGAGTATAAATCCTATTAGAAAAAGAATAGATAGATATACCCATTGCAAAAAAAAAATAAGTTGAAAAAAAAAAAAATATACACCTAGAAAAAAATATTCACCCTCTTGTTAAAAAAAATGATTTGCAAAAAAAAGTTTACACTTAGAAAAAAAAAATGCACAAAATCAAGAGTGAAAACTCTTTGGAATTTGTATGCAGAAAATTAAAATTCTCCTTTTAAGACAGAGAATCTTAGAAATTCTCTCAAATATCTTTAAACTTATTAAATATTATATTTTTAAATATATAAATAAAATAAAACAAAATAAAATAAAATAAAGACAAACACATATGTTAAAACAAATATCTAAATCCTTACCTAATTAACTTTTACAAACTTATTACCCTTGCTTCAACGTACTCCCCATGCTTTTTATCCGTCTTGACTTAACGTGGGGATAAGGCATTAAAGAGGGTGGTTTGTAAAGTTAAAAAAATTTAAAACTAATTGTTTTAAAAAGATCTTTCCCCCAACTTACCTGCGTACTTCCTCCTTGGCATGCGTGTAGAAATAGAGTTTGATGTGAGTGGAAGGTAACGTGGGATGGGAAGAGTATTAGGTTAGTTTTTTTTTTTGTTGTTTTTTTTTTTTAAAGTTTTAAATTTAGTTAGTTCTCATTTAAGTTAATGTTAATTTTAGTAAGTTTTAAATTAAGTTAGTTCAAGTTTTTTTATTATTATTTAAGTTAGTTTTTAATTTAAGGAAGTTTTATTAAGTTAGTTTGAATTTGACTTAGTTTAAATTTAATTTAGTTTAAGTGTTAATTAACATTAGTACTATTAAAAAATGGTAGTATTTATTTTTGTTCTTAGTTAAGTTTTGTGTATAATTAAATTAAATTATATGTTTTTATTATTATCATTTAAATCCATATAAATTAGTATTCTTTTGAAATGTTAAACAATTATAATCTATTTAAAAATTGTAGTTAGTGTAAAAGTAGATTAATTTAGTGTTAAGTGAAGTGATTATTACTTTTAATATCAAATTAGTGGAAAATGTATTTCTATTTTATTTTATCATCTAGTCATTTTTAATTTAAGATATATTGATATTATCTTTTAAAACATTTTATAGAATTAAAGATTTAAATTAAATTGTGATTGGAATAAATTTTAAATAAAGTTTAATTATGGATGAAATGTTATTTTAATTAGAAGTTCTTTTTTTCAAAAGTTTCAAAATATTTAGATCAGTATTTATTTAAATGGCTATCTAACTGATCTAAATATTTTGAAAGTACATAAAAGTGATAATGAGTTAAACCTTTTAACTTACTGAAATTAGATTGTTTAATTAATTATTCATTTTAATAATGGAAGTTTCATTAAGTGAGCTATTCTTGCATGTTGTGTTTAAAGATCTAAGAGGTAGACTTATGTTTTGTTCGGGAAACAATTTTCTACTTTGCAACATTCACATAGTTTTAAATCTAGTAAATCAAACTTAGTAAACATTTTTTTAAAAAAATTGTATGTGTATTTTTGCCCTGTATTTTTGGGTGTGACAAAATTAGGCATTGTGTCCAGAATTATCCATGGCATAGATGTCTTTACGTTTTGTTGAATTCATAGTTTTCTATAAATTTTAGGCTATATGCATGATTATGGTATTACATACATTCCTTTACCTCAAAATGCACCTAAGTTTCTCAAAAAATCCAAGTGTGTAAAATTCTCTTCTAATCTTGTAGTATAGATCTTGACTTATTGTAGAAGATTAAAACACCATGGTAGCCCTTAACCCACCCAACCCTTTTCAATTTTATAGACTTCTAATGATAAACTCAACACACAATATATACTAGATTTGGATCATTACACACAATAAGAAGGGATGTTTCCTACTTACTCCTCTCAGGTATTAAGGTTTTGATCTTAATCCTATGATAGCACAACAATGTCAAAATTACCTAAAAATTACCTATCTCAAAATAGAAGTTATCCTAACTCTTATACATGTTCATGGATTATTTAATAGTGTAGGTTGGTTCTAGATTGAGAAATTTGGTGCTATAAAATATAATTTTAAAATATTTAAATTATTGACATCATTGTGTGTGTGTGTGTGTGTGGAGAGTGGGGGGGGGTGTTGGAAAAATTAGTTTCCACAAAAATTGAGAACTAATATCCTGTGATTATGGATCAACAAGTTTGAGGGCATGTTGTTTAATTAGGTATCTATATTGAGGAAAATTATAGCTCATTAGTTTTCACCACTTTTGGGATGATTTCCCATTATTTAAGACCATTGGAAATTTGGGTCTATAAAGTAGAGCATAAGAATAAACAGAAAGTGGTTTTTAGAAAATAAACAAACATTCAACTCTCATTATAGTGCTAGAGGCATTCTCACAATAGCTTGTCAAATTGGAAAGAAACCCTTCAAAGATGAACCATTCATCTTGGGGATAAAAACCCTTGGAATAAAAATAATTATCAAGTCATAACCTAGACATACCCTAACAATTGAATTAGATTAGTATACTTCTCTTTGAAAGTATAATAGAGAATAGATAAAATAAAATAAAATATAATGCAGAAATGCATAACTCCCCAATTTAAGCACTTTGTATTCAAGCAAAATTAATATATGGACATTCAAACAAACATATTTATAAACCCTAACTTTCCTAGGATAAAATTAACTATTTCAAATATAGAAAACTATTAGCTGATAAGTGAAGGGTGAAATCCACCTTAGTTCATTATGGTTGGGGAGCATCGGTGGTCCTTTGTAATAGAAAATTGTAGAGTTGAGAGACTTTCACTATCTTAAATTTGTGTCTCAAATCTCAACTTTCTTGAGTTGTATTGCTAATTCCTTCACCTTCCTCTAACAATCCTAAACGAAAAGACAATTCCTTCACCTTCATGATAAAATCCAAAATGAAAAGACTTTCAGAGTGAAAAAAACTTTTTTAATTCCCACCATTTTATTATTGAGAAATTCATGACTACTAAAAGCGAGCATAAAACCTAAGATTACTTAAATTATAATTTGATTTATAATTGGTATCTTAATATTTTTAATAATATATAATTAATTTTGAAGTATTTTTAAATACAAAATGTATAATATAAAGCAAATTGATGCATAAAATACAAAATTTTATCTAAGAAGATATTTTATGATATTTGAAAAATAATTATTATCAATTTTCTTTTAAGTTTTTTAATTAAATTTTGTTATAATTTTTCAATCAAATTTAATAAATATGAAATTAAATATTCTTGTACAATTATGAAGACTTGAGAATTTCATTTGGTTATAGCATTATTCACATAGATTTATAATTGTGTATATATAATCTTGCTAAATAATAGAAACCATTACACAACAAGAATGTCATAGCTTTCTTATTTTAGACACACTTGATTATATTTTATGAAACTTTAAAAAAAGAACATTTAACAAATTTTCACAAAATTAGTTTTAAAGAAGATGTTGTCTGTAGGAAGAAGAAGAGTTGTAATAAAATTTTATAGACATAAGAGATGTTTCAATGTGATTAGTCATTTTCTCACAGACAATAATGAGATTAAGCCAATTTAATTTGTTTGATCTAAGGGAAAAGAGACCAATAATAAAGAAAGTGTACTTGATTCCTAAAGGAATAATATTGAATTATAAATGTAATTATTATTCTTTGGACCATGATAGTAAATAATTTTTTAGATATTGATTGGATATCTTAAAAAATTTTGGTCCTTTAATGAACTAATGACTTGTAAAGATAGGGCACTTAATAAACATAAATTAAGAACCTTACTGATGGAACTCTAAGATGTTTGATGTGATTAGCCTTGAACGGTAAATTGAAATAAGGATTCTAATAGAGAGTGTAGAGGGTGATTTTTGTTACAAAGTAAGGCCATAATAAGCTTGTATAAATATCATGAAACCACAATTAGTATGAGAAAGAGAAGTTCCAAATGCCATGAATGATTTATAGAATTAAAATCAACCTAATCCATAAATAAACCTTAGAGGAAGTAAAGAGGGAAAGTACAAATGACTAATTATCTAGTCACTTATTTAGTCATTTATTTGGTAGTTTATATAGTTAATTATGTTTAGGTGACTAATTATCCAGTCACTTGTTTAATCATTTATTTTGTAGTGTATTTAGTCATTTCTATTTGATTGTTCTTGTGATTTTACCTAGGGACCAATTTAGTCACTTATTTAGGTACCTATATCTAGGAATGTGATTAGTTTTAGTCACATTACTAAAAGTTTAGTGGTGAGACTAAAATGTTTAGTCACATAGTCACATATTTGCCAAAATGGACTACTGGTACATGTGTATTACTTTCTATGATAATTGTATGATTGCTTAAGGATACATGTATGCCTTAGCATGGTACTATGTATTTAATTATGAATTGGGAAAGTCTTACTATGAAAACCTAATCTCTTATTTATAATGAGTATAAAGGAAAGTTAGTTTCCTCATTTGTAATATAATCGGATGATAAGTTTGATTTGAGCCTTGATACTAGATTATCAAAGAAGAGTTGAAATATTGTCATATGATTTGAGAAGTAGTATTAGTGAAATCTATTACTTGCAATGGACATCAATGGAAATATTTTGGTAAGTTATAGATCTGTTAGTTCATGTATATTGGATTTTATAATCTATAAGTAAGGTTGGTTTAATCTTCCATACTTTGAACAATGTACCTTTTGTTCTAACAATGGTTTGAGTAGTTTAATAGGGAATGTTGTACTAATGCATTGTATTTGACTCCTAACAATATCATATTATTTATTAGGAAATCTATATATTAGTACAATATCTAATGGGTACGATCCTCACAGGGGTTTTTTTCCCTATGATCAAAGGTTTATCTAGAGAACAAAAATGATTTTATTATGGTGTCTAATTTCTTGTTAATGTGCATTGTTATTTTGGTATTTTGTGATTAGTCTCATAAGTTTGAAATTAATTTCATTTATCCACAACTAATTCACCCTCCCCTCTCAATCTTGAGGCATGGACTTCAATTTATAACATATTCTCTAATATGTTTATTGCGTTTATGGATTTTTTGAGTGCTGAATAAATTTAGATTAATTTAGAAAATTATAGAATTAATAGGAAGCTAAATATGGAGATTATATGTAAAGTCAAAATTTATGTACTCTATCATTTTATATTTAGTTTTCTCTTTATTTTGAGGAGAGCATTATGAAACATAAGCATAATATCTAATGATATAGTTTGTTCTGGCTTCAAAAGGTAGATTCTATTGACATACCTCATCATTCCTATGCACCTACTTTTCATCCATATTCTCAGTTTTTTACACCATTAGACATTATTTTCTCCACTTCTTTTTATCATGCTATGATTGTACTAATTTCCATTCATAGAATACTTGTAAAGAAATATGGTCCCTATCTCATGATTATTACATAATCATGATTTTTTCCTCATGATTGCAAACTCATTGGATTTAATATTTAATTTAAGTGTGACTTCCCCACCTTACTTTCTAATAAGGAATGACTTGAAACAAATTTATAACATTTTGATTTTTATACTCTTGTATTCAAAAGAAGATGATGCATTGATTTTTATGATATACCTAGTTTTAGAACATTATTCATTCCAAACTTATACATTACCCATTAGTATCCTTGAAATGTAATTTTTTCCACACTTAGGATAATGATAACTAATAAAAAACCTATTGATCCATGATCATTACCAAAACCACAACCCAAAAGATCCTTAATGACCTAAAAATTATTTATAAATATTAGTAGTCTAAAAATATTAGGAAATTCAATAGAATATAGTAAAGTGAATAGTATACTAATACAATCATCATACTTGATCATTTAATATGAGTAGATAGTTAATTATGAATCTTTTATTTATGTATGACATTCAAATCTTCCATCAACCTTTTCCCATGTGTGTGTGTGTGTGTGTGTGTAAATGTATTTTTATTTTAGATTTCTTTAATCAAAACATCAATCTATCTATTTCATCCATATTTAGTTTACTTTAATTGTGTTTATTAGTATGGATTACATTTGATTGGCCTAGACTAATCTTTTGGAGTTTCTAGTTTTCTTTTGAAAAAAAATTAGTTATGAATTATCTAGTGCCTAGTATAAATTGATAGTTAATTATGGATCTTTTATTTACATGCAATATTCAAATCTTTCATCAACATTTTCCCTTTGTGTGTGTGTGTGTATGTTGTAGATTCATCCATTCTTGGTAGGTTATAATTTTTTGGATTTTTCTGCTCATTTTTAGTATTAGAGGTTTAATATAATTTTTTCTCATAGCTCTGTTAAAACTACATCTATATCTCTCTCTCTCAAAATTCAATTTTTTATATTGTGTCTTTTTCTTGATATCAAATAGGCTTTTTAATTTTTAATCCCAAAGATACCTAATATGAATGCATTTATGAGAAATTCCCCATTTTTGCATATACATATTACACATAATATCATGGTTTTCAATGATTCTTGTGGAAACTGAGAGTAAGCCCTTGAAATGATTTTGCACACATATGACCTTCCAATCTTCTATCTTGCAAGCATTGTATATCATGCTCTAATCTAGTCATTGAGTTTTTTTAATTTTTTTTTTTGTACTAGGAAGATTATACATCGATTCAATACACTAAGGATTATTGACATTGATGAATATGATCCCACCCTCAGATCAAATAAAAAAAGATTCCAGATGATTTAAATATACTTATATGTGAGAGGGTGAATTTTATTTATATGTTTTTAAAAAGAATATTTTCACAGTCAACACCAAGGGATCTGTATAATTCTTTCTATTCAAACTAAATAAAAAATAAAGGTTTCTTAAAAAAAAAAATCTCCAAAAAATAGAGTTTTCTCTTTTAACAAAAAAGAGCTCTTTTTGGGGTTTTTTAATTTACCATTTTTTATGTTACCTTAGTGACCATGTTGGTGACATTGATTTGGAAACTTTTCACCTAGTTCTAGAATAGAAATTTAATCAAAAAAGTGTAGTCTAGCATAGAAACTTTTACATTTCATGGAAGTATTGTGCTATCATAAGCTTCATACTTGGTAGTTTAAAATATCATGGAAGATATCAGAAAATATTTCTATATTTGTTTACTAGCGAGCATGGTAACAAGAAGAGTATGTTGTATTTACCTATGCCTTAAAATTTCTTAATAAAATATTATATTAAAAAATTTCTAAGAGAAAGGATAGGTATATAGTCTAGAAGATACATTGTAGCATTGGTATCAGTTTATAACTATATATTATTGAATAAAAAATACATATACCTATTATCTTCTAATGCTTGGAAAGCTTGACAATACCAATCATAGTTCTATTCATGGGGATGCAAAGCTCAAAAGCTACATGGTTCTTGTTGCATTCTATTACAATAGTCCACTTCCCACCTTGGATCATCCAATACCCAACAAACCCAAAATGCCAATGACTATTTCAACTTCCTTCCACTATATATCTCCTTACTATTCCTTCTCTAATGCCAAAACCAAGTTTTAATATTACTTCCAAATCATTCAGGGGGCAGCTCTTGACTCATTTCTGTATGTCTCTTATTTTGTCTCATTGGTACAATCTAGATAAATCCATTCCTGGAGACTATAATTTGTACTAGACATGACATGCTTCATATTTATTTAATCATTTTGTCTTCATATTAAATAATAGATAATTCATCATATAATTCAAGAACTTCAAAATATAGGTGCTCCAAAATAGTGCATACCATCAACCATCCCTCATCATATATAGTTAAACATTTTTTTTAAAAAAAATTAGTACAATGGTAGTATTTTTTTTAATAATTTTTTTCCCCCACAAAGATTTAATATGATTTTATCTTACTATAATTAATACTATACACTCCACTTTTTTAAGGTTTCTTTTCTTTTTACTATGTTTATGGCAATTACCATGATCGACACTGTCATTGCAATTTATATTACCATAGCATATGTTACTATGAAAGTCATTGCTAGCTACATAGTGTTGGTAATATTCAATATATGATAAGTTACTGAGAGGGGACAGGTGAATTAGTAACTTCAAAACTTTCCTTTAAATTTACCACACATCCATTTATGCTACTACATAAATTAGTACTGAAAGATAAAAAATTCATCACACAAGAGAACATAATGTTTTGATGACCTAGAAACCTTCCAAATAGAAAGTAAAATTGGGGTGGGGATGATACCCACAAAACTTCCCTATTGCAGCACAAAGTTTGCCTATTAAGGCTTACATTGACCACTTCTAGTGATCTGCCCTATTAGGAGCACAAAGGACTACTAGGTCCACCTTGTTAGAGGATTTACAAACATATAATGAAGTATGCACTTGGTTAGGAGATTTATACAAAGACCATTAAGTCTACCTTGTTAAAGGATTTAGAAACTGATTCCCCTGTTAGGATGAAGAAGTGGATCTACTTACAACTAATTGCTGATAAGATCCTTTATGCACTAATCACCTTATGTGATAGATATGATGTTTCTGCTTCTATGTTGACCTTGCTGCATTTCTTAAACCATTGCTTCAATAATTCTTCGCATGTGCTTCTCAAAAAAAATTCATAGTACTTCAACAATACTTTCAATATGAATGATATCTAACAATACATCTTACATATATACCTTTCCAATTTACAAAATTTCAAGGTCGACCAAAATACAAGTGAACAACACATTACAAAGTTAGCCCAATAGTAAATAGCTCAGGTTCACTGAACTAACTTGGTGACCTTCTGATACTTGGCATCCATTGCATTACACGACATCGTCATGCATTCGATAGAAGTGAAGGCTTGGTCCATAATAATCACTTGATGTAGTCCTAAACTCGATGACCATTGGTGACTTTTTAGATGTAGTGTCACTCGGTAGATACTGCACCCTGAGTTTACTTTGCTTCACTTGGTAAACATTACTTCTTCCAACGCTCAGTTTACATTGAATCTCCATGACACAAACTTACTATTTGGTAGACACTATGAAGCATGGTAGACACTAAGAAGCTCAATAAAAACTACTGATCTTCACATTACCTATATTCACTCGATAGCCACTATTTTTCTTGGTGTAAACTACTAAACACTTTCAAGCTTGGTTAACACTAGAATGCTCGGTGAGTGTAGGAAACTAAGTGCTAAGATTAGTATCTATACTGATATAGACAAGTGTTGTCACTAATGGCAATAATAAGTTAATACCAACAATCTCCCCCTTTTACATTAGTCAAAAAACACTTATAAGCCAAAATATATGTACATAATTTGACTCATTAAATTTTGATTTTTCAAAATTGATCTTTGTAAAGCTACTACATATACATGTATTCCTGCATATATCTCCTTGATGACACATAATGTATATACAAAGATACTTATGTACATAGTCATACACATATATATGGTAACTCTATTGAGTGCTATCTCCCCCTTTCATTTATACTGATATCACTCCTTATATATAGTGATTCCCCATTTTTCATTTATACTAATATCTCTCCCCCTTTTTGACAATAATGCCAAAGGGCTACATATAGTATCTATATAGTTACACCAAAATGAGATAGAAATTCTTGATGTACCTTGAGAATGAGGGCAAATGATTTATCCCAATTCTCTTGCAAAATTTGACAAGTGGAGAGAGCAATCTGAACTTCTGCTGATAATTGGATCATGTGATCAGCCACTAAGAAGTTTTGATCCTAGAGCAATGTTTTGCAATGAGCAATATGTTTCTACATTGTATCCATTATTGGCAAGACCATTGTTTGAATATCAATCAAGTTTGCTCTTATTCTTGCTTCTTCTTCTTCATATTCCTCCTCTTCATCCTCACCCTTGCCCTCAGTAAGCATTAGAGGACCCTCAACTATCTTCAATTTGGCAATTCTCTTCTTGCCTCTACTGAGAGCTTTAGTAATCTTAATACTAAGCTCTATCCTCTTCTTGGCTTCCTCATATGTGCCAAATGTAGGAAGATTAGGATTTACTGGCTCATTTATTAATGCTTCAATGATGTCTCTAGCTTCATCAATGTTAATTTCATAAGGAAATGGTTTTACCCATGCCACTCTTGGTATGACTACTTGAATGTACACTCTATCACAATCCACCGTGAAACATATATCATCCTTGTAGTCTTCTACAAGCTTGGGTGGGATACAAAATCTATTGTTCATTTTCTCCTTGAATGCCTCAAAATAGTTATCCAACACCCTTTCAAAGTTTTCGCCCATTTCTTCAATAAATTCATTTATCTGATAAAGAACAGGTGTGTCTTTCCTCCACACTACTGTGCCCTTAGATGGAAAGAATTTTTGAACATAAAAGAATAAGAAAATAAGAAATGAACTAAACTTGAAGGAATTCTTCTTGGAAGTCTTCACATTGTCAATGTTTTTGTTTAATTGCTTCAGTAACACATCTAACAGATCATATTCAAGGTTCTTCTTTATAACCTTGTAATCTAGGTCAACTGCCTCACAAGGAACACTATTAGACCAACTCGAGCTGTAGATCTTGAGTGCAATGATGTGGATGCCAAATCTAAGATTTACATCAGTGACATTGTTTATTTTCAAACCTCTACCATCCTACTCAGCTAGGTTTTCTTTTGTAGTTCCTCCTGACCTAGGGTTTTGGTTGACTTAGCTTTGCTTAGTATTGGCAAACCTGTAACCTTGTGTATCATCTTCTTTGCAATCAGAATGGGTTGCTCCAACCATAATTTTCCATTTTGGAACTGACTCAATATATACCTTATCCATTTTACTTAGAAATTTTGTGGCATGTGAGGGATACGAGTTAATCCTTTCATTTCCAAATGCTTATGTTTTGGGTTTCAAAAATCTATCAACACACATTTCAGCTAGGGCATTATCCATTTCTATTGTCCCTAATTCTTGAATAGTACATTTGAAATGAGTTCTTATGTCAATAATTAGGATTACCTTTGGCAAGATTTGTGATTGAGCACCGTATGGATCAAGTGATTCAGCAATGGCCAGAACAAGCTTGAAGTTTGGTACTTTCCATTTAATGCCCTTAACCAGCATTTTGGAACCCTTCTTTGGTTTAGTGCCGCTTCAACTAGTTGATACCATTACTGCTTGGTAGATGATAGAATTCATGAAGATCTCATTGCTAAATCACTCAAAAACATTGTAACACTCTTTCAAATCACTTTGCTCTTCAAATTCTCTGAATGTGGTGGAAAAATGAAGTCAAAATTGCCCCTTTTGTTGAGAAATTTTCATAAATGCTCAACACCATAATGAAAAAGTGTCTGATAGACTATCATCCACTAACCTAACTCAACAAGAGTATCAAATCAGTGAACAAACCAAATTTTCTTTACTCCCGACCTCACTCAGTAAGGTCTTCAAACAACTTTCCTCGGTGAAGTCTGAAGCAACTCAATGAAAGACAACCTTTATGTGATCATTGTGTATTTGGAATACTAATCAGATCATTTGCATTCTTCATATTTGTTGGAACTACTTATGATTTTCTTGCTAAGTATAGCTCCAACACATTCTTAAGAATTTAGTTTGAGGGGATGGAGTCACCCACTTCTTGAGTGACTTCACTACCATGATTTGAACTTGTATCCTCAGTGGATTTAGGAATCCATTGCTACCTCATTTTTTCCTTATGTTTTCAACCCTTGCTTTCTTTTCATCTTCAAATTTTCCTATATTCATGCAATTTTTAGCTATATGACCAAGTTCAGTGCATGTGTAACACCTTATAGTGGTATCCTTCTTTCTTAGGTGATGCCTTGCATAATTTATGCCAGTGTGTCCATATTCTCCACAATAATAACATCTGCACTAGGTATTGTAGTCCCATCCAAATATTGCCTTTGCAAGTTGTTCAGTTGGATTGAATGATTTGGATTTGCATTGAGATGCCTTCTGTCCATGCCTTTTGCACTTGTGACATTTACCTTCAAACGTTGGTTTCTCCTTGCTTTCACTAGATTGTGACCATGCCGATTGTAGTTATAGCACTTTCCATTGAATTTTTCTTTTCCATTGCTCCAACATTTGTTTGATGTATGACCAATTTTCCCATAATGATTGCATGAGGGTTTTTTATTCCTTTTTGCACCTTGCTTGGAAGATTCACCTTCTTCTTCATTGTATCCAAGTCCCGTTTTACCTTTTTTCCTATGAAGATTTTTCTCATTTTACTTATTCAATTGATTCATGTCTTCTTGAGATTTCATCATTCTCTCATTGATTTATTTTTTAGCATTTAGTTCATTCTTCAATTTTTCAATGATTTTCTTTTTAGATCTTAGTTCTCTCATTGTTCTTTCATTAATTTCTCTTTCAAAATTTAGATCATTTCTTATTCTTTCATTCTGTGCTTTAAGAATCCTAATTTCTTCATTTGCATCAGTGATTATGATCAATAAGGTCTTCATGTTGATTTGATTGATTATTTTCTTCATTTTTTCTTGCCTCCAAGTCTTCACTTGCCTTATTCCTTTGTTCAAAAATCTCACATAGTATGATTGATTGAATTTCTTGTTCTCTTTTGAGTTTCCTTACTTCTTCTTGCAGAGAGCCATTCTTTGCTAGGAGTTCTTTGATTGCCTCATTAGCTTCATCTAAACTACTT
The DNA here is from genome assembly GCA_028749045.1 of Cupressus sempervirens. NCBI lineage: Eukaryota > Viridiplantae > Streptophyta > Pinopsida > Cupressales > Cupressaceae > Cupressus > Cupressus sempervirens. Next base: position 307,620,591 of record CM053785.1, on the reverse strand, counting down.
GATGGGAAAAGATCTTCAATATTTTCTTCAACATACTGATGGTCATTCATTTTTCTTGCAAGTTTCTTTCTTCTTTTCAAGGATTCGAAAAGATGTTATTTTTCTTCCTTGAGTTGAGCTATGACCATCTCCAGATCTACATTTTCATTTTCAATTGCCTTTTCAAGTCTAAATATCTCCATGTGTCCTTAGATCTTTGTTCAAGCTATTAGAATTTATCCTAAGAACCACAAAGCTCTAATACCAATTGTTGGAAATATTAAATATATGATAAGTTACTAAGAGTGGAGGGGTGAATCAGTAACTTCAAATCTTTCCTTTAAAATTACCACACATCCATTTATGCTACTACATACATTAGTACTGCAAGATAAAACATTCATCACAAAAGAGAACACAATGTTTTGGTAACCTAGAAACTTTCCAAATAGAAAGTAAAATTGGGGTGGGGATGATACCCACAAAACTTCACTACTACAACATGAAGTTGGCCTGTTAAGGGTTACATTGACCACTTCTAGTGATTTGCCCTATTAGGAGCACAAAGGACTGCTAGGTCCACCTTGTTAGAGGATTTACAAACATACAATGAAGTATGCAATCAGTTAGAAGATTTATTAAAAGATTATTAAGTCTACCTTGTTAAAGGATTTAGAAACTAATTCACCTATTAGGATGAGGCAATGGATCTACTTACAACTCATTACTAATAAGATCCTTTATGCACTGATCACCTTATGTGATAGATATGACTTTTTCACTTCTATGTTGACCTTGCTACATTCCTTAAACTGCTACTGATAATTCTTCACATGTGCCTCTCAAAAACACTTCATAGTACTTCAACAATACTTTCAATACAAGTGATATCTAACAATACATCTTACATATATACCTTTCAAATTTGCAAAATTGCAATGTCGGCCAAAATACAAGTGGACAACACATTACAAAGTCAGACCAATGGTAAATAGCTCAGGTTCACTAAATTGACTCGGTGACCTTCTGATACTCAGCATCCACTGCATTACATGGCATCATCATGCACTTGGTAGAAGTGAAGGCTTGGTCCATATTAATCACTCAATGTAGTTCTAAACTCAATGACCATTGGTGACTCAGTAGATACTGCACATTGAGTTTACCTTGCTTCTCTTGGTAAACATTACTTCTTCTAATGCTCAGTTTACATTGAATCTCCATGACACAAACTTACTACTCAATAGAAACTATGAATCATGATAGACACTGAGAAGCTTGATAGACACTACTAATCTTCATATTTCTTGTATTCACTCAATAGTCACTATTCTACTCAATATAAACTATTGAACACTTCGAAGCTTGGTTAACACTAGAATGCTTGATGAGTGTAGGAAACTAAGTACTGAGCTTGGTAGCTATACTGATATAGATAAGTGTTTTCACTAATGGAAATAATAACTTAAAACCAACACATAGCAGCATTAATCTCTTCTTTTGAAAAATACTTTTTACAAATTTCTACCAATTAAGAAAACTCCACCCAGACATTCATTTCCATCTAGACATTACTATAATATACATTCCAGCTCAGTCCAAATTATATTACCATAGCTTATATCACTCTCACATTCATTGTTATGTACATAGTATTGCAGAAATTTCCTTTGTCTATAACTAACGTACATTTTTTTACCATTATTTTATACACCATATTATCCTTTTGCCCACATTCTATATAGATTGTAGATAGCCATGTGATTATGTTGCTCATTTCATTAAAGTCTAATTCCACTAGAAAAATAGGAATTGATCAATAACAACACTTTTATAGATGAAACAAGCTTCTTAGGACCAAAACTTCTCATCAAAATTCATAGTGTCTTGCATGAGGCATTTCCACAATACCAACAAGAACCCTTTGGTTGAATTTCTATCATTCTCATTGGTGACTTAGGCCAACTACCACTAGTTCTTGATAAAGCAATATATGCCTTGCACTCTATAGCTAACATGTTTTGGAAAACATTTACTATTGCAATTACATTGGATACAAATATTTTTGTTAACAAGGATAGACTACATCACAACAATTCTTTCGAAAAATCTTACACAAGATTAGAAATGTTGAACCCTTGCAAGAAGATTGTGACACACTAACGACTTGAACAAGCAACAATTTAAGCACAATTTTAAATGGATATTGTGATAGAGCCACCCATTTATTTGTAACCAATGAATTAGTGAAACTACATAATAAAAAAATGCTAAAATAGTTGAATCCCCCAATAGCACTTAGTTCAGCTAGACTTTCCAAACAAAGGTCTAATGAGCTAAACAATGATGATAAGCTTCATCAAGAGGTGCTACTATGTATCGACCTACAAATCATGTTAATGAAAAACTTATCGATAAATAGTGGACTAGTAAATAGATCACTTTGACAAATTAAAGAAATCATCCATGATTTAGATTCAAAACCTCCAAACTTACCATGATATGTTGTTGTTAATTAAATAAAAAATCACATTGGGCTAGCATGGGATACACATAACCCAATCAATGTACCAATTAATCCAATTACTAGAGGAAATTGTACACAACTACCACTAGAAATAGCTTGGGCCATCGCAATATCCAAATCTTAGGGACTCACATTACAAAAGGATACAATAGACATTGGAAAAAGAGAATGATAGGGATTGACATTTACAACAATATCAAGAGTCAAATCTATTGATGACCTTCAGATACAACTGCCATTCTCTTATGAAAGATACTACAAAATGCAAAACAATTCTTACAAAACTATTAGAAAGAAGGAAGAAGCATGTGTATAGCTACTACCCATTCCACCAGAAAACTAGAGCACACCATGACAGTTCAACAACTTACAAAGGTAAAAATCCAAACTTATTGCCATTAAAAAAAATTCTATAAATAAGTTTGATATCTATGTACTAAACAAAATTTCATTGTATTTTTTTCTAAATAACAATACAATCAAAATTCATGTGTTGAATTTATTAGTTTCAGTACCACAATATTACATGAGAGATTAACTTTCAGATTTCATGGATCTATAAATATGTACTTTTTGAGATCAACAAAATTGTTTTCCACTATGAGGACATACCATCGTTAAGGTAACACAAAATTTTATCTATTCTAGCACTTGCACTAGCTAAGTAGTCTTTTCTTAACTTTAATGTAATTTAATTTCTTAAAAGTCTTTCAACCCAATTATTTATATACCAAATTATGTTTCCTTCTTCATTTTTATAGATCAATCATTAAATGTACAATTGCATGAAAACAACACTCAAAAAACCTAACATGGTTTCAATATAATTTTGTAGATCACAACATACAACTTGCCTTCTCCAATAAAAGATTTCTCACATGATGATGCATGCTACAACATCACAACTTTCAGCACTAGCATTGCTCTTTCTGTCATGCCCAAAATACAAGGGCAAAAACACACAATTTTTTTAAAATTAAAATAACTCCATGAAACTGATATGTTTTGAAACAATTATGACATTGATACACTACAAGTTGACAACATGTTTACCTATCATAACTTAAAGGTTACAACTCGTAATGGATCCACTTCAAATTTTTTCCTCCACACCTGTTGTTCAACCAGCTAAGGTTGTCATGCATTCTTCCCAATTTCAAAGTTGCAAATTTCCTGTAAAGAACTTAGGTTAGGGTTTTAAGTCTATATTTCGCAAAAAGGTAGTGGTTCAACCTACAAAGCCTTTTTTTGTCAATCCATGCTTCACTGATCATCGAGGTAAATCTTTTGAAAATGGAGTTCCAAATTCAATGCTAAAGATGAAGATTCCAATTGTTGATGAAGGATCTAACAAACAGAATTGGAAAAGTTTTTCCTCTTATGAATTTGGTGAGACATCTAAATGGGTCATGGAAAGATTTTCGAAAAAGAGGGACTTCAAAATTTTTAGGCAGAATACCACAAACTCAAATCGATTTCATCCAAGGCATCATTTACAAGATCGCAACAGCTGGAAAAGAAGTAATTCTTCATTAGGGCCCAGGCATTTTGACAAGAAACCTGTCCTCGACATTTGCTATGGAACTCCACTAGGGTCCCCTATTCACATACTAAATACCAAGCCCCTGAATGAAGGGATTGTTCCTAATGAAGCGCTTGGTAAAGAACCTGTTAAGTCAGTTGATGCCACTGATCAAACTTTGCATTCAGACTCCTTGCCTGATTCAAATTGAGTTCCCTTCAAACCAAAGAAGCCAAGGCTAGTTTGGCAAAAGAAATCCTGCCCAAATAGTACAACACATGAAATTCAACAGCATAAAATTGATAACTTGTCCATGACATTTCCAAGTCACATGTTGAAAGAATCCTTTCCACGATTGCCTTTAGAATAAAAGGATCCAAATATTATTGAAGTTCTTGCAAATAAAATTGGCATCTTCTTGAAGCATGATCTCATTCCATATGATCGACCATATCTATGTGTCAGAGTTTGTGTGCTTCTAGATATGAGAAAAATCATCCCATCTAATATTCAGATTAATTCTTCATGGGGGTTATGGAATCAACCTATTCTAGTTCAAGATGTAGACACAATTCAGAGATTCCAATCTACTCTTGGGCATTTAAACACCCAATGTCTAAACAGTGTTCAAGATTCAATAAAAGTGTGATTTGATCATACTACAGATCCAAAACTTTGCACATTTTAGAGATTAACAAAAGATCCTCAAATTTTAGCTAGAAAAGGTCCTGTAGTAGAAGATTTTCGTACTCCACATCATGATACCATTCCAGACACATCCACATCTTTTGTTCATTACAAATTTTCAGATGCAATGTTCTCCTATTTGTTAAAAATACTTATGCCTTCCATTCTTTGTCTGATGGAGCATTCTGATAGGACTGCTATTGTTCCTTTCAAGAGAGATACTTTGATTACATATCATATAAATATTCCAAACACACTATCTTTATTGCCCATTCAACCATCAGATTCTGACATTTGTAAAGGATTGGCTGATTGGAAGACTTGTCAAATTGAAGAACAAATTATTTTAGAAATAGCCTCCAACATAATTTTTGATATTGCAGAAGAGGAAGGCTTCCCAAGTGTTAACCACAACAAGAAACAGTTGGATGATTTATTTCAGCAATATCAATTCTGGTTTCATAAGTCTTCTCATTGTTTATAGGCTAGTAAGAAGTCATTTATTACAGGGAATATCTCAAATGTTTTTGCTTCTTGGCCTGAGGAAGATATTATAATTACTAAGGACCCATTGGGAATTGACGAATCCATATATAACAACATACAAGATTGTGTAATTAATCAGTCTTCTCTCCATGAGGATATTGATTTGGGATACACTGAGAATAATAAGGATTCTTCGCAAGATCAGATAGATAAAATTTCTTCAGAAATTCCTTTAGACCTTTATGATTATAATCAAACTCTCTTAATTGCTCTATCTATTTCCTTGAAACAGCAAGTTATTAAAACTCCAAAATCAAGAGGACGGCCTAAAGGATCCAAGACTAGAATTGAAATTGCCTCTAGTATTCAAACTACTTTGGATGACAAGTTTGTGGTTTCTAAGAGAGTGACAAGGAGAACAAAAGGTTCTCCATGTCCACAATGAAGATAAATTCTTGGAATGTCAGAGGTATTAATGCCTCTTACAAAAGAAAAAGGATCAAATGCTTAATAGATGATATGAAATCAAATATTGTGTTTCTTCAAGAAACAAAACTTTTGCAACAATCATATGAAAAGACATTATTCAAATAGTCAAAGTGGTCTTCCTTTCATTCACCAAGTATTGGAGCTTCAAGAGGACTTGTAGTTTTGTGGAATCCTTTGTTAATTCAAGGCCAGCTCATTCATTAGCATCAAAATTGGCAAATGGAGCAAATCTCAAATTTTGAAATCTCATTTCTCATTATTAATGTTTATGGGCCAAATTCTACACAAGACAAGTTAAAACTTTGGGATACCTTGACTCAAAAAATACAATCACAGCAAACTCAATTAATCATTCTCGGGGGAGATTTTAATGCAGTGTTGAGTTAGGATGAAAAAATAGCTGGTATCTCTCCTCTTCAAACAATTGAAGATTTCTCCAATTTCGTTGATAATAATGGGCTTATGGATATTCCTCCAACTCAAGGAAAGTATACTTGGTCAAATAGGAGAGATGGTTTTGCACAAATTGTTGTTCGGCTTAACAGATTCTTATTGTCTCAAGAATGGAATTTGCAGCAATTTCAGCTTAGTTCAGATATTTTACCATATCCAGAATCAAACCACTACCCAATCACCTTATCACTTACGCAAGATATAGATATCAAGCATTATCAAGGTAAATCCTCATTCAAATTTGAATGTATGTGGCTTTTTCATCCTCATTTTCTCTAGCATCTTAAGCAGTGGTGGGTTAGTGCACCTTTTGTTCTGGGTTCTAAGATGCATCAGTTTGCAATGAAGATGAAACATATTAAAAAACACATTAAACAATGGAATCAAGATATCTTCAAAAATGTCTTCAATCAAAAAGAGATTGTTAGGGTATAATTGGAGGATATTCACATTGATATCATTCAAAATGGGATGAAAAATGATACATATATTAAAAAAAAAAACTTCAAAATGAGTGGGAAGAGTTGTGTGGAAGAGAAGAGGAATACTAGCGTCAAAAGTCTAGGGAGTTATGGCTTCAACAAGGGGATAAGAATACTAAATATTTTTATGCTTCAGCATAGCAAAAAAGAGTAGCCAAAACAATCTTTAATATTAAGGACTCAGTAATAGGTAATGCCTTAACAAACTCACAGCATATTAAAGAGGAAGGTGTTAGGTTTTTTAAGAATCTTCTTGCACTAGCTGAATTTCCAACACCTTCCCCTTCACAAGTGGCAGATCTTCTTCAAGCCAATCCAAAATAGGTGTCTCCAGAAGATAATAATATGCTTATGAAACCAATCTCATTTCAAGAACTTCAAAAGGTTGTCTTTTCATTCCCTCTGAACAAAGCTCCGGGTCCTAATGGATTCATATTGCTATTTTTCCAATGCAGCTAGGATTTTATTGGTTTTGATCTTTTGGCTACAGTGGAAGAGTCTAGGAAGTGCAAATCAATTCTTAAGTATTTTAATACCACCAACATTGCAATTATTCCTAAGTTGAAAGAGCCCAAAACATTTTTTGATTTTAGGCCTATCTCTCTTTGTAATCTTACATATAAGATTATAATGAAGGTAATATACTCTCGTCTTCAGTATCTTCTTCCAAAGCTAATTTCTTCAAAGCAGGGTGGTTTTGTTCCTGGTAGGGAAACTATGGAGGGAGCAATGGTTGCTCATGAAGTTCTTCATTCTATAAGTATGAATCAGTCTCCTTCTTTCGTAATCAAGCTAGATATGATGAAGGCCTATGACAGAGTTTGCTGGTCATTTCTTCTTCAAGTCCTCTAGCAGATGGGTTTTTCAAATCAATGGTGTAAATGGATAAGAGCATGTATCTCTGGGGCTTGGTTTTCAGTCATTATTAATGGGACAGCTTCTGGTTTCTTCTCTTCTACTCAAGGAATTAGGCAAGGAGATCCTCTTTCTCCATCTTTTTTTATCATCATGGCTGAAGCCTTTAGTAGAACCATTAGGCACTATCATCTTTTAGGAAAATGGAAGGGAGCAAACATTACTATCACATCTATTTCCATTACACATTCTTTATTTGTAGACGATACACTCCTGTTTGGTATATCACAAGTGTCAGAAGCTAGACAAATAAAGAACATTTTGGAGTTGTATTCAGATGTCTTAGGGCAGAAAATCAATTCAAATAAGTCAAAAATATTTCTTTTCTACACCAATAAAGTGATATCAGACAGAATTGTTAAAATTTTGGGATTTTCAGAGGACTTTCTTCCGTCAACATATCTTGGAATTCCATTTTTCATGGGATCAAATAAGACAAGCTACTGGAATTCAATTATTCAAAGAATTAAGTCTAGAGTGGTAGCTTGGAAAGCCAGATGGCTTTCTTTAGCAGGAAGAATTCTACTTATAAAATTAGTACTTTCAGCAATCCCAAATTACTATATTGCAGTCCTTAAAGCACTGACATCAATCTTATTACAAATCCAAAACTTGATTAGAGGCTTCCTTTGGGCAGGAAATATGAATGGGGATAAAAAGATTCCAATTGTATTACTTCATGACATGGCTCATATTCCAACCATTGGTGGAGCAGGTATTCATGATTTGACTAAGAGAAATGCACCTTTTGGTGGGAAACTCATTTGGCATATGTACACTAAACCTCAATCAACATGGTGTCAGATAATGCAACATAAGTATTTAGATAATAATGACCCCACAAGAATTTTTTCAATTCTTAAGCCCCCTAAAGGCTCTGTGATTTGGGATTTTATGATCTCTTCTAGAGATATTGTTCTTAAATATATTTCTTGGGAGTTGAATAAGGGAGATAGAGTCAACTTTTGGAGGGACTCCTAGAATGGATTTCCACCTCTTCATACTTTGCAATTTTCTTAGAATATAATGAACATTTTAGAATCAGTTTGGAGTAACAGAGTCATTGATTTTATAAATAAAATTTGTCCCTATTCTAGGAAAGTCACTTGGAAAAATCCAAATCACTTTCCTTTGTCTATTAAAGAGAAACAAATGTTTAGGGACTATTTAGACAAGAGACTTGTTTACATTTCAAATGGGGAAGATAGATTGTTTTGGGCTCCAGCTAAAGATGGTTGCTATTCAATCAAAGAGGGGTATAAGTTGTTATAGAGAATGGTTGCACAAAAGAATCCATCTAGAGATTATAAATTTTGTTGGAACCATGTTGTTCTTCCAAAAGCTGGATGTTTTGCATGGCTTGCACTTAAACACATAATTCTTACAAGTGACAGATTGACTAAGTTCAATATTGCTCCTCCATTTAAATGTGTCTTGTGTAATGAAGAATATGAATCAATGGATCACTTGTTTGTCACCTGCTCGTTCACATATGATTGTTGGGTTTTTGTTCTCAGAAAACTTCATTATTATACTCCTCTTAAAAATAACCTTTGGGAGATTTTTCAATCTTGGCTGCTTCTTTTTTCGAAAGCTTTATTTGCAACAATTTGGATATGTACTCTAGCTTTGGTTATTTGGGCTATTTGGTGGGAAAGGAACAAGAGGATATTTAGAAATGAGTTTGCAAAGAAAGAAATAGTGTTACAAGGCATTGAAAATTCTATATCGAAAGTCCCTAATGCAAGCCTTTTTAGATGCAAAATCAATCCTACAATCTCAGTTTGGGATAGTTTCATCATTCAAGAGTGGAAATCTCTTCTTATTCCATGGGGTAGTGGAATTAGCAACAATCAACATTCCAAGATAGATAGAGCAGTTGTGTAATGGCTACCTCCTAAGTCGGGTATAGTGAAACTAAATTTTGATGGCATTTCAAGGGGAAATCCAGGTAAATCAGGTCTCGGGCCATGTGTCAAAGATAGTAAAAGTATAGTTCTACCAATTTCATCCTCCCCACTACTAGATGGGACTAATAATTCAACAAAAACACAAGCTCTCTTGGCAGGCCTTGTACTGCTTAAAACAGGTAATTTTCATAGAGTCCATATTGAAGGTGATTCTCAAATGGTTATTAACAGTTGCATTAAACGACAATCCTATTCATGGGATTTGAAATATATCTTCAAGCAAATTTGGTACTTGATTGATCAATTTTTAGAAGTTACCATATCACATACCCTGCGAGAAGGAAATAAAGTGGCCGATTTCATATCTAATCTCGAGTGTGATGGTGTCGTTGTTAACACACATCAACCCAACTCATTTATTGAACAATTCAAACAATTACATTCATTGATTGCATCTAAAAGTTGTTTATCATGCTCATAAAATTTAGATGTAAAGCTTGACTCAGGACAAAGTTCTCAATGGTATAGTTTTATGAGCCTCGATTTTGTCGAGATAATGTCTATTGTAAATATCGACAAATATCTTTATGTAGATTTGTATATAAGCAATGATTCTAGGTTTTCTTTTTGGTTCTTTCCTAGTTGAGCTCTTTGAACCAATTTTATTAATAAATATATTCAGTGGCTAGCCCACTTTTGCCAAAAAAAAAGATATATATTAGACCTTTTTTAAAACACTACTTTAATAGTACTTAAAAAAAATTTAATACTAATACTAAACTAAACTTAACTATCATAAATTTAAACCAATCATAAATTTTGCAACTAACTTAAAAAAAAACTTTTAAATAAATAATAACTAAACTAAAATACTAACTCAACATTTAAACTAACTTATTATAATTTAACAAAAAAATAAACTAACCAACAACTAAAACATACCCCAAAACTAACTTACCTAAAACTATCTCTAACACTAACTCCCCCTTCCTACACTAAAAAACTACCTCAGTGCTTCACAGGCATTACAAAAGTGATGGGACAGGCTGTCCCATCATACCCAAGTGCTAACACACCTACCCATGATAGGTACAGTCCCCTTGCCCACTTAGGTGATAAAAGGGTAAGCGAGAAAGGTTTGTTTTATTTTTAAAAAAACTTGCTTAGACATGACTTTAATGCCACCCAAACATTGAGCATCCCAAGCCAGTGACATGGTCATTCTGAGGGGTCTGCGAAAATTAATGGGAGTTGTATAAAGGTTTCCTTTTCCATTCAAAGCATTGACTTATGATAGAATTTAATTTGCTCTTCATACTACTAAGTATGCTAGTGGTGACAAAGCATGGTTAGCTCTCCCTATAAAGAATATCATGTGCCCATATAGGAGGGGGAAAAGAAATATAAATGCTAAAAATTAAGTTAGGTGAAAGAATAGGATTTCTAAGATCTTTAGTTCATTAGCTCATCAATCTATAAACACTTTCCTTATTATACATACATACATACATACATACATACATACATACATATATACATACATATATATATATATATATATATTTAAAACTTTTAATTTTAAACTTAAAAAGATCCCCAAGAATATTCTCTATTGAAATGAGGAATAAAACACCAAGCTCATACAAAAAATAGAGAGTTTCTACTCTTTGGAGGAAATTTTTTTTCCAAGTGTTAGAATTGCTAATGATAAGGTTTGCCAAGGGGGGATATTTTGAGACTTATATTATTTTTTTTTTTACAAGAGGGATACATATTTTTTTCTTAATTAGTCTAATAGGACTTGTTACAACCTAGTTAAACCAAGAATTTGAATGACCCATTTTAACAACAATGCAAGATTGGTTTTAGTTTTCAATAATCACAAAAATGAATCTATGACCATAACATAATTTTCATCTCAACATATATGAAAATTGAATTTTCATAATTGAACATCAACATTTCATCTTATCTTTGATATACATTCATATAATAGAAAAATATGAAAACCTCATGAGAAGCGATATTACTCAATTACTATTTTATTGACAGCTTGATTCAAGGGCTCCATTAGGAACAAACCAAGAAGAAAACCCAGTTTTTTTGCCATTACAAAAAAAGTTTTAAATAAAATTTACACAGGATTTCAATCCCAAAATTTCAACAATTAGATTAAATTTCCTTCATGGCCCTTAACAAGTGACCCATTTCATTTTCTGTAATACATCACTAAGGTCATGGAGGGAACGAAAATTGACTAGGTGAAAAATAAACATAACAAGGAGACAAAATTAGACATTCATATCCATACTAGGTTTTCACAACAGGATTCAACATTGAATCAAAACTAGGCAAAAGGTGGATTTTTTCAACAAGAGACATCAGACACAACACCAAAATAGGTGCCCAATCGGGGCTATAACTCAAGAACTTTCGTTCTTCCATTCTTACATGCCAAAACTCATACGTGGTTTGTGCTGATAGGTAGGGACCCATAACACCCTACCCTCTCTCCCTCTTCTCATCCTAAGAAGAGACTCTACACCGTTGGAGTCCAACTGAATACCTTTCTCAGAATTGGCCACTTTTACCCTATTCAAGGGTGAGTAATGCCAAAACACCCATACAAGAAAACTTCAAAATTTAAGCAAAACATGAAGGAAAAGTATTCAAGAAAACATGTTTTCAATCCTTCTCAAGCATACCCAACATACATACAAGCATACCAATGAACAACACAATAACATAAGCATGAACCAAGCATGAAACAACATGAGCAATATGAACAACATGAATAACATGAACAAAGGAGATGAAGAACTCCTACCTTCACAAAAGGTTATGGTAAAATAAACAAGTTGATAAGAGCTTTTCCTTCCTTGCCTTCAATTTTCCAAGACTTCTCTCTAAAAGTAGAGATTGGGTAACAACCAAAACTACTAAAAAAAAACCTCTAAATAAGATCCAAAATCAACCACCTAAAAAGGGAAATAACTTCCCCCACTTGCCTAAAAATATAGAGGTTTCTAACTCAACTAAACCTAAGGCTAACCTCAAGGTGGGGTTAGGGTCATTCAACCCATGGTAACAACTTTCAATTTTCGCACTAAGGCAAAAATAGACTTTTTGAGCAACCATAAAAGTCAACAAAAGGGGCTAGGGGGGTGGAAAATGCCCCCAACCCATACCCATACCCCTTGGATATTAAGATTTCATGATTTAAGACCTTAGGAATTGATTTGGGACCAAACAAATGCTAGGAATAATTAAGACTATCTAACAACTCCAAAATGCAAATTAAGCATTAATCCAGATTAGGGGTAACTAAACTCAATTAAAAATAGATTAGTGAAAAGAGCACTAACTTAGTCTGACTAAGGTCCAAAGGTTACATAGTTAACCCTAACTAGCATGTTGGAATGCACATACAAATTCACGAGTGTCAAGCGACACTATAAAAAAAGACACTATTACGAAACATTAACATTTACTGAATACAAAATGATACATTCATACATCTCATGATATGAAAAAAATACGAACAATAGAGTTTCCACAAATGGCACATAGGGATCAATTCTGTTCCTTCGTTGGGTTTCTCGACTAAAATATCTTGCACAGTCATTGCACACATCAGTAGCCCCATAAAATCACATGCACATATGTATATACATATCAGGGAATCACATAAATTAAAACATATGTCTTTCAATCAATCAGAGTTTCTCTCATCCTACTCATATTCTTAATCATTACAATTTCATAATCAAAGTGTTAATCCTACATTTACTTACTTCATCAACATACATGTTCATAAAGCATTAAATGACAAACTCAAATGTCTGAAAGTAAACATCACACAACATGAAATAATATAATATGTTCAAAGCATCTGATAGTGTCTCAACATTTTGAGTCATGAGTATGAAAATAATAATGTATCACAATGCTATGATGGGTCGGGGTGAGGCCTCACACTTTCAAATTGTTCATCTCATTTGAGCTACTTGCAAATATGTTGACATTAAACGTACTACTACAATTCTACCACACCCATATGCAGTTATAGAATGCATGCATATTTTATTTTGTAATTTCAAATAAGGCCCTTAACCATTCAATAATGCTTAGTTAACATAGAATTAGCTGAAACCTAATTTTACATTAATCAAATTGCACAAAATATAAAAGATATTAAAGCCTATTTTAAGCCTACTATATCCAACTATGGAATTAGACATGAATTTTTATTTAACAAAATGTTATCCACTATGTAGATGCAACAATCTACCCATATTTCAAAACTTCTATTGCATCTGTTTCAATATTTGAAAATTAAAAACTACCAAAACATCTCTGGGCTTTAAAACAATTTCAACATACACTTGTCTTCATTGTTAGATATTGGTTCAATTACAAATAGAAAAACTCAACATTATATATTTGTTTTCCTTGCTCAAGTTTTTTAATCATTAACTACTACAATACAAAATAGTGGTATTCTATTTTGTCTTATCAACAATTTCCAAACAATTAACATTTACCATAAATAATAAGATTAATATAAAAAAAAAAAAATTTCTTCAATTCCTAATTATGCTTATTGAAATTGTCCTCACATTGTAATGAAAATCAAGTGTATTTTTTTTTTTTTTTAAATCAGAGTTACAACTCCTTATCACAAAAAAAATCCTATCGACTAATCATTCCATAGACTTAAACATGTAATTGCTAGTTAAGTCAGTAGGCTTATTGTGGGAGCTTTTCTCCCATAAATATATTTTATTGTTGGAAAAGTTGAAAGACTTTTACTAAAAAATTATGTTTTCCAGTGAATTTTAACTTTGCCAAAAAATTAAATTATTTGATTTTTATTTTTATGATCAAATAATATTTTTAGAAACTTCCCCATTTTTGGATTAATTTTTTACCTAGTTTCTAATTTTTATAGTTATCTTTGTATATCTAATTATGAATAATTTTACTACTTTAAATTTTTGAATTGTGTTTACATTTCTTTTTAATAATTTTTCATATATTTACAAAAATATTTAATTTCTATTTAAATTTTACTTTGATTTTATTTTTATAAAATTAATCAATAACTATAAACTAGCACTCGCTTGCTTTTGTGCATTCAACTATGAGCCAATAATAATAATAATTTTTTTTTTTTTAAAGAATATAAATACCCACTTTATGAAAAGAATCTATTTCTAAAAACAATAATGCTTGTAGGGTCTGTTTGGTAGCTAGAATTAGAATGGAATTGGAATTCAAAATTCTAAAAGAATTCTAATCCATTGTTTGGGTCTGCACAATCATAATTGGAATTGGGAAAAATTAGAATTTGGTATCCCCATTCGACCCCCAAAACAAGAATTCAAAATTCCTTCAACCTACTTGTTATTTGGAATTCTCATTTTAATTCCCATTTTTTGAAAATAATGATTTCAACTAAATTAAAATTTAATTGGGTTTGACATTTGGATGCCCATTTGGGGGCACCTATTTTTGCACAAATTTTTGAATCTTTTTTTAAATGGGGGAAAAATTTCCAATATTAGTTTCTCATATGTTTGTCACATTTGCTATTGCTCACATAGATCATTTTCATCATATATATCCTACATAACTTTTGTTGTTTGTATTTTTTGACTAGTTGTTACCAACAAAGACCCCAATACATATTTGCATTTTATTTGTCATAATGTTTTTAATGTTTCTTAATCTCATCTATTGAATCTCTCAGTGCTTATGTTTCATTGGGTTTTGTCAATAATCTGACGTGGTCTACAAAGACATGGATTTATTCCATGGCTTTCAACATTTTACCCATCTATTTCAACACCTAACTCCATCATGGCTTGGTTTTTAATTTTAACATGCTTGATGATCATTATTTCTATTGTTTTATTCCTTCATAGTTTTGTTGCTCTTGAATATTTTATAATTGTTGGCTGACAATGATTTGTGTTCAATATATGTATATCACTGGTCTACTTTTGTGTCTTTGTGTGAGTGCACTTCACCACTGAGTAGAATATTTCAAGCCATCAAGACTCGTCACTAACTTCCATCTTTTGAATCCAAGTTGCTTTTAAGCACAAACTCTTTAACATTTTACTTCTGAATCCATCTTCAAGCACAAAATGATTTTTATTTTACTTCAGTGATTGTATATTGAATCAATGCTTGAACTTCTTTCACTTTATAACTATGCATGTCCTTCTTTCTATTCAATGCAAAAATTATATCTATATATATAGCATTATTCATACCATCACCACTATTGCTGGAGTAAATCAAAACTTTTAATAATTTAGGGCCTTCACCAATTAGTATTTCTATTGTGTATGCTCATTCACTTTTTAACTCATACAATTATTTTGGCTAGTATTCCAATTCCACAATGTGCAACCAAATAGAGGAAATATGTATTCCCATAATTAATTCTTGGTCAACCACATAGTCCCAAATTGAATTCCCTAATCATAATTTGGATTCTAAATTCCTAAATACCAAAGCCAACATTCTAAATTCCAATGCTTAATTTATATTCTAGCAACCAAATGGGCCCTTAGTGATTAAAAAATTAAGTTTGCACAATTCATGGTAATGAAAATAACATTGAAATCTTTGACAATATCATAATATTGAAATTATAAATCAAAAATAAATGTTTTATATTCAACTATGTTGATCTAATTTATCTTTTTTAATCAATATTTAAAATCACACTCCATTATCCATTTTATTAGAAAATTAAAAAATAAAAGAAAAAATACACACAAGAAGTAAAGTGTTGTGCACACATAGTATCATAAAATAATAAAGACATTATATTTGTCATAACTAAACATACCATGAGGATATAAAGATGTAAATATGTTGTATTTCTCATAACTCTTGAGCATTCAATCATAATAGGAAACTTAATTTCCAATTTAAAATAAAATTTGGTAATTTTAAATACATAAACAAAAGTTTACATCAAATAACATTATTCTAGATAGGTAAAAGACACATTTACTTGGCATGTGCCAAACCTATCAATCACTGTTAATTTTTAATTCTTTATAAAAAACATTAATTATGAATAAAATTAAAATATTATCTTAACCTCCCATTTTAGAGAACAAGTGGTCATAATAAATGAAGACAATTTAACACTTGATAAAATACTACAAATTATTTATTTCTAAATTATTCATTATCATGAAATCATGTACTAAAAATAAAAAGTTTGATTGAAGTTTTCATATTATTAATGCAAATAATCTAAAACATTAATGTGGTTATTTCAATACCTTTCTTTTTATTGCTCCAATCATTGAAATAAGTAAGAATGGTAAGTAAAATCCCTAGCTCTAGAACTCTAAAATGTGGGTAATCTCAATCATTAAAAAGTAGCCAATTCATTTATTAATCTATTGAAATATCTACTCACTTGTATGAAATACAAATGCACACTTTTGGCTTTACCATGTGACCACACATCTCAATATTTACCTATTTTAAAGAATAAACAATCATAACATAGAAATCATGAGCATACTAAATAAAAAATCATGAATACTCCATATCAATGAAAACTTCATGCAATGAGTATTATTTATAACTAAAAATTCCTAGTTTTAAAACCTTACAAATTTATCATGTGTTGATGATCCCCTTTAAAAAATACAAAATTCAGAGAAAAAATGTTCAATTTATACACCTAAAAAAGAAATCTCCAACTTAAGGATAGTTTTTTCAAATTCAACATTGTACATGCAATAATTGGCAAACCATTTGATTATTAGTGCATGCACTAATTAGTAAACCATAGCCAAATCTTGCAAATGTCGTAACATGGAAAAGTTCAAAAATGACATAAAGAAATTTGATCCATTCAATAATATCATAATGCATTGGAAACTATTCTTCCCTTATTTTTTATCTTTTTTAATCAGTAACGATTGAAGCCTTATGAATTACATTAATTAAATAAAAGAGATACAAGTATTTACATTTAAACAGGCACTAGTAGGAAAGAATAGAGAAGAAAAACTCCAGTCTTGCTCGAGACCATAGTCCTTTATTATTGCATGATTGAAAGAGACATACCTCAATCTAAAATATGTTACAATCTTCTTTTGTTTAGTATACAATAGTATTGATAAGATACACATTTGAATGTTGACTGTGATATCAATCTTTGGTTAGGATGCCTTGACGGTTATATCTTTAGTTCCTTGAAAAAAACTATAACACAACAATTCTAGATAATGTGATTACACCTTCCTTACTTGCTAGTATGTATTCAATCTCATATAAAACATTATTCCCATTAGAAAATAATATCCTCAAATTTGATATCCCTATTTTCCTGTCTAGTGATCCTTTTGCCAATTTCAAGTAGCTAATTGATATATGATTCCCTTGTTATACTATGCATCTATTAGGATATATAAACCTAATTAACCATTTTCATGAGATCCACCTTCTTAGATTGTTATGGTTAGTATTTAATACTCTATTTGATATTAGGAATCCCTCTTAGGATAATTCTATTAGAAAGACTAGACTTAATACTAAGTTTCTACCAATTTCTTTGATTATGATGGGAATAATCTTCTAATCAAAATGAGCTCGAGCTAAGTAGTCATTAAAATACATGAGAATATTTTAGATGCTAAATTCTGTTAACATTTTATTTTTGAATTTTTTGGGTATGTGTAGGATCATGGTGTGATAAAAAGTGGCAATCTAAAAAATATGTAGTTCCAAAATGCCTCAAAACATTACAAAATCTATTCTAACTTTTTTCCCACCCATTGTGATACCAAATTAAAATACTAATACCTTTACAAGGCCTAGTATTTATTTGGATACCAACCCTACATGGTCTAATTTTTCTTTGGCAAAATATTATATTAATAACTGGTTCAAAAAAGCTCATGAAGAAAAGAACCAGAAAAGAAAAACTCTAGTCATTCCTTGATACAAAAAAGGGATGTAGAATAAGAAATATTGCATCAAGAGAGAATAATGATCAACACTAATGAATCTTTTCCTAGAGATTCCTAGATCGAGAATATAGTGATTACAAAGAGCCCAAAACTCATATGAATACAATTCATTGGTTAGTGCTAGAGACAAGACCAACAGCCCAGCCAAAAACTATTAGAGAGATTACCATCACTAATCTACATCCAAAACTTCAATTAAGACCATGATATTAGAAATCCACCTAATGCAAGTCCAATCCAAGACCCTAACCTACATAAAATATCTCAAAAGCACAAGTGAGATCCATAAAAGAAAGAAAACATGCAAAATCATTGAGAAGTCATGATTTACTATCAAATAAAATATGAGGACTTAGCTTTATTCTAAACATATTCCTTTGTCATAATATTAACCAAGTTGGAGAGATCAAGAAGGTTAAGTGGGGAAAGTAAAGAGTTAATATAAACCCTATCAGTACCCAAATTAGCTAGACAATCAGCTAAAAGTTTGCCTTCTCTATAAGTATGCATGATGTAACATTCAAAGATTGAATCAAGAAGAGACCATACTTGATGTAATATGTACTATATGGACCAATTATATACATGAAATTTAATGCACACATTAATAATTATGGATGATTCCCCTTCAACATGTAACTTAGATATAGCAAGTGATTTTGCAAATCCCAAACCAAAAAGCAAGGCCAAGGCCTTAGTTTTTTTATTAATACATTGAGGGAGAGAAGATGATTTTGATGTAATCACATGACCTTTAATATCTCTAATGACTATGCCATAACCAAAGTTACCTAGATTTCCTCTAGAGGCCCCATCAAAATTGAGTTTGAAATAACCCTCACTTGGAGGAATTCACTTGGTTTGTGCTTGAATAAGAGGAATCTTGGATGGACACAATGGAATAGGAAGATGAGGAAAAAGTAAACCCTTCCATTGTTGAATAACATAGCCATCCCAAGGAGAAAAAACACGTTTAACCTTATATTTCCTTACTGAAGCATTAACAAGTTAAAAGATTGATCTCTCTAATCCTTCCAAAAATTAAGGTATTGGAGATGATGTCTATCTAAAAATTCTCTTGTTTCTTTTCCACCAAATCGCTCATACTACAGATGTAGGGATGCACTTCGAAAGACATGAAAATATTGATTTAGAGTATAAGCTTGACCATGCTTGGAATAAATCCTGTAGAAAATTAGATAATGGCATATGGAAATTAAGCTTATCAGGGACAAAATGCCAAAAATCTTGGGCAAAAGGGCAGTTTAAGAGGAGGTGATTTGTTGTTTCTATAACTTACAGACAGAGCACATGGTTAAAGGGACCAAAAATGTTCAATCTGTGAAGACGATCACTAGTTAAAATTTGGTTCCTGAGTGAAAGCCATGCAAAGCATCCTACTTTTGATAGAACTGAGCTATTCTAGTAGAATTCAAAAGCATATAATGAACATGTTTTTGACCTGTTCTTGTGTGTTTTTTTCTTCAAACATGTGTTTGACGGATTTTATTTCGCCCAAATTTGATGAAATGAAAATAGTTTCTTAATAATATTCTTATCTTTCCATAAATCTAATGTTTGTCAAATTACAAGTTTAGTCAGTAATTATTATTCATTTTCTAATGGAGTTACACAGAAAGTGTTGATTGACACACTATTTGAAAAATAAATATAACTTTCAAATGGTATAACATTTTTTTTATCCAAAAGATGCATCACATTTTATACTTCTTCTACTATAAGAAATATTTAGGGTGCTCAGACATGGGAGTTTTTTATTCCAAAAATACTATAGGAGAAAATTTATAATTAATTATTTATTTAGAAAAAAAACCCAAAAATATGTGTCACATTTAGGCATGAGTCTACTTCTTATATCTAGAATTTTATCAAAAAATGTTATTATTTGATTTTGATTATGGTGGCCAGACATACACCTACTTCTTATTTTTGTCCTAAGATTTTTGTACTATTGCATTAAAATTCAACATTTTGACCAATGAAATTTTTCTTTCTTCAGATAAGGCCTAATAGTTCAAAAAAAGAATTCAATTTCCTACAGATTCTTTTCTAACTTTTTTATTAAAAGTTCATAAAAAGTTTAAAATTGCATGTCAAGTTGACATAACCCTTATTTGCTAATTTTTTATTGCCACTTAAGGAAATAGTTTGGTTGACCATGATCCTACACATACCCTACTTTCTTTCTTTAATTTTAAGTTTGATAGGTCCAATTCAGCTTAAATTAAGATACAAACTACTTGATTCTAATTCCAAAAGTACCCAAATCATCAGGACTAAAGAACTTGCAGGATTTATAATGCTCGACATTATTCTTGGGTTAGTTTTATTCATTACATCCTTCTCAATTTCCTTTTCCATACTAACTTTAGCAAAGAAATAAAATCAATACAAGGAGAGATAAGAGCTAATTTCACCCAAAGAGTATGTTATATTGATATTTAAAGTATTACATATGTTCCTTTGAGATTTTTATGTAATCCTTACTATAGAGACTTATTTACATGACTACTAAGACTTTGTAATTTGTCCAAAAAGAGCCCAATTCTATAGAGGATGATTCCTTCCTTCAACATTGATACTTTAATAATCCATAATAGAATCATCCTTGAGACTTCTACAATAACTAGAAGCTAGGTATCTATAAAGGAGGGCTAAACAACTAGTGTGAAAACCCCCTATCATACAGGGAAGCCCAATAGAATCCAAGCTAGCTACAATACTAAAAAAAATTTGGCATAGATTTAAGAAGAAACCAGAGGGTACCATAAAATTCATAGGGAGACCAAATGAAATATAAGTGAAGTCACAAGACAACATCTAAAACTTAAAATATAAGAAACAAGGATCCAACAAAAACGTATGAAAACTGCCCAAGGACTCGATATAACATGATTACTTATAAAACCACTATTAATAAACCTAATCCTTCTCCTTCTTCACACATACCATTATGATTTCTGAAGCTTCCTTTATATTTATCACCAAACACCTTAGAGGAAAAATATAAATAGTCTTTTCTTTGTTGGAATTTTATAGATTTGGGAGAACATGAACTCTATATCATTAAGATTGTCCAAATCCACCGCTAGTTCAATGTATGTAGAGTACATATTAACTAGTCCTGAAACCATTCCATGTTTTGTTCCTCCATGATCCCTCTCTAGCATAGAAGGAAGTTGTTATTGGATTCCATCTTTGGTCATTAATGATAAAATAGAACATTGTCCCTAATTGATAAGATTATAAGCTTATGAATATTTGCTAGCCCTAAACTACCTGGAGCATGGCTCATGTAGACCTCTAGAAGGGGAATCCTCAACTAATGGCTAATACTAAGCACTACATTCTTCAAACCCTCCAACCATGTAGGGTCAAAGATGTTATGACAAAGGCTAATCAACTCTAAATGACCAATATTTTCCCTAGCTAGACAAGCAATGAAAGACCCCATGACCAAGTTATTGGTACGCCAAGTGAAGTTATAATTGAAATTTTCCTCACATATGACCTAGTTAATAACTACCCTAGAAAAATCATCCATAGGATTTAAGATTCTATTCCACCTTTCAAGTTTTACATTTCCTCTAAATGTCATGGTTCGAGTTTCTAGGGCATGAAAGACTACTACAGTCATCTCCATTTGTTATAGAGATTGATCACGATTAATAGGGGACACAAGTAACTACGAGTGCTGATTTAAAAAGTTTCCTCTTTTATAAAGGATGCTAGAATCAAAGGATCTAGGTATAACTAGAAATTTTGAAGCATAAGCTACATGATTGATTGTAATCTATCGTAACCATGATTGTTATTTTTCATATTGATTACTGATAATAATTAATAGTTAAAAGTCTAAAAGTTAATGAGTTTAAGAGGATATAGAATAACTTATGAGTATACTTAGGATAAAAATTTTAAATACAAATTCATGAGTTTAATAGTCTTGATGTATTAATATATCCTCTCCATTTACTCACTTATTTGCAAAGAGATCGGCCTTTTTGTTACCTTGTCGAGATATATGCTAAATTTTTGTTTCTTCAAATAAGTCCATCAATTTTAATACTTCTTAAAGTTTTGAATTTAGCACCCAATTTAGGGTTTTCCTTTTTTTTTTAAGGAATTCAGTACAATTTGGGAGCCCCCCTCTATTACAAGTTTCTTAATTCCTAAATTTAAGCTTAGTTGAAGCCCCTCTTGGAGGGCTTCTAATTTTGCTAAATTGTTTGTGATGATACCCATAGGCTTGTCTCTTTTAACTACCCATTTTCTAGAGTTTAAATTAATGATACAACCTATTCCTTCTTTTCTAGGGTTTCCCTTAGATGCTCCATCAAAATTCAATTTAGACTAGCTTTTTGGTAGAGGTTCCCATTTGCATTCAATCCTATCTTTCTAATTGTGCTTATTGTATACTAGTGATGGATCAATAAGTTTTTTCCAATTTCTCTTCATTTCTCCATCTCATTATATGAAAGTTCCTTCCTCTTTTACTATTCTTCTTAAGCGATTTTTCATGAATTCTTTTATATAAACTTCTATTTTGTTAAGTAATGATGGGAAGTTGAGTTTTGAATCACAAAAAATTTGCTTGTTCCTTTCTTTCTAGATCTCCCACATAAGAATGGATGGTATTATGTTCCAAATTTTTTTTTTAAATTTTAAAATAACATCCATTTGGCCTTCCTAACAAAAGACTCTCAATATTCCTAGGTAGGGGAGAGGTCCAAATATGTTTTTTTAGAGTCATTCCCAACATTCTTTTGCATACAAATATTGGAATAGTAGATGTTCTAAAGTTTTATTTTCTTGTTTACATAAATAACACCTCAAGGGTCCCTCAATTCCTACCTTCCTTAGTCTATATGTTGTTAAAATCCTCTTTTGAATTTATGTCCAAAGGAAAATTTATGCCTTGGTAGGCATGTTGAAGCCTAGCACTGTTTGAGAGGTATATTAATAGCTTCCCATCTTTGTGATTGTATTATTAGGTTGTATCCTCTTTTAACATTGTACCTTTCATCTTTGGAAGCTCCCAAAATGATTTCATCTCTTCTTTCTTTAAAATTAAATTTTCATCGTTTAAGAGTTTCGTTGAAAGTCTTCTTTTCCTCAAGTTCTAGATCAGTACTTTCCAAAGATTTTCATTCCCATATATCTTTCCCATTTTACTTCTTGATTTGTTTGTAATTTCTAACCTTAGTACCAAATATATTTACTAAAGTTTTTTTTACATTGGCAGGGATTCTTAAGCTATCTAGGGGGGATAGTCCATCCCATGAATCTTCCTAGAATAATGCTTCTTCTCCTTTGCCTATATCCCAAGTTACATATTTACTAATAAGTGATCAAAACTTTACTATAAAGTCCAAATTTTTTATCCTTTTGGTAAATTTTGCATTCTCAAAAGGGATGTGGGATCTGCTTCATTTAAGTATTTTTTGTACAAGATTTTTTCCACTGCTATTCTCATTCTTGATATATTTTCCATACTAGTTTTTCTCCTAATGATTCATTTAGCCAATTAAGTTTTTTAATACCTAAGCCCCTGAACTCTTTGGGTTTAAAAATAGTGTCTCATTTAATTAAGGCCATTTTCTTTTGTTCATATGTATCATTTTAGAAGAAACTTCTGAGTTTTCCTTCTAGACTTTTATTCACTTTTTTGGATAGTGGTAGGGATGACATTTGATATGTGGGGATTGCTAATAGAACTGTTATAATATTTGTGGCTTTTCCTACCTTTTTAAACCATTTTCCTATCCAACTTCCTATTTTTATTCCATCCTTCAATATGTTTTATGCCTTTTTCTAATTCTATACCGAGGTATTTACTTGGAAATGATCCCTTTTTATATCCCATAAGGTTACAATTCTGGTTTTCTAGATCAAGTTTTGTGTTTATGAAAAATATTTTTTACTTTTCTACATTTACTTTTTGTCTCGATGCTTCCATATATTGATCTATAATGTTTTTAACGATTTGAGCTTCTACTAAAGAGATTTCTTGTAGCATTATTGTGTCATCAACAAATTGTTGGTGTATGATATTGGGGATTTTTTTGCAACAATTATGCCAATAATTTACTTTCTATCTGAGCTCTTATTGTTGATCTCCCAAAGCCTCTTCCATAATGATGAATATGAATGGTGATAAGGGATCTCCTTGTCTAATTTCTCTTGTAATCTTGAGAAAACCTTCTGGGGTTCCATTTATGAGGAGTGAAATTTTATGTGTTGATATACATTTGAAGATGATGTTGATCCATTGGTGGGAAAATCCAAAGGCTTCTAATGTTTTACATAAGAAACTCCAATCCACCATATCATATGCTTTATGTATGTCTAGTTTCATAAACATTCTTGCCTCTTTATTCCTAGTTGTTGAATGTATAATTTCTTGGATAATGATTATACCATATAAAATGGATCTTTCTAGTATAAAACCTATTTGTTCCTCCAATATGAGTTTGGGAAGTATCATTTTGAGGCATCAAGCTTGGTGTCCTAATTTTTCACTCACCCAATTTATGTAAGATCCTTTGAAAAATAAAGAAGAAATGTGTTGTGAATAAGCTAGGATTTTTGAATTTTGTGTTAACCCTTAAGAAAAACCCTACGAAATGTTTTTTCTTTTTTGATCATTTGAAGCTCACGCAATATAACTTTAGTCTTTAAAAGGATATAGGAATTTTTCCATGCATGCACTCTTATCCTAAGTTTTGAAATACTTTTGATGTTATACTTCATGAAAGCTTCATGTTTTCTAAGTTGCGACTATGCGAAACCTTTGTTAAGTAAAACATCACACTATTTTCTACCCTATTCCTTTTTAAGGTTGCAAACTGGTGAGGTGGTCTATTTTCAAAGATAGGTGTAGTTTCATTGTGGTCATTGTGAATGCATGTCTTTAAGTTATGACAGAGCGAAGCAAAGAGAAGCACATGATCACATGCTTATTTTGGCTTAAGACACTAATAGTTACAATTGTACAAATAAAGGAAGATAGTCAATACAAACTCTTAGCGCAATATTGCAAAGGATCAATTAGATGGTCAAGGATAAGCTACAAAGGTGTGAGGATTTAATCTCGAGTTAAGGTTTCAACCTAGCACATCATCGTAGGTAGCATAAATGAACCATGGATTAGAGAAGAAAAGTCACAAATGCTTGTAATTGCAATGCCATAGGGCTTAATTGTAGTTAAAAATTTCAAGTTGCAAAATGGTGAGGGTAGCTAAGTTGAAGGCTATCACATGGTTGCATGCAGTTTAAGTAACATCCTAAATTAAGATGCAAAGCTATGAAAGTTAGACAAAAGTCAAACAAAACATTGATCACACCTTTGCATGTCAAAATCAAAAGGGATAAAGTTGAGTTGTGAGCATGCAAACAAACTATGTGTTTTAGTTAAATTTCATATCAGGTGATTGATAGTGAAATGTACTTTTGCAAGATTTCATAAGCAATTAGAATAATAAGTCAAAAATTTGTGAGGTAAGAGAAATGTTAAGTTAGCTAGCTAAGGGCATCATCGTACAGTTAAGTTGAATGCTCAGCTTCAAAGTTGCAAAGGAGAAATAAGGTGAAATCTAAAGCATCATAGGCATAAAATGTTTTGAGGGCTAGAATGTGGCAAGGTTGTGAGATATATAATGAAAGGTTTGTCGCAAGGTCACAACAGTCACATAGGTATGTTAAAATGTAGTTGTGAAGCAGAAATCAAATGAGAAACATAAGGTTCACAACATCACAAGCCAATTTTTATAAGAAGAAAGATTAGGTGTGAGGGTACAAAGCATTAGAAAGAAAACCCTAATCACTTGGTCACTACCTAAATCAAGGAAAGCATGGAGGTTGTAGAAAAGAGGCTATGAGCTATTTTTGCACATCATCATGACTGCTAGTTTTAAGGCATGAAAATAGCTTTAATGACCATTATTTAAGCTAGATAAAAGGATGTGAGCTAGGGGTACAAAAATATGCAAAAGGCAAAGGCTTTAGTAGCTTTTTGAGGATTGATAGGTTCTCAAGTGTGTTGAGTTTTAATTATCATTTATTCTACACTCCCATTGCAGAAACACATGAAGTTTGAAAGATAGAAAAGTTTTCTTTATCATTTTCATAATTGCTAAGAGTTTCCAAAAAAAATTGAATTGCAAAGTGATTCCTAGTGTTTTTTAACATCCAATATACGAAATCAAAAAAATTACTTGCAGAAATGACCCAAAGTGAAGGTGAATTGATTGCACAATCAGTAATTGAAGAACCAACTACACCACCAAAGGCTCCAAGCACATTTGTAGAAGAATGGATACACATTTTGCCTAGTTTCAAAAATGCCTAGAATGCCAATGACCTTGCATTCAAAGACCCATATGCAATATGTAGAGATGCAGTTGTCTCTAATAGAAATGAGTATGAATTGTTTTGGTTTTTCTACAAGAACAGAGTGAAATAAGTTCCAATATGGTTAGAAATTTTGAAAAATTGATCATGCCAAAAGTGTTTGTAGGCATGAAACTAGTCAAGGCATTAATCAAATGCTATAACCTTATTAATAAATAATTCTACAAGAAGGATAAAATCATTTTTCTAGCAATAGATAAGGATACATTCATAGAGGCATTTGATTTGAGTGGACCTATGTCATTACCCATTGATATTGAAAAGATGAAAAAGAATTTCAAAAAACATAAGATCTTTTATATGGGTAAAAATATGACCAGACACATTCCCAAGGTGAAGAAGAATGTAGGAGATATTCCATAAAATATAGATGTTTAGAAAATTATACCCTTGGATTTCTTTTAGAGGTACTTTCAAAATACTGTGTTTGGGATTGACAAAGCCCTAGGTTCAAATGGAACCATGAATGCTTCAAGGACACATTATGTTATGGCTCTAAATATTTAAGACCCAAATCATTACATTGGATATAATTTTGTAGTTCATACATCATTGAGAGTGTTCACAAGGAAATTACTATTGCCCAGAAGGAGAACTGAAGGATTTCAAGTTCCATCACTACTCCTTGATCATGCACCTTATCTTGTCCAAGAGTGCTGACATATTTGACCAGAGCTTCTTCAAGAGTGGGGAGAGAATTTTCTAGTGTAAAGATGGACACAAGTATGAAAAATGTACTACCCATATTCAATTGTTATCTCTTTTTATAATAATTTTTTCATCGAATTTTGAAAATGATAGGGTGTATAATTGAAAGAATCCCTACGACTATAAGGAAAGTTGTTAGACCTAAATTGTATTTTGATGTTGGAAAACAACTAACTCATAATTGGGGTAATGTTTTCTTATTTGAATAAAATACTATTATAAGAATTTTTGGATGTCCCCAGCCACCCCACATCTTGCATAAATATGTTCCAGAGAGGTTAGGGTTGGTAGAAATATTTTGTTTGTTGGTTTCTTTAAATAGGGAATACTCAGGAAAAGGTGTCAAGAAGGAAAAATTTCTATGTAGATGTACTAAGGTGGGGAACTTTAAAATTGGAAAAAATACCATTAAGTAGACCAATTCATTTTTTGCAAAATTAAAAAATGCCAATTGGGCCAGCAAAAACTTATGACCCTTGTAATGTAGTTAGGCATGCCTTGAAGAGTATGAGAGGATATAATTTGCCCTTTAAAAAGCCTATGTGGGAAGAAGATGTTATTGATGATGTGTTGAGTGAGGATGTTTCTAATGAAAGAATGATTAAGTGCAGAGATATTGTTGGTTATGAACATGAGATGAGAAAGGTAGACCCATCTTTTAAAGGATTTTATCTTGATGAAGAATATTGGGCTAGATTAGATAAGTCTATAGAGAACTTTGATGAGATGGTATCTCAAGTCTCAAAGGAAATCAGAAAGAAAATTGAACCATACTATTCTGATGATGAATACATAGTGGAGGTATCTGATGAAGAAGATCAGTCCGAAGATGACCAATCTAGACAAGATGTTCCTAAGAGTTCTACATGGGTAGAACAAAGACATAAGAAATAGAAAATGGTAGAAATACTAGATAAGGCTTGGAAAAAAGCTCTCCAAATTCTACCAAAGGGAAGAAACTCCTTTGATGATATTAGAAGAAGATCCTTAATATCCTAGGCATCTGAAGATGAATAGAGAACAAAGAATTTTTAGCTAGAAGCTCAAATAGTTTATGGTAGAATCATTGAAGCTAGGGAGTTTATGAGTGATGACAATTTTATCAAGTTAGATGAATCCAAAAACTTCCTATTTAAAATAAAAAGAAACAAATTAAAATTATAGATGAAGCCTGGAGACTCAGATGAAGTAATTGTTGGGTTGGTGTAAAAGCTATAGGAGTATGATCCTACCAGTGAAATCTTAACTACTGAAGAGGCTAGAGATCTAGTAACAAGGAGTTGGATAATTATTTTCCCATGGTGGGATCTAAGATCTTCTTTTCTGCTAGATCAAATAAGAAGACAAGAAAAATTAGTCTCAGTTGAGGATGTGAATCAGCATGAGGAGATGATGGGATCAATGTTCAATGTAGATGCCCAAACAATGGCAATTTGGAGTTTAACTCCAGAGGATGATAAGCCCACTCTCATGGAAATCAAAGAATCCCCTTGGGGAAATCTTACATTTTTGCATGTGTAGTCTTCATCTAGTGGCCAGATATTTGGGATGCATACTTTGGGAGCATTAATGAGTATGAACAAGATGGACACTCTTCAGGCCCAACTTAAGAAAACATATGAAACATTTATTGGAACAAGGAGTTATGAAGAGGAGATGAAGATGACTTTCATCGATGGGATTAGAGTTCAATGTAGATGCCCAAACAATGGCAATTTGGAGTTTAACTCTAGAGGATGATAAGCCCACTCTCATGGAAATCAAAGACTCCCCTTGGGGAAATGTTACATTTTGGCATGTGTAGTCTAATTCTAATGGCCAGATATTTGGGATGCATACTTCAATACCATTAATGAGTATGAACAAGATGGACACTCTTTAGACCCAACTTAAGAAAACATATGAAACATTTATTGGAACAAGGAGTTATGAAGAGGAGATGAAGATGACTTTTATCTTATAGCAAAATAGTATTAAGTTGGAGATGGAGGTGGAATCATTAAAGAAAGCTATCAAAGTTTCTACAGAACTCCATGAAAAAGTCATACAGATAGAAGAGTAGATCATTAAGATAGGGAAGGCATTAGGCCATGCCATGGAAATTGATGAGGAAAACTTAGAAGTGGGCAAGGATGCAGAGATCAGAACAATGAAGGACTTCCTAGCTCATAAGATAAATGCACTAAAAATAATCTTCCAAAATGTGCATGATAATTATTTGGCATTTGAGGGAGCTAAGCACAAGTGATCATATGCTATTGGTTTTCTAACTCCATTTTTAAATACATGGGGCCCCTACATGCAATCCTTTGATAGATTAATCCCTTTAATACTACATAAAGAAGACTTGCCAAAGGTCATCATTATAAACATCAAAAAAATGATTCATAAAGTGAAAGTTTTAAATAATTTCTTTAATGGAAAGTTATAGCAGATCCAAATAAGATGAAAATAATTGTTGCAGCATACCAAATTTTGTGCCTAAAATTTTAGATGGTGAGGGAAAGTTAAAAGACTGGGTAGAGTGGTCATCTTCTTTTGATAACATTCTTGATCACCCCAAGTTTTTATCTTATTGTAACAATGAAGCTGGTATTACAACAATTTATGATATGATTGATATGCTTTACAAGATAGAAACAAATATGTCTAAAGTGAATGTAGATATCAAAGCCATGATAGATGTCAAGTGGGTAAAATTTTTAGATGAGTTAGAAATAGTAAAAAATACCACTTGGTTGGATGTGGACACAGATATCACCATATGGGAGTTGATTGCAAATTTCAAGGCTTTTCCATTTGCTGGCATTGATTGATACAGTTAGAAGATGCAATCAGCATACAACTAAAGATTCGAGGAACAAAGAAAAAGAGAATTGATAATCACATGGGCTAAAGGAAAATCAAATTTTTTGAAAGAAAAAATTGCTAATGAATGTCACTTGATACTCTTGCAATTGAAACTCGGAGTTTTTTCAAGTATAAAGGATTTTTGTGATGTAACTATTTAAAAAATTTGCTTTCCAATCATGTTTTGGCAAGTGTCCTCCCATCTAAAGCTTATAGGAATCCTTATTATAAAATGATTCCTAGAATGAGGAGAAGAGGTTCGAATTTCTTATAATTTTGAGCATTATGATATTGTTGCAATTGATCCATTGAGTCTTTTGTGAAAACATGTGATGTAATTTTTGTGGTTCCAAAAAACACACCCCATTTTATTCATAAATGGGAACCCCTACTTTATTTTTTGGTTAATCAAATCCCTTGTTCAGGGTTTTGGTCCTTTGAGGGTTTTTTCTAGTGTTTTGATTCATTCTCAGGTCTCGGTTTGAAGATTTAGATTCTAAAATAGATTTCATCAGCATTTTTGAAAAAATAAAAGGCACACCAATACACCCAAGGAGGTGTGCTAATATGCCACATTAGTATGGGAGGAAGGGTTTTTTGTAACTATCATAGCTAAGTAGCTGTGAACCTCTATGACACCTAGGTGAGTCAAGGTCTATATGACCTCGACCCCCTTCCTCCTTCTCCCATTTTACCATGTTATTTTTCTAGCTTGCACTAGCTATTTTTTGTTTCCCCTCTGAGATTTCCATGTTGCAGTTCTCGCACCTATCAGGTGTGACCCCTACCCCACTCCTACCTCCGTATTTCACCTTCTACCATTACACCTGCACAAGGAAACACATGCTAAGTCACAACAATGGTGCACATCAGCACACCTCCCTAGGTGAGCTAATGTGCACCATTCACACTGAAGTAAAACAAAACATAAAAATAATAAACTTAAAAAGCACGGGCATACCCAAAATTGGGTGCGCATCAGTGCACCTACCTGGGTGTACTGATGTGCACCCATGTTATTTTCAAAAACTTGAAAATTTTTTCCTAAGTACTAAAGACATTTTTAGGTGCACAGTAAAAAACTTTAGAAGGTGCAATATTGTGCACCTAAAATGCAAAGAGCGCATCAAGTGCCCCTATTAGGTGTGCCTAGTGTGCCAATTTTTGCACTTCTAGAGTTAAAATCAAGTTTTTTGGGTTTTCAAGAAATCATTTATTTTTATTTTTTTAGTTTTTTTGTCTAACTCAATTTTAGGGTCTGAATTAATCATGTTTCCTTCAATTCCAGAATAATGTATGCATTGTTTTTGCAAATACAATGGCATCTTCCTCATCCTCTCTTAGCAAGAAAATGAAACCCAAACTAGTAGTGTTCAAGTTCCAGGGTGTTCTAACAAAATCAAGGTTTTAGGATGACAACTTGGAGATAAGAGATACATATTTGGGAAATACAAAATTGGGAGAATTTTTGAAGATATGCAATAAATCCACTATGAGATCCCAAATGATCTTTGCACTTCTCCAGTCAGGTTTCATAAATGTAGCATCACACCTAGTGTCAGTGTAGTCTTAACAATTGATCATGAAACTCATAGAATATTTTGTTCCTAAGGAGAGGTTTTTAAAGAGCATAATGGGAGAGATCATTCTAGATTTCTAACCCAAGAACATTTAGAAAGTGGTCCATCTCTTGAGGGCATATCGATTCATCAGGCTAACTTATGAGCAATCAAAAATATGCTATTGGAAACACATTAAAGAGGCTTCTAAAATCATTTAATGATCATAACTCATAGAGAAGACTCCTTTGGGAAAGAAAACCAACAAAGTGGACATGACAAGAGGATATATGAAGGAGGATATTGGATACTTGATAATACTCTTGAGTAGAGTTATGGGTTTGCCAGTAGCTACAAAATTGAACATCTTCATGGTACACTTTATTGAGACAATAAAGAAAGTAGAGATGCCACTAGATTGGGCTTCCACTGTTAGTGAGAATTTGTGTGAATGATTAGTGGCAGCGAAGAAAAATAGGATGTTCTACATGACATCATACTTGGTATACTTGTTAGCTGCAAAAGCAATAGATTATCTAGGGCTATAAAAGAGGGGTAGCATGTAGGATGCTAATGCATGGCCATATATTGTGTACCCTAAGCTAGTAAAGAAAAGGCTTTCAGAGCAAAACAAGGAATACATAATTGTTAATGATGCCTTCATATTTGCTATAATCTGATTCATAGAAGGGGATTATGTGTAGAGACTATCAGATGATGTAGTGGCACAAATATTATTGGTCGGGGCTTATTATATCCAATTTAGGATATTTACATATTTAAGGGTAGTGGGTACAACAATTAACCCTAAGAAGCTCCCTTGGTATCCTAGTGATAGACTTATTCTCCTAGAGATCTCCCGACAGCTTTTCTCTACATATGATAGAGTTAGAAAGCAACATTAAATATGTTCAAGGTGGCCTATAGGACCTTTCCAAGTGGATTGGTACCAAGATATCTCTTCTTTTGAATGTGAATGGGATCAGTATCCCTTGGAAGAATACAATTCTCCTCGGCCATGTTTTGATAATATTAGGAGAGTACAATATTTGGTTGGTAAATTATTTTAGCATGAAGAAGCCATTGAAGATCATTGGATGAATGCAACAAATAACTATGATATCTGCATAAGGTATTATTGTAGGATGACTTTCCATCTAGTAGAAAAGGCCTTGAAAATAAAGATTCTACTAAAGATACTACAACAGGACTCAAAGGAGTTACTTGATCCTTTGTTCAATAGGGATAAAATTAGTGAAAGGCCTATTATGAATGCTGAGGTTGACAGAGAAGCAAAATTAGATGTTAACCATAGGGAAAGACACATCATTAAAATGGTGTAGGATTTAATCAAGAAACCCTTCAAACATGATCCAATTCCTAAGAAAGTGATCTTTCATGCACAAGCTCATCCAACCAAAGATAGAGGGGAAAAGGTCACCATGCCTACCTTTTCAGCTTAGTCACCAGTAAGGCTAGGAATGACACACCAACTTGATAGACCATTTGGTTATTATCAAACTTAGAAGGGTAGAGCTAGAGGCAAGAGGAAGAGGAGTTCTGCTCAAAGAGTTGAACCTAAAGAAGGAGAAATTTTGGCACCTCCATAGTAAGGAGAAGAGAATATACAAAGGCCAAACAAAAGCCACTCAAGCCCAAGTTGATCCTCAAGTGCCGT
The DNA here is from genome assembly GCA_028749045.1 of Cupressus sempervirens. NCBI lineage: Eukaryota > Viridiplantae > Streptophyta > Pinopsida > Cupressales > Cupressaceae > Cupressus > Cupressus sempervirens. The sequence continues at coordinate 307,586,899 of CM053785.1, read as the reverse complement.
CAGTTGCACAAACATGAAAAGGTAGAAATAGAGGTACAGGAGGTTTCCCCAACTTGGTAAGAAGTACAAACCTCCCACTCAACACTAAAAATAAGGAAAATTAAGACTCCAGTGAAGAGGAGACAAAAGGTGATCAAGAAAGTGATACCTTTTTCATCCATTCTTGAACCCATTTCGGAAGAGGAAGAAAAAGAGGGTGATTATAATTAAGAGGAATGTTTACCTTTGAGTTAGAGGACTTGGCTAGCTAGGGCCATAGAGCAAGAACAGAGGAGAAGCTCTATGGTTACACTGCCATCTATCCCAAATGAACCCATGCAGACCACCACATCAAAAGATGAGATGCAACAATCGGTTGATGAATAATATGTAGAGGGTATCAATGTCTTTTATCAAGTTGGTTGGGGACAAGATCAAAGATACACCCTCTAATCAACCTCACTAAAAGGATTGGACTTAGATGCCCCATAAATCACAAGGACTTGAAATGGTTCCTTCAACCCAATTATAGGTCACATTTTATGTTGACAAGGGATCGACCACCCCTCTATCTCCTAATACAAAAATTGAATAGGTCTAGATACAACATGAGGAAGAGCCACAACAAGTATCCACCGATGAAGTGTTAGAAGAGGGACAAATAGGTGAACAACCTCAACAAACTTCCTAGGACAAAGAGGTGAGAACTATGGGCTCCACAGAAACAAAGACTACTAGCGAAGATACTTCACAAAGGGAGAAGACCCTAGAGAGGAGTGATAAGGGAAAGAGTGTAGTTGATCAAACTCCTTCATCATCTAAAGGAATGTCCCCAACACAACATATTCCAAGGTGGCTAAAAAAGGAAGTAATAAGAAACAAGAAACAATAGTTCATCACTGAAGAGGAGGATAGAATGGAACTAATAGAAGTAATAAGGAAAGATAATTCACCTCATAAGGATGCACAACCATTAGCCTTCATTATGAGTGATTTGAATCATGACCTTTTTGCTCATGTAGCTCTTCTTCCTCCATAATCAAAAGTTGAAGAACTAATGCCATGAGATTATTAGATCTAGGAAGTCATGCTTGGGAAGCCAACCTTGGAAATTGTAAAGATGATGGTTACTATAGGGATGATGGAAGTTTTCAAGAACTTGGAATAGGATGGGGCAGAGTTGATAACACTTTGGTGATAGAATGAAATCCTAAAAGGATATTTGAGCTAAGATTTTTGCCCTTTGGATCTCACTGTTGGTGTAAATAAGTATTTACATATTACACTTACTTAAGTTTACTTAGGTTAATGCATTAGTTTATTAATTTGCATTATTTTATTATTTTTATTTGTGAGACACTTAGGAGTTTGTGCACCTTTTTGAGTCAGGAGTATGCAACTCTATTTTAGCACATGGTGTCTACAACACTGTTTTGCATGTCACACCCTTGTAGGCTTATCCTCACATCATCACACATACTTTTGTGCTTAATGGAGGATAACCCATATCTGGTGGACATGTGCTTGGTTGTATGACACATCATGGTGCTAATTACAAGGCATTCTAGATGTATCTCAGAGGCTTTTATATACAAGCACTCCTAGTGTACTTTTACATTGCATGAACATTGCATGAATTATGGCATATTGAATACATTGTCATTCTGATCATACTCTCTCTCTCTTTGGTCTATTGTGTGCTTGTGTTTGAGTTCTTAGTTCCTAGGTGAATTTTTCCCTTAGGCAAATTCTTACACTCACTAACCTAGAGGAGACTTTGAATGTTGCAATTGAAAGAAGGGATAGGGAAGTAGTATAGTTGGATTTATTTTTGAATACCTATAAAAAATGGTGAGAAAGTTTTGAGGAGAAAGGTGTACTATTTATCCAAGGGAATCTTAAATTATTAAATGTTATGTAGGAGAATGTAGATCAGATGGTAGTAATTTTGAACCAAGATTTTGACTTAATGGATGAGGTTCATATCTAGGTAAAGGATCTACATGCATTATAGGGAATCAAAGGCTAGAGGTATCAAATGTTAATGGATGTATATACAACTAAGGAGATGGATAAGATAGATGATTGGATTGAAAAGATAGCAAATAGTAATAAAGTGATGGAGTCATAACATGTGGAGATTCGTAGTCTCAAGGGACAAGCTTGAGAGAAAATTTTGGAAGCTAAGAAACACTATAGTGATGCATGTCTAAACATTTTTGAAGATGATGCATGGGAGAAATTAATACTTATAGAGGTAGCAGTTGAAATATTTCAGAAATATTTTTATGAGGTTTCTAATGATGATGATATCTAACAGGCATTTTGAACATAGGAAGCTTTGTTAGAACTTGATACAAAACTTAGGGATTTTGCAAAAACCTATATAGAAGTGGATAACTACCAGCAGAAAGTAAAGGATAAATACAATGCTTTAGATTTATTAGATGTAGTGCAAGTCTCCAAAATAATTGAGAAATTTAAGGGAAAGCACCTAGACATAGCTCTAGTATAAAGGGGAAAAAACCTAGAATCCAGAATTTCATTTTCTACACTTAGTCAAATTTTGTAGTTTTTGGCCTTTGAGGTACATAAGTGCACCAGGTATGCTAGTGCACTTTTTGAATTTTTTTAAAAACATTTTTGAGTGTGTCAAAGGTGCATTGGTGCACCAAGTGCACTTCTTCCAATATGTGTTTTTCTAGAGGTGCACCAATAGTTAAATGCTAGTTCCAAAATTAGAGCTTTCCATGCATTGAAATTGAATTCTAACAAATTTTTAACTTTGACAGACACTTCTACATCAACTAAAGGCTCTCTTCTTTCTATTTTCTCATAAATTCTTTGCTTTATGACATGTAAAGGCTCATGCATCCAATTAATGATAAAAAATGGATGAAGTCCTACTAAGCACTAGTTAGAGAGTAATTTTGTATATAATTAGTTTGTTTTATTAATTTAGAAGCACATGATTTCATAAAGATATCTCTCACTCTCAACACAAATTGATGCGATGATTTCTTATAAATACATGATTGCAATATGTAATCAGGGCCACTGTTATTTTGCAATAATATATGCTTTTGGTGCTTGCATTTGGAGTGTAGTGATTCTTGCCTAAGTGGATCATTTTTTTGTGAATGTATGTTCATGGAATGTGATTGAACCAAAATCTTTTTGTATTATTTCTTGTTGTGAAATCTTTTAATTCTAGTATTTTCTATGGTTATATGAATTTCGCTGATGTATCTAGTTTGAGAAGAGATCATCATATTGTTTCTACATAGTTTTTTGTCTCGCATGAGTGCACTTTCCATTGTCTTGCAATTTAATGAAGAGTGAAACATCTTATGATTATTGAATTCTCATCAAAGATTGCATTAGTGGAATTAAGGAAGTGTTGCTCCTATTTTCATTAGTTACCCACCAATTTTTTTGAAGGCTTAACTCGCAGACATGTTATTTTTGTAGCTTGTGTTTGTTAGGATTTTATTTCCATGTTATTTGCTTAAAATTCTTGTCACTGTATCTTAGTTATTTTATTTACTAACCCCTTGTTAAATTAGGAATTCATATTAGTTGCATTGTTAGATTGCATTCATTGAAAATAAGAAAAATACAAAAATATTGTTCTTTTTTTGAAGTGGCTAATAGATTTGACATCTTATCCAAAGTTATCTAAAATAGAAAAGGTCTCCTCATGAACACTCACATTTATCTTCAACTGAGTGGATTCTAGTAGGTTGCAAGATTGCCCAAAACCTTGAAGTTGATCCCTAAGATTGACTTTTCAAGAAAGGAGTTCGAAAGGATTCTTGCCATTAAGCAACGTGCAAAACAATAGCTGAATAGAAGTGGTGCTAGAAGGAGGGCCTCTTAAAATTTTTAGAATAGAAGATTTTTTTTGTCAAAACTTCAAAATTTTGCACTTTTTACAAGTTAACAAATTTTTCTAAGTTTTTGAGATTTTGAGGTGCACTGTTGTGTAGGTGCACTAGGTGCACTGCTACACCTACTGTGTTGGTGCATTGGTGCACTAAATTCTAAGGTGTACCTAATTTTGTGATAAAGTGCAGTTCTATAGAGGTGCACTTTTTACATAGTTGATGCAAACTGGAGGATTTTGATCTAGAGACCCCATTTAAGTGAGCTTTAAGATCTTCACCAAGTGCACACAAGTTCCTCGAACTTAGCCATTGCCTCAAGCCCCACAGTAACAAAGAAATACCTCAAATTCAACAACTTCCATTCAACATTTCATCATCTTCTTGAACTCTACCTCCACAAAAGCTGCCTAGTGGACCACCAAATATCCTAGTAGTTCCACCTTTAGAAGAACCACCTTTAGGTCTCCCAAAGCCTCCAATGGCCTTTTTCACAACTGGTATAGACTCACCAATTAACTTGATAGGTTCATTCAATGAACTTCCTAAGAATCATGAGAAGTTTTTCCCACTATTCATCTATGGAGAGATACGAACTGTTGAAGATCACATCAAAGTATTCAAAGTGATTTGCAATCAAAAGTAGATTGCTAATGAGAATGTGGTTCTCCATTTATTCCCCTACTCTTTGGGGGAATTTTCCTTTAATTGGTACATTAATTTATCACCAGGATGTATTGGAGACTTGGATACTTTTGAAAGATTATTCTTGGAAAAATTTAAAACTTTCATCAACCCAACTATGCTATATCAACAATTCATATCAATCAAAAGGGACCCAGCTAAGACAATTTTGCACTTCAACCATCACTTTCACATGACATATCACAAGTTAGAAATGCCATACACTATACTAGTTGAAGCTGATATTCAAATTTATCTAAATGCTATGGACCATCTAACTATTATCTTTTTTAGAAGACTTCCTATAGAAAATATTGACACATTGGATAAAGTTTTCATAGAAGCAATCACCTTCACTAAGCAAGCCAATCCTAATGGAGGAGGATTGATGCTTCGAGCTCAACCTATCATAGTGATGCCAACATACCCTGTTGGAGCACCCATAATTCCTAGCCAATTCATACCTATGAATCCAATTCCATTACAATAGGCACCCACTCTACAAAACCCCACTTTAACATATCTAGGGTATGAACCCCCAAAAGCTACTTTCTTTGAACAAAAGGTAGTAGTTTTCACTAAAGCAAACAACAATTTTGCTTCCGAATTTGGTCAAATGAAAAAGACTATGTCACAAATGAAAAATGAGCTAACTTGTCTAAGGTTGTCTTCGGGAAAAAATAACAATTTTCAAAGAAAAAATGCTAGTCCTCACAACAACAATTATGGCCAAAATTATAATAGGAATTTCAATGGAAACAACAACATTTGGAACAATAATGTAGGAAAAAATAATGGGGGAAATAACTTCAATCCCCTTGATCATAATAATGGCTTCCAAAGATAGAACTTAAAGTGGAACACTTGTCCAAATAATGGAAGCATTCCTATAGATAATAAGAACAATAATGTTCAGTATACAGACATCAATCAGTATGACAATGGTCAAAATAAATCTAACAATAATGGTTCATACTATAATGGAATTCAAGAGATGACTCAAAATTCACAAGTGAATGACAATGCTCCTCTTGTGCAATTTAATACTATGCTATTAGAAACCTATGATTCTACACAAAAAGTATAGGTAGAATAACTAGCCAATGGAGAATTCTCATTTCCATTTGGCCAAGAACCCAACCTTTAGCTTGAAGAGATGTTTTCTTTTTGCAATGACAATTGAAATACATACAATTTAAGAAGTAGAAAAGAACCTATGACAGATGAAATTCCTCTAGCATTACAACCAACTCCTCCTAATCTTAGAGTGAGTAACAATCTAGTACCAATTAGGCTACCATATGGAGGAAAAAAAAATTAGAACCAAGGGAATGTACAAACAATATTGAAAAATCTTGCTTTGTCTACTAAAAAGTATAGTGCAGTAGAAGATCTAAAATGAACAAAGGCCAACATGTCTATGTTTAATATGTTCCAAAACTATCCCTAGCAACAAGAAGTGTTAATGAAGACTCTAGATCATATAGAGGCATCCCACAATATGAATATTATCCCTCAAAAGATAGTATCTCAATAGGTTAATGCTTTAGAGGCAATGCCAACTATGTTTAAAGACAAGGTTAAGGTGCCCTCATTTTTGCTTAGCATCAGGATATATGGGAAGAATCTTCACAATTGCTTAATCAATTCAGGAGCCTCATGTAATCATGCTACTATCAATAGTGCAAATTTTAGGAGTCAAACATCAACCTTCCAACCAAATAGTGATACAATGGGATAAAATAGAGGTGAAAGTTATTGTTGTATTGAAAGATGTTCAGATACAATTGACAGTCAACCCCTAGATTCAAGATGTCATTGATATACATGTGGTTGATATTCTAGAGACATATGGAGTACTTCTAAGCAAAGAATGGATGAAATGCCTAAGAGGATGGTTTTCTATGAATTTCACTTAGTTATGGTTACCATGGAAAGGGTTGACCAATCAATCAAGATAGATGTGCAGCCAAATTTGAAAATTATGTATACAGAATACAATGCCCCAAATGAGGTAGCATTCTTACAATCAAATCTAGGCTCTTACAAAGTGATGGCATTTGATACAATTTCAACCAAAATGTCAAATGAATGATTGATAATATGGTGGCTGATTTACAGTGTTTAGGAGAAGAAGCTGACCCTAGTATCCTACTTCTCTAGGATTTTGCCAATTACATAAAGTTAGCCATTTAGAGTTTGAATTCTCATTATGCCAAAAAAAAATCGCTAAGGTATTAATGAAAATGATGGAAATAAAATATGGTGACATCCCAAAGGATGAACCCATGGAAAATCAAAGTCCTATAAACATATCTGAATCTATTAAAAAGGCTGAAGAGAAAATTGAAGATCTAAATATGTCATTTAGTGATACCTCTTTAGATGGTGGAGGTTTGTCTTCTCCTCCTCCAAGAATGATCAAAATTTAGAGAAGAAGATAGTACATAAAAGGTCAAGGGTGGACTTTAGTGGGCATCCATCTTGAACCTAGAGTTGATAAAATAAATGAACTAATAGGGGAAATCAGGACAAATAAGAAAAACATACACTCCCTCTATCAAGAATTTCAAAAGGAGAATCATCAATTCACCCCATGAAAAATTACAATGGGTCCCCAAGAAATAATCCTTCTAGGCCCAAGTGAAAGAGAAGCTAAGGAAAAATAAGCATAAGGTTGGAAAACCTAAGAAAGATCCAATTTGGACACTTTGCTTTGATGATTCCAAATAAAAATTAAGAGTTAGAGAAGATATTGAGTTGATCAACCCAAAAGGTAAGTCTTTCTACACAAAACATTGATTACAGTTCAAATGTACTAATAATGTTGTAGAATACGAGGCATTGATCCAAGGACTTATTTTTTCACTAGAGAAAGGAATCACAAATCTCATAATTGAAGGAGATTCTTAGTTAGTTATATGAAAAGTGAAATCAATATACTCTTGTAATGATAAGAGGTTGCTTTATTATAGAAAAATAGCATGGGATTCAATGGATGATTTTGAAGCTTTGAACATAAAGTCTATTCCAAGAAGGAAAAACATGGTAGCAGATGCTCTCACTATTTTAGCTAGTGCATTACAACTAGTCAAAAAAAAAAATTCAATTGATTTTTAGCAGAATTGGTTGTTGCTCCATCTATTCTAGATAATATTAAAAACTTTCAATTCTTTGAGGAGGATCAACATATCCTCAAATTTATCATGAGTAGTGGCCACTTTAAAGGGAAAGAAATTGATGACACTCTAGATGATAAACTTGAGAGTGGTGAACTTGAAGATGAAGATGGGATCCTAAATTTGAAAACCAACACTATTCCTAAGGGAATGGTTAAAGTATAATGCATTTTTTATCTTGATTAATTGATGCTTAATAGAAGGATGACCAAAGAAAAGGGGATCAAAGAATGTGACTCATACAACTTAGGTACTAATGAAGATCCTAGAATGGTAAGGATAGGAAAAGTGTGCAATACACAGGAGAGGGAAGTCATGCTCAAATTACTTATTGAGTATAAGGATGTTATTTCTTAGAGCTACGAAGAGCTAAAGATGCATGATCCTAAGATTATCACACATGAAATTCCATTGAAGCTAGATACCAAAACTTTATGTCAAAGGCAAAGACCTGTTAACCCTATTATCGAACCATTGATAATGAAAGAAGTTAAGAAGTTCCTCGATGCCAAGATCATCTTCCCCACTTTCCATTCTACATGGGTGGCTAATTTGGTTTTGGTATGGAAAAAGATCGAAGAGATTTGTCTTTGCATTGATTTTTGTAACTTGAACCTTGCATCTCAAAAGGACAATTACCCTTTGCCCTCAATAGATGACGTTTTGCAAATTGTAAATGGTTCAAAGATGATGTCTTTATTGGATGGATATTTAGGATATAATTAGATAATGGTCGCTAAAGAAGATAGGATAAATATGGCCTTCATGACCAAATGGGAAACTTTTTCTTATAGAAGGATGCCTTTTGGATTGATTAATGTAGGGGATACATTTCAGCAAACCATGGACAAAGCTTTTTAAAGTATTAATAAAAAAGTGTATAGTTATCTACATGGATGACTTAACTATCTTCTCAAAGGATCAAAGCACTCACATTATTTATCTAAGATAGGTATTCAATAGATGTCATAAATACAACATGTCTCTCAATCCCAATAAATGTTCATTTGGGGTCACTATAGGAGAGCTCCTAGGTCATATCATCTCTGAAGATAGAATCTCCATTGTTCGTAATAGAATCAAAGCTATTATGAAGTTATCACCTCCTCATAGTCAAAAAGAACTTAAGTCTTTTTTTGTGAAGATAAATTTTGAGTGAAATTTCATAAGCAGATTTGCAGAGATAGTTCTTCCCCTTAATGATTTTCTCAAAAAGGGATCTAAAATAGAATGGGTTCCAGAGATTAAGAGATCATTTGAGCATATCAAAGTGGCTATTTCTATGACCCTAGTACTAATAATTCCTAATTATGAACTACCTTTCAAAATATATTCTTTTGCTTTAGAACATTCATGTGCTAGAATCCTAATCCAAAAGAAGGAAAAGGAAGATGAAAGACCTATTGCTTTTATGAGTTGCCCTCTAAAAAATTCCAAGTTAAATTATTCCAATCTCAATAAATAGTCATTTTCTTCAATTAAGGTAGTAAAAAAAATTTGTCATTTCATATTGAGAAGCAAGGTATATTTGATTATACCTGATCCAACAGTCAAGACATTATTGATGCAAAATGAACTTGGTGAAAGATGAGGGAAATGGATGTTGATACTTCAATAATTTGATCTAGAGATCTAACCCATGAGGTTAGTTAGAGGTCAAGGATTGTAAAAAATGATAGCTAACAACCAAGTTGAGGATGAAAAGAAATTTAGGTTTGATGGTGAAATAGATACAAAAGATCAAAAAATGATGATAGTATCTCAAGTTGATATTGATCAGGGTGTAATAATAGATGTTTTGTACCAAGATACTATTTACTATCTTTTACAAAATTAGTACCCAAGTTAGATGAATAGCTCACAGTGTAGAGGACTCAAAATGAAGTGTGAATCCTACATGCTACATGATAGAAAGTTGTACAAAAGGAACTATGAAGTAATCTATCTGAAATGCTTGGGAAATGAGGAAGTAAAAGGAGTTCTAGAACAATTTCATGATAAGTCCCTATTAGATTGCAAAAATTCTAAGAGAAAATACTTTTAGGCTGAGTTCCTTACAAGGGGAATTAGTTCTATTGTCAGTTAATGGGAAATTTATGAAACATTACTTTAAAGCCTAGAAGACACAAAAAATATTTTTAAAAATAAATAAAAATAAAATAGATAGATTTCATTTTTGCAAGTGTGTTTCTTTTTAGTTATGTGTTTTCTTTCAAAGTTGCATCAATCTAGGGGTAGGTGCACTTGATATTTTATCTTGACATATCTTACTATCTACTCTTTTGGTTCTGATTTTAGGAAGAGGTATTTCTTTGTCAAATTTTTTTAATCATTTTGCATCTTATACCAACTGAGGAATGAATATTACTTGCAGTAATAGGGGACTTTCAACCTTGAATTCAAAATTGTAGATCAACAAGTTCTCAATAGTTTGCAAATTTAAAGATTGATTATCTCAGGTGTTGTTGAACCAAGGTTGAAGATAGCAAGGGACAATCCAAGCCCATTGGCTTAAATAGAAGGTTCTTCTAGAAGGAATTGTTGAGACTGTTGTTTGGCATGAGAGTTTCTAAAAGTTCTTAATAGAGGAATGCAAGGGATGTTCACAAAAGATCAAATCCAAGAAATGACATTGATGTCTTGGCCATATAGTGTAATCATGGTCGGGATACAAAAGGAAAAAATAAAAGAAAGAACAATGTTAAGAATGAAGGATTCTAAAAGGTCTAAAAGGTAATCCAATTATTGGGATATACACTCAAAATAAGCTATCAGACACCAAAAACATTGCTTCATCAAAGAATCAAATGGTGACATTATGAGCTACATAGAGAAAATATTCAAAGGATTTACAAGAAATTCAACATAAAAAGTGATGATCCACTAAGAGCCCTCAAACTGATTCTCTCATCTAGTCAGGGAAAGGATCAACAAACAACTTTCATGGATTTTTCTGATGAATGAGCTAGATGGGGTGGAAGATTGTTTCCAAGTTGATGAACATTTTTGATAGAATGCATTTTGAGATGTGAAAGGAAATGAATACATGCAGCACACACTAAACTTGGAGCTTAAGATTCTAAAGTTTTGACTACAAAATGACTCAAAATACGCTTGTAATGTTCAGGATTCAATTGGTGTTTGATACAAGTTGAAGGAATGTTTATTGATAAAGAAATGCCTTTTTCATTTCTTCCTTTTTTTTGGGGCTATTTTTTGTGGTTCCATAGCACACACCCCATTTTAATTAGAAATCGGGATCCCCTACTTTATTTTTTGGTTAATCAAAACTGTTGTCTAGGGTTCTAGTCCTTTTAGGGTTTTTTTAGTGTTTTGATTCATGCTCAAGCCCCTGTTCAAAGATCTCAATTCTAAAATAGAGTTCATAAGGATTTTTGAAAAAAAAAAAAAGGTGCACTGATGCACCACATTAGTATGGGAGGAAGGGTTTTTTGTAACTACCACAACTATGTAGCTATAGACCTAGGTGAGTTAGGGTCTATATAAGCTCGACCCCCTTCCTCCTTCTCCCATTGTGCCTTGTCATTTCTTTGCCTTGCACCATCAAATTTTCACTTCCCACCAAGATTGCCATGTCATAGCTCCTGCACCAGTCAGGTGTGACCCCTACCTCGCTCCTCCCTCCTTATTTCTGCCATTACACCTACACAAGGAAAAACATGCTAAGTCACAACAACGGTATGCATTAGCACACCTCCCTAGGTACACTAATGTACACCATTCACATCTAAAGTAAAGAAAAACATAGAATAATAATAAACTTAAAAAGGATGGGCATACCCAAAATTGGGTGCACATTAATGCACTTGCCCAAGTGCATTGATGAACACCCATGCTATTTTCAAAAACTTTAAAAAATTGTCCTAAGTACTAAAGATCTTTTTAGGTGCACAGTAGCACACCTCATGAGGTGTGCTATTGCACACTTAAAAATTAAAGAACCTAAGAGGAATTTGCATTAGGAAAACTTGTTAGGTGCACTTGGTGAGCCAATTTTTGCACTTCTAGAGTTAAAATTAATTTTTTTTGGTTTTTTGAGCAATCATTTTTTAATAGAATTTTTGTCTAACTTGTTTTAATAGAATTCTAGAATAATGATGCACTTTTTTTGTAGCTACAATGGCATTTCCTCATTCTCCCTTAGCAAGAAAATGGCACCCAAACCAATAGTGTTCAAGTTCCAGGGCATTCTAACAAAATCAAGGTTTTAGGATGACAACTCAGAAATCAAAGATATAGATTTCAAACACATAGATTTGGTAGAATTACAAAGATATTCAATAAACCCACTAATAGATCCAAAATGATTTTCATAGTTATTCGGTTAGGGTTCATCAATGTAGCATCACATTTGGTGTTACTGTAATCTTCAGAACTGATCATGACACTCACAAAACATTTTGTTGCTAAGGAGAGGGTTGTAAAGAGCATAATAGGAGAGATCTTTGTAGATCTCTAACCCAAGAAAATCAAGAAAGTGTTCCACCTCACAAGGGTAGATGAATTCATCAAACTAACCTATGAGCAAGCAAAAAGATGGTACCGAAAACACATTGAAGAGGCTTCTAAAATCATTCAATCATCATACCTCAATGAGAAGAATCCTTTGGGAAAGAAAACTAGCAAAGTGAACATGACAAGAGGATATACAAAGGAGGATATTGGATACTCGATAATAGTCTTGAGTAGAGTTATGGGTTTGCCAGTAGTTGGAAACTTGAACATCTTCATAGTACACTTTATTGAGACAATAAAGAAGGTAGAGATGCCATTAGATTGGGCTTCCACTCTTACTAAGAATTTGTGTGAATTATTGGTGGTGGTGAAGAACAATAGGAAGTTCTACATGACATCATACTTGGTATATTTGTTAGTTGCAAGAGCAACAGATTATCTAGGGCTCTATAAGAGGGGTAGCATGCAAGATACTAATGCATGGCCATATATTGTGTATCCTTAGCTAGTAAATAAAAGGATTTTAGAGAAAATTAAGGAATACATAATTGTTAATGACGCCTTCATATTTGCTATAATTCAATTCATAAAAGGGGATTATGCGAAGAGGCTATCAGATGATGGAGTGGCATAGATATTATTGGTCGAGGCTTATTATATCCAATTCTAGAAATTTACATATTTAAGGGTAACTGGTACAATAATTAACCCTAAGAAGGTCCCTTGGTATCCTAGAGATAGACTTATTTTCCTAGAGATCCCCTAACAACTCTTCTCTACATATGACAGAGTTAGAAAGTAGCATAAAACATGTTGGAGGTGGCCTATAACTATAGGACTTTTCCAGGTGGATTAGTACCAAGGTATCTCTTCTTTTGAATTTGAATGGGATCAATATTCCTTGGAAGAATAAAATTCTCCTTTTCCATGCTTTGATAATAGTGGGAGAGTACATTATTTAGCTGGTAAAACATTTTAGCATGAAGAAGTCATTGAAGATCATTGGATGAATGCAATAAATGACTATGATATCTGCATAAGGGATTATTGTAGGATGACTTTATGTCTAGTAGAAAAGGCCCTAAAAATAAAGATTTCATTAATGATACTACAATAGGACTCAGAGGAGTTACTTGATCTCTTTTGTTCAATAGGGATAAAATTGGTGAAAGGCCTATTATGAATGATGAGGTTGATAGAGAAGAAAACTCATCTATTAACCATAGGGTGATGTACGCCATTAAAATAATTGAAGATTGGATCAAGAAACCCTTCAAACTTGATCCAATTCCTGAGATAGTGGTCTTTCATGCCCAAGCCCATCTAGCCAAAGGTAGAGGGAAAAGGTCATTGTGCCTACCTTTTCAGCTCAGTCACCAGTAAGACCAAAAATAGTGCACCAACTTGACAGACCAATTGGCTATTATCAAGCTTAGAAGGGCAAAGGTAGGGGCAAGAGGAAGATGAGTTCTTCTCAAAGAGCTAAATCTAAAGAAGGAGAAATTCTTGCACTTCCATAGTAAGGAGAAGAGAATATACAAGGGCCCAAAAATATAGAAGCCACACAAGCACAAGTCAATCCTCAAGTGCTACCAGTTGCACAAAAATAAATATAAGTAGAAATAGAGGTACAAGAGGTTTCTCCACCTTAGAAAATAGAACAAGCCTCTCCCTCAGCACCAAAAAGAAGGAAAATTAAGACTCCGGTGAAGAGGAGACAAAAGGTAATCAAGAAAGTGATCCCTTTTCCATCCATTCCTGAACCCATTTTGGAAGAGGGAGAAGAAGAGGATGATGATGATGAACAGGAAAATTTAACTTTGAGTCAAAGGACTTAGCTAGCTAGGACCATAGAGAAAGAATGAAGGAGAATCTCTATGGTTATGTTTCCATCTATCCCAAATAAACCCATGCAAACCACCACATTGAAGGATGAGATGTAGCAATGGATTGATGAACAATATGTAGAGGGCACCAATGTCCTTGAGATGTTAGATTTTGACTTTATGACCATGGGTACTGAGTTGTTTGGGGACAAGATTAGAGATACACCCACTAGTCAACCTCAATAGGAGGATTGGCCTCAAATGCCCCTTGAGTTGGAAGGACTTGAAATGGTTCCTGCACCCCAATTGTAGGTCACATTTTGTGTTGACAAGGGATTGGCTACCACTCTGCCTCCTAATATAGAAATTGAATAGGTCCAGATAGAACATGAGGAAGAGCCACAACAAGTATCCACTAATGAAGTGTTGAAATAGGGACAAATAGGTGAATAACCTCAACAAAATTCCTAGGATATAGAGGTGAGAACTGCAGACTCCACAAAAATAGAGACTGCCTACAAAGAGCCTTCCAAAGGGAGAAGACCCTAGAAAGGAGTGATAAGGGGAAGAGTGTAGCTGAAAAAATTCCTTCATCCTCTAAAGGAAAGTCCCCAACACAACATATTCCAAGGTGGCTCAGAAGGAAAGTAATAAGAAACAAGAAACAATAGTTCACCATTGAAGAGGAGGTTAGAATGGAACTAATAGAAGTACTAAGGGAACCTGATTCACCTCCTAAGGATGCACAACATTTAGCCTTCATTATGAGTGATTCAAATGATGACCTTTTTTCTAATGTAGGTCTTCCTCCTCAACAATCAAATGTTGAAGAACTGACTCCATGAGATGATCAGATCAGGGAGGTCATGCTTGGGAAGCCAACTTTAGAAATTGCAAAGGTGATGGTTACTATAGGGATGAAGGAAGTTTTTAGGAGCTTGGAATAGGATGGGTTAGAGTTGATAACACTTTGACAATAGAATGAAATCCTAAAAGGATATTTGAGCAAATTTTTTGGCCCTTTGGATCCCACTAACCATAAGGAGACTTTGAAAGCTACAGTTGAAAGAAGGGATAGCGGAGTAATATAGTTGGATTCATTTTTGAATGCCTTTCAGCAATGGTGGGAAATTTTTTTGGAGAAAGGTGTACTAATTATCAAAGGTAATCTTAAATGATTACATGTTATGTAGGAGAATGTAGATAAGATGGTAGCAATTTTGAACCAAGATTTTGATTTAATGGATGAGGTACATACCTGGGGAAAGCATATACAGGCATTACATGCAATCAAAGACTAGAGGTATCGAATGTTAATGGATGTATATATAGCTAAGAGGATAGATAAGATAGATGATGTTAACATCATAATGTTTTTGACACTTGAGTACCAACACACTTAATCATATTCCACATTAGATGCCGAGTACATCATGCATGCTGAGTAACTTCAAGTGCCGAGTGAAGTTCAGATGCCGAGTGAAGTTCAGATGCCGAGTGGAGTTCAAGTGCTGAGTAAGTTCAAGTGCTGTGCTAGTATAGGTGTCGAGTAACATAGAGGTGCCGAGCACCAGTAACTCAATAATGCTAAGTTGCCGCATTATTTAGGAAATCGAAGATTCGCCAGATCTAAGCTGACAAGGTTGTTATCTAGAAATCTGTAAATTAAAAGGAAGATAAGAATGATGAGTTGGTGGCATAGAACACCATGTAGAATGTTTTTAAGATACAACTGGCAAAGTTTCAAGAAGAAAACAAGATATGGGGTAGATACATTGTATCCTACCTAATCAATTTTGAAACCCTAAAATTGAAGAGGGAGAATTGAGTGGTAAAGGAAAACCAAACTTCTATATAAGAAGACAAAGATTCATTATAAAAATGTAACAGAGATAAGAGGTATACAAGGGTTCACAAGGAAGTCTATTTTTAGAAGTAAGGATTATTAGATCACAAAAGGATCCAGATCGGAGAAAGCAGAACAAGTGCCTACAATAAGCAATCAAGGATTGTAATCAGTCAGGTTTATTGTACCTAATACTTTCTAGAAATTGTATTAGAATAAAAATCCTATGAAATAGGTTAGCTTAACAGCTATTTCAATAAATCATTTAACTAGGTGATAAAATCCTTTAACAGGGTAACACTTCATGTTAAGTGTTTAAAAGCCTCTAACTAGGTCACTATTGACACAATGTAAAGCCTTTAACAGGGCAAGCCTTTAATAGGGTAGGCCTTTAACAGGGAAAACCATCAGAAGTGGTTGAACAATATTGCTGCAGTAATTTTTGTGGATATCATCCCCACCCCAATTTTACCTTCTTATTTCTGGAGGGTTTCTGGGTTACCAAATTCCAGTGTTAAGTGTTATTGATGCATGTGTCTGGTTTCATGATTATTTGATATACTTACATGCATGCAATTTACTTTCAGTTAAAAGTTTTATTGGCTAAAGTATGATACTTATGATTCACACACCCCCCCCCCCCTCTCATAAGTACTCTTTCCATATTTCAATATTCCAACAGATGATAGGATTGAAAAGATAGAAGATAGTAAATAATGGAATCATTAGATGCGAAGATTTTCAGGCTCAAGGACTAAGCCTGAGAGAGAAATTTGGAAGCTGAGAAACACTATAGTGACACATGTATTGACATTTTTGAAGATGATGCATGGGAGAAATTAATACTTGTAGAGGTAGCAATTTAACAATTTTAGAAAAAAATTGATGAGGTTTCTAATGATGATATCCAACAGGCATTTAGAATAGAGGAAGCTTTGTTAAAGTTTGATACAAAACTTAGGGATTGTGCAAAAACCTGTATAGAAGTAGATAACGACTAATAAAAAGTAAAGGATAACTATAATGGCTTAGATTTACTAAATACGACAAAATTCTCTAAAATAATTGAGAAATTCAAGGGAAAGCACCCAAACATAGCTCTGGTATAAAGGGGAACAAAACCCAAAAGCTAGAATTTTATTTTTGACACTCACTAAATTTTTTCATTTTTTGGCCTCCAAGGTACATAGGTGCGCCATGTGCACTGCTATGCTAGGTGCATTGGTGTGCTTTTTGAAATGTGTTAGGAAATTTTTGAGGGAGTCAAAAGTGCACTGGTGTGTATGTGCACTTCTTTTGAGGTGCACTTTTCCACAGGTGCACTCATAGTTAATTGCTAGTTCCAAAATTAGAGCTTTCCATGTATTAAAAATGCATTCTAATAGTAGTTTAACTCTGACAGACACTTTTATATCAATTGAAGGCTCTCTTCTTCTTGTTTTCTCATAATTTTTTTTTTTAATGACATGTAAAGGCTCATGCATCTAATTAATGATACAAAAATGGATGGAGTCCTACTAAGCACCAGTTAGAGAGTCAATTTGTATATAATTAGTTTGTTTTATTAATTTAGAAGCATATGATTTCATAAAGATATCTCACTCTCAACACAAATTGAGGAGATGATTTCCTATAAATATAGGATTGTAATATGTAATCAAAGCTGCCATTATTTTGCAATAATATATGCTTTTGGTTCTCTCATTTGGAGTGTAGTGATTCTTGCCTAAGTGTGTCATTTTTTTGTGAATGTATGTTCATGGAATTTGATTGAGCCAAAAGATTATGGGTTATTTCTAGTTGTGTGATTCTTTAATTTTGGTGTTTGCTATGGTTTTATGAAATTTGCTAATGTATCTAGTTTGAGAAGAGATCATCATATTGTGCCTACATAGTTTTTCTTCTCGCATGAGTGCACTTTCCATGGCCTTGCAATTTAATGAAGAGTGAAACATCTTATGGTTATTGAATTCCCATCACCGATTGCATTAGTGGAATTAAGGAAGCATTTCTCTGATTTTCATTGGTTACCCATTGATTTCTTCAAATGTTTAACTCGCAGATGTGTTGTTTCCATAGCTTATGTCTGTTAGGATTTTATTTCCATGTTATTTTCTTAAACTTCTTGTCCCTTGCTAAATTAGGATTTCATATTAGTTGCATTGTTAGATTACATTTATTGAAAAATAGAAAAATATTGTTCTTTTTGTGTGTTTATTATTTTTGAAGCACCGAACAAATTTGACATCTTATCCAAAGTTATCCGAACCAGCAACGGCCTCCTCATGAACACTCACATTTATCTTCAATTTAGAAGATTCTAGTAGGCCACAAGATTTCCCAAAACCTTGGAGTTGATCCCCAAGATTGACTTTTCAAGAGAGGAGTTCAAAAGGATTCCTATTGTTAAGCATCATGCAAAAGGACAACTCAACATTAATCTCCTATAAATTTGAGAATACAAGTGAGCATTAACTGATTTGTTGTTTTATCTTGAAGTTTATATAGTTTTACCAACATTATGTAATTTTCAAGGAAAATTATTACAAATGAGGAAGTTTTGCAATATTTTTGTCTCTAAATCCTATCTCCATTGTTATCTATTGGTTATGTTGGGATTGCATAAGCAAGTTTTATGCAATCTAATGCAACTAGGATAGGTTGTATATCAATTTGTTTTTTCTTTTAATTCAAAGAATTAATTAAATGCTCCAATAAATTGATAGGGTTTCTAGTTATATAGTAGGGATATTCATAAGAATGGGTCTAGGGACAATTTCTAATAAGATTAATTGTAATGCAATTAATTAGTTCAAAAATATTTTACTAGGTAGACTCTAAATCCCAATGGATAAGGCATTGATCATACATTCAATTACATGTTGAAGAATTCATAAGGTTGCATTAGGCATAAAATATAAAATCAAATCAAATTTACTTTATTGTATGAATAGTTAAACTGTTGGTCAACACTTATTTGTAGTAATCCCTTGAATCTCATTGTTAGCTACTACTTTCAAGGATTAGTTGTAAAGTATAGAAGATATGTGACCATTTTCTTCTTTAAAGGGATAGATCTAGAAAAGAGAAACATCAATTAAATGGATTGTGAGAAAAATGTCAAATAATCAATTATATAACCATGTACCCCTATGCACCCTCCTAGGCTTTGTACAGTTTGAAGAGTAGAGAATCTTAGTGATTCTGTTGAAGTTGGAACTAGATCTAAAGCTTTCTGAGCTAAACATAGGAAGTAGCTAGCCCTTATAATGATATAAGTCCTTTGAATCTTTGTATTAGGACCTTTTCTGCCTGGTAGTCTAGAAACACCAATAGAGCTAAAGCCTTTGAGAAGATTTTATAAATATTATTGCATAGTGTTATAGGTCTAAAATCCCTTGGTACTTTTGTAAAATTATTTTTAGGGATAAGAGTTAAAAAGGTATGATTGATCTCCATTAATAATGTTCCACCATTTTTGGATCTTCTATTGCTTCCCATATGTCTATCCCAAATATGTCCTAGCATTTTGCATAAAAGAAAGCATGAAATCCATCTAGCTCTAGTGATTTATTGAAATTAAGGATGAAAAGTGAAGATTTATTAGTAATTTATTATCTTCTATTGTGACCAACTTCGAGATGGCTTCTAGCATCTTTTCCTGTGCTTTCATATTAAAGTAGTCAAAGTTGTTTAGGAGGTTCTTAAAATAATCCACAAATAATTTTTCAATATTTGTTGGGTTTTTAGTAATTTTTCCTTCTCTATCCTTGATCTTTGTGATTTTATTTATAGTTCTGTTAAATATAGTGCTATTGTGAAAACAATTTGCATTGCAATCACCTTTTGCTAATTATGTCTCTTGATTTTTTTCTCCAAAATATCTCTCCTTTTGTCAATATTTCCTCCTATTTTAAAGTGATTCTTTTTCTTTTTGATATTTTCTAGTGTCCATTCCCTTCTTTATAACATCATTGTTTAGTGTTATTAGGTTTTCTTGATTATCTAAATTTTCTTTGAATATGTTATTGAAATGTGTGTTGTTCCAGCTTAGGATATTTTCTATGATCATTTTCATCTTAGAAATGAAGCAATACATTTTTAATCCTTGGAAGTTTCCTTCTATCCACCATAGTTTTATGTTTTCCATGAATTCGGTGTCTAGGCACCACATTTTTTCACATTTAAAGGGGTTTCTTGAAGGTCTAATGGGTTCAGTTAATTTATTTCTTATCAGATAATGATCTTATCCTTCTATGGGAAAGATAGATGACTAAAGTACCATGTCTATATCTCTTAATTCTCCTTTGAAGAAATATCTATCTAGTTTTTTTGCAATGTAGGTAAAGTCTTTCCTTATATTGTTCCATGTACAAGTTCCATTACTAGTTGGAATATCTAGTAACTTATTTTTCTCTACCCACCTTTTAAAGTCAATTGTTTCCTATGAGATGTGCTGCATACCTCCATATTTTTCATCTAAGTTTAAAATAACATTAAAATCCCCACTTATAAGTATGTATTCATTGTGATAGTCTCTCATGAACATTCTTATTTCTTCCCATAAATGATTCTTATCTATGGTCTAAATTGGCCCATTTACATTGATTAGGATGATTTGGAGATTGCTCCTAATACTCTTAATTTTACATCTCATCCAGTTATGGTTTGAGATTATCATATCTACGGGTTTCATATCATACCTATCCCTCCTGATGCTCCTCTTGATTCCTGTAGGATTATTTTCCAACTTCCCAATTTCCTCCACTTATACATTTTGGTAAATATGTGACTATGTGATTAAAATTTTTAGTCACACCACTAAAACTTTTAGTTGCATGACTAAAATTGATCACATTGTACTATTTCCTTGCAATTTCTAGTTATAAGTGACTAAATAAGTGAATAACTTGTCACCAATTAAAATCACAAGATCAACCAAATATAAATGAGTAAATAGACTACCAAATAAATGACTAAATAAGAGTCTAGATAATTGGTCACTAATAATTAGTCACCTAAATGCAAGTGACTAACTAAGTGACTAGATAATTAGTGAGTTGTGTTTTATCTCTCCACTCTCTCTAAGGTTTATTTATTAGTTTATTAAGTTAGTTTTATTTTTCAAAAATCATTCAAGGATCTTGGACCTTCTCTTTCTTCTAATACCCATGGTTTGACTTTTCATCTTCTCATATATAGGACACTTTGTTAAATGGATTAGGAGAATTTACTCACCATTTTGGTCTCTTTGATCAAACTAAACTTTTTCTCTTAAGAGGTAAACCAAGAAATTTGTGGATTAATACATTTTTTTCCTAATTAGTTCTCTTCTATTTATATTGCTAACTTGGATTCTCAAAAATAAATCTACTATTCATATTTAAAAGAATTATTACTTATAACTAATACTTAAAAATATAGTTTAAAAAATTGACAATTGATTACTAATTATAAATATATTTAATAACATGTAAATACTATATTTAATAAAATATGAGAAGGTGGGTATGCATTTTGATTTCAAGGGAATTTTAGGTAATTAATTTTTAGCATGAAAAGGGTTGGAGAAATTGTAATCATATGAATGAATGAATATATAAGTAAATGAAAGATAAGCTAAACGAGTCCATACAAAATACAAATAAGACACCCTTTATAATCAAAAATCAAAAATTTAAATAATTTTTAACTTTCTCTTTCCATCGATCCAAATATGCTATTTATAGGTACTAATATTGGTACCTAAAAGGTGATAAAAAAGTAGCACCATGGCTTAGTCCCAAATTCAAATTTTTGCATTGATAACAATACCAAGATAGCATGTTATAGGAGTTATCTCTTGACAAGCTTAATTGAATCTAGTTTAGCTTAGTCAGAATCATATAACTCCTACTCTAGATCCTATCAACAATATTTCCAATTAGAATAATATTTTATTAATTATTCTCTATTTAATACCATTTTTAAAAAAGTATTTATTTCCTTTCTATTCTATAAGTCATTATAGTAATTCGATACTAATAAGATTAAAAATACATCTAAAAAAATACTCATATTAAATATAACTTAAAAAATGAAAAAATGATGATAATATCTAAAGGTGCCAAAGTAAAATTAGAGAAAAGTGCCAAAAATTGTTATGCCAAAAAGGTGGAAAATTTGCTACATTTCTAAGAAATTAGAATGTACATGGAAACCCAGGGTTACATCAAGCCAGTCATGGGGGAGGGAAGAGGTTGTAGAGATTTTACTCAACCATTTGGTGGAGCTTGCAATTTTGTTGATTACAACAATTGAAATAATTGTATTCAAGGCTTCCTTGGCTGATGATATAGACATCATTGATATTGATATGTTTGAGCATTTGTTATAGCCTAATTCTTGTGAGATGTGTAGGAGGAAAATCCAATGTCCAAACATCTTTACACTATTTTGTCTTCAACAAATACATCGATATGTTAAGACTATAAACCCTACAAATCTTTTCCTTCCTTTTTAACGATAAATTAATTGATAAATATGGTGAAATATTTGAAAACATGTTTTCACATCATTTCACTTGACCTAAAAATGGAATAAAGAATCTTCCTAAAAGTTCTTTAAACAACATGTTATGCATTAGAGACACTTCAAATTTTGTTTTGTAATTTTATTCAATATCAAATACTGAACTAGAAGAGAAGATGAAGAAATTAAGTTTAGAAGTGAATGCCTGACCATATCATGTAAAATATGGTGAAGCTTTGATCAATACTCTTAAATTCAATCTGTAGCAAACTTATTCCCAAAGTAGGGAGAGTAAAGAAGGATGTGGAGATAGTAAAGTGGATGATACATCTTCTTTTTTTTAATGGTAATTTAGGTGATTTTCAATCTCTCATCTACAAAGAAAACAAGGAATTGAGAGATCAAAGGACTTTTAGGGTTTGGATAAGCAATTATGTATGCATGCTTTTTCTTTCTTGCAAGCATCTTTGCATCTATAGGGAATGTGAGGTATGTACAATAGTTTCCCTCTTTTGTTGCCAATTAAAAAAGGAAGTATGTCTATCCTCATGTCATAAATTTCCTCATTGAATGAATGCAATTATGATTTCCTAGGGCACAAGTTGGATCAATTTAACCTTTTTTCATTGATTACATCTTTGTTATGATTGAATAGTTATGTTTGATCACAACCTAGTAGTTTATTAGAATATGGCCTAGATACTTTTATTTAGAAGGTCTACAAATGCTGATTCTCAAACCAAACAAGCATATAGGTTAGTGTTTCTAGTGACATCTACAGTGTTTTTGTTAACCACAAACTTGCATTTTTTAGATAAGTGTTGGAATGTGTCCTCAAAACTTTTCTATACCATCATTAGGCTCAACTATTATTTGTATTTTTGTATTGTTATTACAACATAGAATATCTACTTCTTTAACCTTCTAAATGATTTCATTATTTTGAACATTAATCAGTCTACCTATTTGTCAATCACTTTGTATATCTTCCAATGACCCCTCACTTAAAAAATTCTCTCCCCATATAAAATGTAGCTTCTTGCGCAATTTCTTCATTTGGAGGAGCCTTAATATCTTCTATGAAAAACTCAACCTCATCATCATGTGCTTCAATCTTATGTACACCCTCTATGACTATATAGCCTTTACAATTTAATTGATTTGTGCTCAAATCATTTGGCTCTAAAATTAGTGGTTCCTTTGAAAAATGAATCTATCTCTTACAATGTCAATGTTGTACACACATAAACAAGCCCCTCTCGCTCATTATCATCACTTCCAAGTTCTATCATTTTTTTAGTGGGAATGCATAATTCTTCTAGCATGTGGTCATTAATTCCAAGTTGCTTGCTAAGTTTGCTAAAAATTGTCTTACACTATTCCTCAGTTAGAGATCCAACATAATGAGAGATAATTTCAAAATCCTTACCAAACATAGCCACAAAATTAGCAAGAAAGTCCCTCTTATCATTAGTCCAATCTACATAGAATTCTTGACACCATTCTTTAGAGGAGTATTGTATTTTATTACTTTGCATAACTATAGTTATTAAGGGAAAGTTACTACCCTTCATGAATGAACTTGAAAGACTATTCTTATGGAGGACTTCAAATTGATCAGCTCCACTGATTATATAACAACATAGACTTCTAACATAAACATAACATTGTGTCAGAGCTAGTTTAGATAATAACATTAAAATAAGCCTGCTATTTCATCTACTATATTCCAAAAAGCTTTTATTTTTTTCTTTAACTTCTGTTGAACACCCCATATCTTATACCCCATCTTGAAATATAATACAATTGAGTGATGGAACCACCACCACCAAAAAAGGATTAATTTTTTTGAAGCAACATGGACCATCATGGTGCATGTACTATTCTATCAGTCAATTATTTTCACCAAGCTTCAAATGCTCTTCAAAAAATGCTAATATGAAGTTCATAAAGGAGTAATTAGGACTTAAATAAATGCAAATGTAATATAAACATGTATGTTTACTTAAGAATGAATTCCCTTGAGTGCATTATAATTTGTTTGGTGCTTGGGTACTTGGATTAAATCCAAACCTATAATGTAAAGAAATGGTTTTAACGGAGAAGTTTAAAACAAGTATTTTATAGGCATATGGAAACACTGGTTGAAAAACATTAGTTCATTTATAATTAAATTAGCATCAGGTATCCCCATAATTAGAGGAACAAGGGTAATTTTGGGCAATCATGCCAATGATGAGAGGAAAATACTACAATTGGCTAAGAGGTGATTTATCGTGATAATAATGAGTTAAAACATTTTACCATCATGACATGTTTTGTATTTATGAGATATTCAAGAAAGTTGGTTATACTTATACTAGACTAAGAGTCAATACTTGAAATTGAAGATAGCTTTATAGTACATACTAGTACATACTTATAATACTTAACAACTTCTTGACTATGACTGCATATTCTCTCATAACCAAACCATCTAGGTGAAGCCTTAACCAACCATGAGATCACATGTTGTTCCATTGTTTATGAGTTCACCTCTTTTTCTTCTCATTTCATTCTTCAAAATTCTTTAAGGGTACTTGCCATCACAATATCTAATAGAAACTATTGCTCATTAACTTAAAATAGGGGTTTCCATTAAGACAAATTAAGTCCTTTTAGGCCACATAGATTTTCATGGACCAATAGAGTTCTTTAGTGCGTGAGAAAAATCAACAGTTATAGTCAAAAAGTTCTAGGGATGTAAACCTCCAATAGCCATTACCATTTAAGTTTTGCAGCATCAGTGATACTTAGTAGGATATAAGAAAATAATTTTTGAGTGTTATCTAGAGTATGTCAGGGAAGATAGAAACCCTCACCAGTAGCCATCATCACCAGGTAACAACATGATTAAATCTGGTGGTCTAGATTCCAATCAGTATTTAGCTTCATCCTAGGATTAAATCTAAATATTAGGATGTCTAGTGAGTTATGTTAGTGATTTATGGACTATCATGGATATCAAAAGTATAAATACAATTTACTATTCTTAGTTTTCCTACATTATATTTTGTATTTGTAGCTACTAGAATATGTCATAGGGTAGGATCACTGATAAAATCCCCTACCACTAACCCAAATTAAGGATTTTTAAGAAACATAATCTTTCAAATAGCACATTTTTCATGAAAACTCAAAGAATTCATATGCCGAACACATCGAATTCTAAATTTGGGTATTCAAGGCAATAAATTCTAACCTACCTTTATCCACATTACCCCAACTTATCTTGTGGATTAAATAAAATAATAGATGTTATCATATCAAATAAGTATCCTATCTTATACTTAGTAGATAATATTTCTTATATTTACTAGTTGTGAGTGTATTGAAATTATGTCACAAAATTCAAAATTTTAGGTCTATAGATAGTCATGTACCATTGAGGAGTCTAGCTAGATATGTTTAGAAAACACTTTTACACACTTTCATGCACTATTGAAAATTAAAATAAAATATAGTTACAACCAAGTCTGCATGGTTGGACTCACCAAGTTTGGTGGGTTTGACTAGATTCACTGGGTCTATAGGTCCCAAGTTTACTAGCATCTTCTAGGATAACCTAGTAAGTTTAGACATGTCAAGGTGAGTTCTTTAACTCTGGTATAGACTCCTTACAATATTCCAAACATAAAAATAGTTTGAAAAATATTACATAAACTATATTGGACCCTTAAACAAAGTTGATATTATCAAAACAAAAATGAACAAGTTTTCATTCTAAAATCTAAATAAATGAAGAAAAAGAATGTCATGGTTAGGGAAGTTAAGAAACTTTTCATACAACAATATTCTCTCTCCCTATTTTAACTCAAATGACTTACGTCAAATGGCAATTCCAATTTCTAGTTTTAACTAAAATTTCTTCCTATTCATTACAAGTATTGGAAAAAAGTGGAATATTAGTTTTTATTTGATAAAAATAGAAGAATTCATACATTGGTCTAAACTAATATTAGAAATACTTATTATAATGATAGAATGCTACACCAGCACTGTAACAACAACACTATGCTAAAGATATCATAATCTCATTATAGAAAAACTGATATGGTGAAGTAAACACACCATACTGATTAAAATGCAAACAACAAATTTCCTTTTAGAAATTCTTAAGTTTCTTTTTGGTTCATTTAATTTAATATTTTTCCACTGATAAATACTATTAAAAAAAAAATCTATAAACAATAAATAATATGCCTCGATTGCATTTTTCTTCTTGGCAATAAATGTATTTGAGATAGAAAAAAATATTTTGGAGATCAAAAATATCTCCACAAATCTTATACACAAAATTTACTCTTCATTGAAGATCAACAATCTTCATTTAATGATGTCATAAAGTAGCGTGTGTTGAAATCCCTTCAAATCTTTCTCAGAGGCCCAATTCATTCCCTTTTACCCAATTATCAGGTATATAGCTATTACTAAAAAAACTAGTCTTATGCTCTGTAACGATAAATTTTAAGCACCATGTATGCAAATTCTTATGTAAAATACTGTGAAAATGTAAATTTTGAACTACCCATCTCTCCAAAACATCTCTATTGGGGATTTAGCGGCTCATTATTTTCTTTTGCAACCCTAGACTCCCTTTCAAACTACTCTTTTCTTGTGTCATCTATGAGTACTATTACTTTGATGAAGCATAAACAATCCTTCTTGGGTCCCTATATAGTTTTATGAGCTTCAATAACCTCATCTTCTATTTTAACATTAGTAGTCTAATATTTCCCTTTAACATTATAAATGGCATCTACTAGACCAATGTTAGTTCTAGTTCTTTATGATATTATATCATGGATTCAACCTTGATTGTGTAACCTCCATTATTGATAAAAATATGATACTTCTCTAGCTAGATTGAACCATGGTGGGAATATCCTAGGTTGCTACCTGAAAGATTTTGTCACTAATGTAGGAAATAAATCGCTTATCTAGAGTGGCTTGAGCATATCCCAATGTATCTCCAATAGATCAACCAATTGATCCATACTACATCTAGAGATTATACCCACATTTCTCTAGGATTTTAAGCTTTTGGAAATTGAATCAAGATTCACTAGTTTCTACAATGATAGTTGTCTCATGTAATAGCATGGATTGAATGTGTTCAAATAACACATTGACTCTAAGATTCTAGTTTAGATAACCTTTTAAGGGAACACCATGAGATACCAAGATACACTAATAATTCTAGAAGTCTTTTGTATTTCTCTTCAACTTCTTTGCAAGGGCTTCTAAGAAGTCTTTCATTACAATAAAACTAAAAATATATAGGTCCACTTATGATAGTGACCCTCTTAGGTTGCACGATTATAGATTTATCATTCTTCAAGAGAAATGAATATCCCACTAAACTAGAATCATTGAAAATGGGTCCCACAAATAAGTAAGAATATGTAGACTCAATTATTTCAGCACAAAATATAGTACTGATGGCACCCTAGTAAGTTCCTATGTAGTGTTGAAGAGTCTCTAAAACCTTACCTATAGTAGATGGCTTTTCAAGCACAACATAACCTGAAGAATTCACCAATTCCATAAATGCATATTTTTCCTTAGCAACCATGAGTTTGGACTACCAACCAACACTAACTTAATTTCTGCATTTAGGAACTTTATAGTAGTTTCCACATTTGCTTCCAAACTTCTTGGATTGCTTATCTTGGGAGTGAGACAAAATTAAATAGGCTCATGAGTGAATGTATTGTGGGGAATTCTAGGGATATGATAACTAAGGCTAATATAAAATGACTTAATCTCCATAAGAATTATAGAAAAGGCATGATCAATGAGCTCATTAGCATCATCCGAATTATTCATAATTACCTAAGTATGTGTTACAGTCTGAAAGCATTGATACTCATGGATAAAGTCAAGAAGCCCAATGGTATGATGAAGAATTTAGTTGGTTCCATAGTCATAACTATGCATTTTTTAATGTGAGTATTGCATGAATTCTTTTTCAATGATATAAAACATTAAAATAAAAAATTCAAGGAGGATTCATTAGCAAAATAAGTAAATGCAAAACATGCATCATCTAATATTATGAAACAATTCAACCTGTTAGTGTAGTTTTTTATTTTTCCTATTTTGCTAGGTTTTTCCTACACTTTTAATAATCTTGCTTAGGTTAATAAAGCATGTCTTATTAGGTGAATGGTTGTGAGGTGTCACCTTCCTACATGTGAGCATCAATTAGCTATCTTGGGAAGATACTTTGCTATCTTTAGTCTGATAGATGGTTGCTCCTTATTGGTTGGTGTTGCCACCTCCTCCCTCTTCCTAGCCTATATAAGCATGCTACCTGGCTTGTATTTGCATCTCTTATTTTTGCATCCTCTTAATGCTATTTTTCTTCTAGCATTTGCATTACTCTCTTGGAGACTAACTCTATGATGCTATTTTAATTTTGTATCATTTGCATTCATAGTTTAGACATTTACTCTTTGCACTAGTTTTCTGGGTTATTAATCTTATCAGATTCTAACATGGTATCAGAGCTTTTCTATGTGCAAGAGTAGATTTTAGTTTCCTTATTTGAGAGATTCGGGGGGGGGGGGAAATAAACTGTATTGTAGTTTTTTGAAAAATGAAGTATGATCTTCTCTTTCATCTTTGGATGATCCTGAGAATCAGAAAAGTTTTGACAAAAATAGTTTTTCTCTGGTCCTGAGAATCAGAAAAGTTTTGACAAAAATAGTTTTTCTCTGGGCTTTCAATCTCAAATCTGACAACCAACTTGCATATTTGGAGTTTTCAATCAGTTTTGCAGGTTTCAGCATGCCATTGATGGACTTAAGAAGCTGATCCAGCATTTTCATGTCATATTTTGGTTGCTGGGGTCATTTTTAAATTTTTGGAGCCATTTTTTACTGTTAAAGGCATTTGATTTACACTACAGCAACATCTTCTATACATCAGCAAGAAAAACGCTTTCTGGGTTTTGTTCGCAGCCCCAAAAAACCATCTAGGTATCTTTTAGATTTTGCATGCAAGCTTTATATTTTGCAAAATCAAGCATGCAAAGCTACAGCCATACCCCTCTCCATTGGCAGTCACAGATTTGAATGCAGTATTCAAATGTCTTGTTCTTGCTCATACGGACTCTGATTTTGATGATTCTTATTATGAACTTGGCTATTTTTTTGTGCTCTATCCACTAGTGGAGTTGTTTTTTGATTTTCATGCATGAATTCTTCAGAAATTGCAGATTCTCAGCCGTGACTATGCACAGTTCTCATTTTGGAAACTTCGAAGAATCATAACTTTCTCATACGACCTCGTATCGAGGCAATTTTTTTTTGAAAGTGCATGATTTTTCGAGTAGATCGCAGTGCTGCTATTTGTTTCCTTGATTATTGTGCCCGAGTTTCACTTTTAGCATATGCTCTTCATGAGGGTTTGTAATGCATTGAAATCAAGACCACTAAGTATTTCTTTCTAGTGGTAGTTGTAAACGCACTAAAATAAAGTGCCAAATCATATTTTTTGAGGGGGGTTCTTTGATTGAATAAAGAGGGGGGGGGGGGGGGGCATTGTCATGGCTGGGTTCTCTTCTTTCTAGCATTTCTTCTCTACATTTCTTCATCATGGATCAAACAAATATGCCCATCCTAACTCCATACAATTACTTTGAGTGGAAATCATGCATGAAAATTCACTTAAGGAAAGCTGGATTAAATAGGATAACTATGGGACTTGAAATTGAACCTGCTAAAGATGAAGATAAGCCTAAGTGGTTTAACAAATGTGATGAGGCATTTGGAACATTGTGTTTGTCTGTTTCTCTTGACTTGCTATTTCACATTAAGTCTTTGGATACACCAAATGAAGTATGGACAAAGCTAGAAACACTATTTGGCACACAAGATTCAATGAGGGGTCATATGTTGGAAAATGAATTAATTAGTTTGAGTCCAGGCAATTTCAACACAATCCAAGATTTCTTCACCAAATTGAAATCACTAAGGCTGCAGTTAAAACAATGTGGAATTGAAAAGAAAGATGAACAACTGATTCTCAGTATTCTCTCTAAGCTAAGTTTAGAATATTCTGTGTTTGTCTCTACCTTCTATGCTACTAAGGGTGCACTTGGTACTCAATTCACCATGCCATCTCTAAATGATTTTTCTATCAATCTCACTCGAGAACAGGACAAGCTAATCCAGATGGGCATTCTCAAGTCCTCTAAGTCACATGCCTTGGCTGCCAACCAAGGCACAAAAGAACAACAAGGAAAAAGTAGTAACAACAATAGTAAGGACATGAAACAAAAGAATAGTGAGGAGAAGAAGGATCAGATGCTGGTTTCTTCAAAAGCAACTATTGATACACCATCTTCCAAGGGCAATAAGCCTAAGAAAGAAAAGGTCAAATGTGCTTATTGTAAAAGACCTGGTCATGATGAACATAAATGTTTGCAGAAACAACTTGATCACTTGACATACATTCTTGAGAAGAATAATATCGGTGTTCTTGAGTCTATCAAACAAAGTTCTAATGAAGGGTCTAACAAGGAAAAAGAAAATAGCAAGGGGAAAGGAAAGGGCAAGGGCCTTTTTGCAGTTGCTTCCTCACCATCCACTTGGATTCTTGATTCAGGTGCTTCACACCCAATGGCTTCATCTAAGGAAGAACTTGCATCCTTGGAGCTATGTACTATGCCTTCTATTTTGATGGGTGATAACACTCTTGTTGAGGTGTGTGGAAGAGGGTCTGTTGATGTGGGGGATGGTACATTCCATGATATTCCTTATGTACCCTCATTGTCAACTAATCTCCAATCAGTACACTAGATCACTCACACAGGTTTAGGCAAGTGGGTTGAGTTCACTCCTAGTTTAGTGGAGATATGTGAGTTGCACAATGATTCTACCGTTGCAGTTGGGAGAGCAGATCATCAGTCACAACTCTATATGTTTTCTCACTTTGTTCCTGATCCTTCTTTGACTATTTTGCTCACTCACTTTAATGATGTGAGCAGATTATGGCATGAGCGGTTTGGCCATCTTAACTTTCACTACTTGCATCAGCTTAACCAACAGAGCATGGTCACAGGGTTGCCTTCTACTTTGACATTGGAGTCACTTGGAATACATGATAGATCTTCTGATGGGTCAGATTCACTTGAGCAGTCTTCTACCTCCACTTTTGATGTAGAGAGTGATTCAGAGGACTCACCTCCTTCCTCTCCTAGTCATCATTCATAGGTTGATGATTCTCCTCTAGATTCTCCATCTTCTAGTCCACTTTGGGCTAGACAGATGTTGCAGCTTGCAGGTGATTGGGTTGGGGATCCATCAGACACCAAGCAGACTCATTTACAATTCCAAGATGCTCTACATATCTTCATTGCTACTGCCTCAAATCCACAGTCCTTTCATGAGGCTTCTGGTTTTTCTAAGTGGGATTTAGCTATGCAGGAAGAGTATAGTTCCTTGATGAGGAACCACACTTGGGATGTTATCCATTTTCCTAAGGGAAGAAAACTTGTTCGATGTAAGTGGATCTACCGGACAAAATTTGCAAGCTTTGTTGGGGGTGTGGGATGCTTCATCTTTTGGGGGGGGCTCTTCCTCTCACTTGGAGTCCTAATTTTCTTTGGGGAGTCTCTTTTCTCTCTCTTTTGGGGGAATTTTATGTACATGGGTACCTCATCAGGCTTGACTTGCCGGGACCCATTTCTACATCCACCTAAGCTTCGCTTATGGGGGGGTGTTAGTGTAGTTTTTTATTTTTCCTATTTTGCTAGGTTTTTCCTACACTTTTAATAATCTCGCTTAGGTTAATAAAGCATGTCTTAATAGGTGAATGGTTGTGAGGTGTCACCTTCCTACATGTGAGCATCAATTAGCTATCTTGGGAAGATACTTTGCTATCTTTAGTTCGATAGATGGTTGCTCCTTATTGGTTGGTGTTGCCACCTCCTCCCTCTTCCTAGCCTATATAAGCATGCTACCTAGCTTGTATTTGCATCTCTAATTTTTGCATCCTCTTAATGCTATTTTGCTTCTAGCATTTGCATTGCTCTCTTGGAGACTAACTCTATGATGCTATTTTGATTTTGTATCATTTGCATTCATAGTTTAGACATTTACTCTTTGCACTAGTTTTTTGGGTTATTAATCTTATCAGATTCTAACACAACCCACATATAAAAATTAGTTATTTTGGTGCTTCTAGTCTAGCTAGCACAAAATGAGACAAGGAATAAACAACTTGCTATGGTCTTGAAGAAGGCATATCTTGACAAAAGTCAATCTTCAAGAAGATAAGATCAATACACTTGTCAGCATGATACATTTATGTGGTTGTTGTAATGTTAATCCTAGTGATACTATTGGGAGATTATAGCTTCGGTTAGATAAAAAAACACTAAACACTAACTATAGAAACTATATACATATGTGCATGTATGCATATATATCAATTCACAAGATCAACTGATATAGATGCGCACATACACATACATATAAGTATTATAAATATCTTGTCATTAAAATAGTGATCATCCTTGTATTTCTCTTAATTTGTTCATATAAAACTAAGCATGAAGAAATCTATACGTTAATATTTTATCCCTTGGAAATCAAACAAAGACTTTTAAAAAAACTTTCATTCTACAACTTTGCCGCCCATTTTCTTTTTGAATTTTGAATGATGGAGGGCCCTAAACCTCCGGATCTACCACCATGCCTGGACCTGCAGCTGGTGCTTATGGTGTGTAGAGATGTAGACCACTTGATTGGCGATGGGTCCATTGATGCAGATGGGTTGGGTAATGTCAAGTCAGCTTTGGAGGAAGGATGGTCAAGAGTGGACATCCCTGAGCTGGGGGGAGGAAGTTTTCCTTGCTGTCAGCAGGGGGTGCCCAAAAGTTGGATGTGGGTTCTATATTAGGATAGAAGAGTGTGCTCATGGGTACCAAGATGTCCAACCCCAACACACAGAACCCCAAGGTAACTCATGGACAAGAAGGTCTTGTGATTGCACTCCCTGATAGTATGATGGATAATGTGACTTCTAGCATCAAACTTTGTGATGTAGGAAGATTTGTTGCTTTTTGCCCTTCTATTGAGACGATAAGGAAATGGGTGGACCATAAGTGGAAGGTCAAAGGAATTGTAAGTGTTTTTGCCATGCCAAGTGGTCTTTTTTGTTTCATATTTACCACAGAAGAAGATCTCAATGCAGTTCTTTCTGGGACTTGGTATTTTGGGAAGCATTGTCTGGCCCTAACTAGATGGCATCCAGGCTTTGATGCTAGTTTGGAGCTAAACAAAATTTCCCCAGTATGGGTAAGATTACCTGGCCTCCCTCTAGAATTTTGGGATGAAAGGATATTAAGATGGGTAGGGAACTCTGTTGGCCATTTTGTTACTACTGACAAAGTGACAAGGCAAAAATTGAGACTTGTCTATGCTAGATTCTGTGTGAATGGATCACTGAATAGAACACTACCTACTGTGGTCACTTTAAAAACTAAATGGGGTGAGAGAGTTTAGCCCATAGAATATGAGAATGCAGGCTTGTTTTGCCAAAGATGTGGGCAATTTGGTCACCTTATCATGGATTGCAAAGCTAAAATGAAAAAAGATAAACAGAAGGAGAGCTCTCCAGGGATAGTTATGGATACCATTGGGGAACCTTCAGTACTAACTAATAAGATAGTAACGAAACCTTCTATGACCTTGCCCAATATGACCTCCATGCAGGATAACTATTTGAGTCATAGGGGAAAGGATACTAAGGAAGATGAGAAGGCACCAAAGGAATACCCTTTCAAAAGA
Organism: Cupressus sempervirens; assembly: GCA_028749045.1. NCBI lineage: Eukaryota > Viridiplantae > Streptophyta > Pinopsida > Cupressales > Cupressaceae > Cupressus > Cupressus sempervirens. The sequence continues at coordinate 307,552,675 of CM053785.1, read as the reverse complement.
GATTTGGAGGATCTTCTGGGCTCACCTTTGGTGAGGACTTCAGCGGAGGAGTGTCTAGAAGATGAAGAAATAGAAGGAACCAACACTCTACAGGATTTGAAAATAACCCAGATAGGGGGGAGAAAGCTTGAAACCCCTTCTAAGGAGAAAGGGGTAACCCCCTCTATTATGGGCTCCTCAACAACACAGGGGGGGGACCATAAGCTTAAGGAAGGTTATTTAAGGGAGTTAGTTTGCACCCCTATGAGGATGGTCAAGGCCTCATAGGCTAAGATAGCGGCAAGAGTAATGGAAAGCATTGATAATATGGATAAGGAGATGAGCCCCTCTTCACCTCAGGAGGAGGATAATGGTGAATGGGAAGTGCAAAAGAAGAAGAGAAGGTGGGGGAGAAAACTAGATATTGGAGTATCAGGAACAACAGGAAGACCATCAAGCAGAGTTACCAAGACAAAGAAAACTGCTAGAGATGTAGCCAGTGGTAAAAAACTTACACTGGAGATAGTAACAAAAGGTAAGAAATGAAACTCCTTTCATGGAATATAAGGGGATTGAATAATCCCCAGAAGAAGTATGCTCTTAAGCAATTAATATCTCAGGAAAAAATAGACTGTGTGTTAATTCAAGAGACAAAAATGTCTAGCTCAAATTTTGATAAAATTGCTAGCTATATCTGGCCAGGGGCAGGGTATTTACATAGGGATTTAGATGGAGCATTAGGGGGAATTCCTACCATGTGGAGTCTAAACTCATTGAAGGGCTATGAGATCTAGAAGGAAAAAAACTTTATAATTACTCATTTCCAATCGAATAGCTACAGTTGGAAATTGATTAATATCTATGCACCTAATAGTAGATTAGGGAGGAAGGAAATGTATGACAATTTGATAAGGATATTTGAAACTATGTTGGAAGAGCAATAGATGTGTATGAGTGATTTCAATACTCCTCTTTACCATTCAGAGAAGAGGGGAGGCAACAGAGAATGTCAGGAGAGCTTGCAAGACCTAAGTGAATTTACGAGGAAGTTGGACTTCATGGATGTGGAGCTAAGGGGTAACCTATACACCTGGACTAATAATAGGAAAGGTGAGGATCTCATTTAGGTTAGGTTGGATAGATTATTATTGTTAGGGAATTAGAATAGCATGGATAACTCCTACTTGCAGAATCTCAACAAAACAATGTCTGACCACTCACCCATTTTATTCCATTGGGAGGATGGCTTTAAAGGGGGAAAGAAACCTTTCAAATATGAAATAATATGGGAGTCACATTCAGAATTCAAAGATAAGATTTAGGAGTGGTGGAATATAAGAATAGAAGGTACTGCGATGTACAGACTTACCCAAAAACTTGATAATATTCGAAGAAATGTTAGAGCATGGGCTAAAAGTTCATTTGGGGACCTTTTTAAAAGTAAAGGAGAAGTAGAGGAAAAGCTAAAAAAACTTCAAGGGGTTATTGTAGAAGGGAATAGATCGAAGGAGAATATTCATGAAGAGCAAAAACTTAGAAGGAGGTGGAAAGAGATCCTCCAAAAGGAGGAAATTAGTGGATTTGAGTTGCATTAAAGGTGTCAAACCAACCACTAATGCTGAAGTTGAGGTTATACAGCAATTTTTTGATGATACCTTCCTATTTGGGGAATCTTCAATCATGGAGGCTAAAGCCTGGAAAATGATTTTAGATAATTATGAAGAAAGCTCAGGGCAATGGGTGAACTACCATAAAAGCAAGATTTATTTCTTTAACACTGATTTTTTACTTCAAAGAAGGATTAGGAAAATCTTGGATTGCTAATCCACTTGCCTCCTAGACACTTATTTAGGCCTCCCCCTCACTACCAAGGAGGTTTCTAATGAATTTTGGAATACAATAGTGGAGAGAATTCAAAAGAAGCTTGCAGGGTGGAAAGGGAAGATATTAAGCAATGCCGAAAAACTACAACTGATTGCTGCTACTCTTCAGGGAATCCCTATTTATTTCTTATCCATATTTAAGATTAATCTAAATATGACTGAGAAAATTGAGAGAATTCAAAGGAATTTCCTATGGTCAGGGACTAAAGAGAAAAATAAATTGAATCTGGTCAACTGGGAGGATGTGTGTAAACCAAAAGCTAAGGGAGGGCTTGGAATTAGAAGAATGAAAGACCTTAATAAAGCTCTTCTCACAAAAATTGGATGGAGAATGGTAGAAGGAAACATGGGATGGGGAAATATTATGAAAGCTAAATATTTGTCTAATACCTCCTTTTGGTGGAACCTATATAATAATGACCTCTCGGGAGGTTCAAAGATCTAACAGAACATTGTTAGAAATAGAGGGTTGCTAATAGAAGGATCGAGGTGGATTGTGGGAAATGGCTTCAATATAAGGTTTTGGGAAGACAAGTGGATGGATGGGAAACTGGTGGCCTTAAGTAAATATAGTGGTTTAATGGAACTCCTTAAGGAGGACATAGGGGTTAAAGTGGAAGACTACATTGATCAGGAGAGGAGATGGAAGAAGCTATATAAGTAGGACTATCTGTGAGAGATAGTTATTCTCATAGAGGAACCAGAAGAACTAATAAAGCAACAGAGACTCCCATTATTGCCATAGGAGGATATCATGGCTTGGGATTTAACTCCGAATGGGAACTTCACTATTAAATATGCTTATACCTTAATGTTCAATAAGGAACTATGCCCAACTATGTGGAGCAAGGTATGGATCAGTAACCTTATACCTAAGATTAATTTCTTTTGGTGGACAGTTCAACATGGAAATTTTTTAACAATTGATAATTTGAAAAAAAGGGGATTCTACATAAAAAACCATTGCTACCTTTGTGAACAAAAAGAAGAAAGTATTTACCACCTTTTCATTGAATGTCAGTTTGCGGTTGACATCTGGACTAAGGTTTGGGATAGATTGGGGGTGGCTTGGGTCATGAAAGATAACTTGGGACAGTTTGTGGACAATTGGGATTGCCCATTCCATCATCGAAGACTAATCCTTTTATGGAAGATTATCCCACCATATGTATGCTAGCACATATGGAAAGAAAGGAATAACAGGATATTCAGGGAGTAAAATAGGACAGTTGAAGTGGTTTTTGGAGTGATGAACAAACTGTTGAAGGAAAATCTAAGGGTAGCTAAATACAAGATGCCAAAGGAGGAACCCAGAAGACTTGAAGTCATTGTGGCTGAGAATTGGGGTTGTCAAGAGGATTTCTTCCTATTTGATAACTTTGCTAGGAGGAGGAGACAACAGAGAATATGGAGACCACCCACCATCACACAGTATAAACTAAATTTTGACGGAGCTACAAAAGGAGGATAGGGAGCGGTTGGAGGTGTGCTAAGAGATAGGAATGGTTGAGGTGTGCTGGGAAAATTTAGTTGATATCAACGAAAATCTAAGGATGTTGATATCCAAGGAAAATGACAGCAAAATTCAAAATGGTGATCACTAAATTTAAAAGTAAGGCCAAATTTGGCAAAATGGAGAACTTTGTTGCTAAATTAAACTTTAGCATTTTGGAAATAAGAGACAGACATGGTCATAGAAATGACAAGTGGAGTAATTACAAAGTAAGGAAATTGTCTTTTCATAATTATGGAAACTCGTTGCAAGCTTCGATTCGCTCTCCAAAAAGGAAGTATGATAGATATTATGTATTGGGATGTTAGAAATTGATGGGGAGAGAAAATTAGATTTTTTAATACCCACAAATCTCATAATAAGATGTTATGGGATTTTGGAGCACATCATACACGGGTCTGTAATTTTGATCCCTATTTCCTCAAAGGATTTAAGCAAGAGAGTAGCCATAGAGAATTTGAAAGTGATAAAGTTCTGATGCATATTTGTGAAGAAGAGAGGCTAAATAGTGGACGAATTGAAATGGGAGGTGATTTGAATCGGTTGGAACCAATGAGATTAGAGAACTTCAAGGATAGGATGGCGACCTGGTATCTTCTAAAAGAAGGGGATTTTTTGCCCTATATGATGTCCATGGTTGGGTATGATGAAAATTGTGTGTTACAATTTGTGAATAATTGGAACAATAGGAAGGTTACAATCAACGACATTACATTTGAAGTCACGAAGGAGGTAATTGCCATGACAATAAGACTCGCAGTGAAGGGCAAAAAATGGAAGAAAGTCACCAAGGTCTCAGATGAGGCTAGCATGAATAACTTCTTTGTGGAGAATGAGGAGCTGATTTTCTATAGAGGAGGGTTTAAAAGGGATAAGTTACCTAAGCCCTGGGATGATGTGTGTCTGGTCCTGATGAAGTATCTCACACTGGAAGGCAGAATAAACCACAGGGATAGAAAATGAAGGAAGTTGCTACAAAGAAGGTCGAGGAGCATAAATAGGAGACTAAGGTGGTGGAGGAGCATTACATGAACCTGGAGGAAAGGGTCAAAGCTTTGGAGGAGGGGTTTTTCACCTTCTCCAAGTTTGGACTTAAAGTTACTCATGCTACTGCTACTACCCTCCAATTACTGGCATGTGAGAAGGAGGAAGTTGGCTTGGACATGGAGGACAAAAAATTAATCTTCAAGTTTCTTGCTGATGACTGGGCCCAGATTCTACTTCATGCAAGGGGAAAAGGGCAAAAAGATATCTAAGTCTTTTTTAGTTCTGTTTAGTTATGGGGATCTAAGGATCCAAAGACTTTATATACTTTTATGGCAGTTATGGTTTTGCTGGTAATCAGCTATATTTAAGATTTTATTAGGATTGGGTGCCTTTATGGACTTTTTGGTTAGTAGCTAGGTTGTTTCCTTTCTGGTTTTAGCTTTCTGGTTTATGGTATAAGTCTCTACCTGCTGTTACTCCTGTTCTATTTGTCTATTTTTGTTACTGGCTGGTAATGTGCTGGTTATTAGCCTTTTGACTGTTAAGGGCCAACCCCCTTTTTTTTGGTTGCTTTTAATTTAAAAAAAAAAAGAATTTTAAAAAAATAGATAGCCATATTAGTGGTTTCAAAAAAAAAATAGTTACAGTTTATTTCCACTTCTACAAGCACATAAGTTTCTCAATTTAGTAGAACACATAAATTGGATGTCATTATGGAGAACATACTTGAGAAGTAAAGTGACAATCAATGTACCAAAAAAGAAACATATTTAGAATATCAAATAGAATCATTGCAAGTCTTTCAAGCCCAAGTCCAAAGCCCATGCAATGATTCTTAAGCTACCATTGGCATTTATTATTTTCTTTCTCAATTACTCCACAACCCAACACCTCCATCCACTTCTCATGAGTGACTGATCTAAAGTAAAAAGAGTTAATTCTCAACAATCATCTTAAACATTTGAAACATCTTTCAATTAAAAAAATTGCAATAAAATTCTTAAAATTAGAAAAGAAAGGAGATGAACCAATGTTGGTGTATCAAAAAATGCTATTACTCTATCAAATATAATGCTTCATACTTATCTTTCTATTTAAGCTCATCTAAATAGTCCTTTAACTATTTGTTTATATTAATTACACACCACTTCTTTAATTATGTCAATGCTAAGAGTCCTTAATCAAGGAGAAACCATGCTTCTTGGGAAATTTTATATGTATTATTGTTGATAAACAAGTTCTTCATGCATAATTATTACTATTTATATATATATATATTGATATTAGAAATACATATTGCTACTCCAAAATTTTTTTTACCATAAGTTAATTCAATTAATCTAAAAATTGTTCATTCCTTCATGCTTCACTGTCATGCTCATAATTATGTCTATTAGATACTAATCATCTTCATGGTGAAACACGACTATACCACTAGTTAATGCCTTTAGGATTGATTGACTTCCTCTAGCAATCACCACAGTTTTCAATATTTTTGTTTGTTCTTCAAACAACAATCACATAATCTAGAATCACAATTTAATCATTGCTAGATCAGCAGTGGCACCAATACCAATACCAAAATACTTCATCTCTAAAATTGTAGCCCCTACATATCCCTTATTACTTGTTCACTGAATGATTTGTATGATTTGGTGACTCACTTCTCCCCAAGCCCATCTAGATGGGCATGCAGTGGTGCAAATGAAAATCAACTATGGCTTTAGGTAAATATTTTGTTTTTGATCTTGACTATCAAAGACCCCTATGATGGTGAAATATTGACGAAACCCCTTCTACTCTCTTCGTTGAGTAACAAGAGAATTGATCTATCTATATAAAATGTTAAATATATATGCATTGATAATGTTATTTCTCATAATTCTCAAAACCATGTCTCTGGTGGTAATCACCCTTCCTCAATATGAATTAATTTATCCTATTTCCTACATAAATCTATTTGGCTAAAACTTGCTCAATTTTTAGTCTCCTTTAATCTCATAGATAGTCATTGTTTTGGGTGGTATTAGGTAGCACATCAACTAGAAATGTGATGCCAATTCACAACTCTTTGCTTGGATTTAAATCTGAGACTATACACTAGTTTATAGGATGGTTTGAGTCTTCCACAAATATCTCTATGTGGATACTTGGCTTCTCCATTCATTTCAGAATCAATGTCATTGCTATATAAAACCCTTGGTACTTAGTTCTAAGATACTCTATAATGTCCCTTCAACTAAAATCTCTTATATGATGAGTGTATTTCTCTTATCCCACGCCCACCCACCTATATTAATGTACTAGATGTCTTCTTATATCTCTAGCTAGATTATTAATTCACTGTCCAAGGGACATATCCCATGATCACACAAATTTTGATGTAACTAATATATCCTTTGTTAATTTTGCAATTACCAATATGACTATTATGGTGATTGCATACTTTCACTACTGATCTTGACCATGTGTCCAATTTTTAATCCTTCCATAATGTTTTAATCATAATATATACTATTATATGTATTCATTAATATAATAAATTGTACTCATTACACTCATGTGCACTCATGCATGTATGTTTATTCAAACATATGTACATACACACACACACACATATATTTACAACAACTATGCTCAATAAGAATAATCATTACAAACCTTTGAAGATGAATCTATCACCCTTATATCAAAATGAAAACTCTATGCAAGATCAAGTATAGAGTAATCTATATTATCAGAATCTATATATAAAATTATTCTTTCTTGGTAAAGATTGAGAAATGATCTTATTAGTATATCAAACATATCAAGTGATGATCAAACATGTCAATGAAAATCTTGCTTAAGGATTGAGCAAATGATATTTCCAAGAAAATGCAGAACAACAACTTGACATAAATATTGTTTGGTAAGTATTAATAAAACTAATTAATATAAGATTAAAAATTGGTTATATGAATAGTTGTCACGAGTGGACATGAGACATGTCATCTCATGACATGCCTTTTGATCTCATGTCTTTTTGAAGCAATAATTATACCTATCCAATAATAAACAATTCAGTCATTAAATCATTTCTTATCTTTCACACAAAAATACATATATAAAGTTCTAGAGTGAATTAGAGACATAGACATTGAACTTTGAATCTATAATATATCAATCATTAAAATATTATGATTTTGAAATCGAAAATATATATATTCTCTAAATATGAGATAAACTGTATAAACATTTACATGGTATCCAAGCAGGTTCCCTACCAGGCTTGTGAGTTTTAAAATATTTCATGAGTGATAAAAAGAGAGAGAATTTTTTTTGAAACAAAATCTACATATAAAATATTGTTAGGTGAAATACTTCCATATATATATATTTTGGTGTTTGTATGAGTTGTAACAATCACTACTGATGTTGCCAAATGTGATTCTTGGGTATGTGTGGGATCATGGTGTGCCAAAAAGTGGTGATGTGAAAGATATGTAGTTTTGAAATGACTAAAAGCATTTCAAAATGCACTTTGAATTTTTTCTCACCCATCCTGGTACCACACCAAAAATGTAATACCTTGCCTGATCAGGTATCTGATTTGAAAATGGCTATCCAATTTCAGAATGGGTATCTAATTTGGGAATGGGTATCTAATTTGAGAAGGGGTACCCGATCTATGTTTCCAAATCATGGCACCAAATTCAAATGTAAAGGGAGTGGGGACCAATATTAAAGATAAATATTGATTTTTATTTACCAAACTCAAATGGGGGACCAATTATTATATAGTATTAAATAATAATAATAATTTATTTATTTCATATATAGTTATTACTTATTATATATAAAAAATATTATTTATTATATAATTATATATCATATATATTATTATTATATATTATATATATTAGTAACTTAAGTTAATAAACTATATGATGATATATGTTCCTAGGGAGCTCACTAGGGACATACATGTGTTCCAATGAGTCCAAATGGGTCATGGGATAGCCTATGACCCATTTTGACCCATTACATGACAATAGATCTTCCTAATGGTCAAAGGATGCCTAGGGACATACCTCTTGTGTTTCAATGGGTAGAAAGGGGTTATGGAGTATCCTATGATCCCTTTCAACCTAATACATGATAACATATGTTCCTAGGGTCCTAGGACCCTTATAGACATCTATGTTGTGTTCCAATGGCTCAAAAAGGTTCATAGAGTATCTTATGACCCTTTTAACCCATTACATGGCAACATATGTTCCTAGGGGTCCTATGACCCCTAGGAACATATGTTGTCATGTAATGGGCCAAAAGAGTGTCATAAGGTATCTGATGACCCCTTTTGACCCATTAGAACACAACATGTATGGCCCTAGGGTATTAGGACCCCTAAGAACATATGTTATCATGTAATGGGTTGGAATTGAACCCATTCGAGCACAAAACACATGATGATAAGGGTCCTAGGACTCATAACAACATGTATTCTTATGTAATGTGTCAAAAGGGGTCATAAAATACCTTATGACAACTTTTTACCCATTGGAATATAAGAGGTATGTTCCTAGGGGTCATAGGATACCTTATGACCCCTTTCTATCCATTAGAACACAACATATATGTCCCTAGGGGGCCTAAGATCCCCAAGAACATAAGTTGTCATGTATTTGATTGAAATGGATCATAGGTTATATTATGACCCCATTCAACCCATTTCAACACAACATGCTTGTCCCTAGAGGTCTTAGGACCCACAAGAACATATTTTGTTATGTAAGGGGTCAAAAGGGGTCATAGGATATCCTTTAACCCAATTCAACCCATTGGAACACAACATGTATGTCTCTAGGGGTCCTACAAACCCTATGAACATATTTTGTCATGTAAATGGCCAAAATGTGTCACGACATGCCCTATGACCCATTTTTACCCATTACAACACATCATGGATGTCCCTAGGGGTCCTAGGTCTGCACATACATCATGTTCTTTGAATAGGCTAAAAGGGGTTAGAGGATTCCCTATGACCCCTTTTGACCCATTAAATGATAACATATGTTCATAGGGGTCCTAGAACACCTAGAAAAAAATATCATGTGTTCAAAGCATTGAAATGGGTCATAGAGTACTCCATGACCCCTTTTAGTACATTATATGATAGTAGATGTTCTTAGGGGTCCTAAGACCCATAGGGACATAAAATCAGGTGTTTAAATAGGTTAAAAGAGGCCATAAGGTAACCTATGACCTATTGTGACCCATTAAATGATAACATATATGTTCCTAAGGGTCTTAGGACCACTAGGAAAATATACCATGCATTCAAATGAATCAAAAAGGGTCATAGGGTACCCTATGACCCTCGTCGACATATTTCATGAAAACATATATCTTTTGGGGTCCTATTGGTGTTTTGAAACAACACTATTCCAAATTAGCCTGATGAGAACAAGATACATCTAGGGGTAGCTACTTCCCATCTTCAATATACCATTCCAGACACCAGGCCAACTATAAGGCTTGACCCTTCTTCTACTTCAGGCTCTACAAAACCTAGGTGGGTGGACCTATAGATTCTTTATATGGTACCAATTCTCAAAGCATACACTAAATCTAAACAAAACAGATAAAACCCTTATTTCTCCTATACTCATAAAATGACAAAGATATGTAGTAGAAAATTACAACTCTATGAAATCCACAAGTTGAATGAGGACATTATTTTCAGTTCATTCAACATTAAAGGGAAAGCCATTTGATTAATGATGTTGATTTTAGAAAAACCCCAAACATGCAACAATAAGAACAAGTTGATCCTATAGCTAGTCAATGCCTTATCTATTGGGAAATTGCACAAATAAAACACATACATCTATGATATCAATGACATATTTCATACACCTAGATATCAGATCTATCTTATCACTTTTTGAATCAAATATCAATGTTCATAAAAACCTCATTTTTATGAAATATCCTTCTCAAAGTAACTAGCAACCTTGTTAAACACATCAAGAATTTACTTGGCCCTTTGTTCCAATAGAAAAATATACCAGACATACAACCTTGAGGGGATGCAAATGAGTCTCAGTTCTTTGTCCCTAAACCACATAAGATTGCAAATTACAGAGAGAAGAGATGAGAATCAGAATGAAACTAGGAGATTCTTGCTCATTTGTATTCATTTCCTTGAAACTATACATTTAGATGCATGAAATTAAAACATAAAAATTCCTAACATATTAGAACTAGCTATATTATCTTCACTGCTACTATTCATACAAGATAAAAATATGCTAAAGAATGTGGTGTCATAGTGATGAAAACACATCAAAACTAGAACCTTGGTTTCACAAATCTGAGAACACTCAAGATTGGAACACAAATGGTATCACAACAATGAGTCTTTTTTCTCCAAAACTAGAACCAACCTTTACAATGGATGAGAACAAAGAAGACATATACAAGTAATGAATTCCTGGATCTGATTTGAAGACAACATGTGTCCACTTGAAATTCCATCCCTTTTTGTTGTAAAACCTCTTTCATCTTTCTACCCATTTGATCTGATTTAGTTGTCATCATTATCTGTAACAAACTTAGAAATATCTCTAATGAGTGATGAAAACCCTTGTGTCACCAAAATATTTGAAATGTATCTTGGAATACTGATGAAATCTAGATTTAATTGATTTTAAGGTGATCAAACTCACCCATAACCACATTTTTATTGCCTTGTTATTCTTGCTAGAAATAGTTTTGAACTTTGATACCTGAATGTAGTTGCAAGTTGAGAATTTGGGAGAAACCCTTAAATAACCTTAAAAAAATAGCTTTTTGTGCAAAAACTAACTCCATAAATGTAAAGTTTGTCTTCTCCTAGTTTTGACGATATATAATACTCTTATGTTGGCTTACCAGAAACTCCCAGAATCATGTTTGGAAAAATATACCCCCCGTTAAAAGACTTTGGTCTACACTTTTATTTATCAAAAATTAAAAATCTCTAAAGTTTAAACTTTAGGATATATCATTTTTATATTTAAAAATCTATGAAAGTGACCTCTTTTGAAAAATATTTTTAAAAAATATTTTTTCAGTATATTTGAATTTTCTAGCTCACCCATGAATTTTGGGTCAAACCTTATTGACTGACATGCCACATGGCAACATCTTATTGGTTAACCTCTACATTTTCACATGCCATTAGGTTCCACATGGCATACTTTGGTTGGATGACATGTTAGTACCATGTGTCAGCACCTAATTGTTTCCCCAACCACGAGTGGACTTCCACGTCACCACTCTAGCTATGCTACCACATCATCGCCATGTGTCACTTCATTATTTACCAAGAGTTGCACCTATCATGTCACCATAGACTGGGGCCTATTTCCACATGGTAGCCAAGTGTTTCCTCACTTTGCTTAACTTTTGTGCATCTCCGAAATGCAAGGAAGCATCGACCATTGGATCTCACCACGTGGCAAAATCTGGAGCGGCCATCTCAGATTTTCCATGTCATTTCTATCTCAAAATTTGTGCCACATGACACATTATTTGTCGGATCTTACCTCATCACTAATCCACATGGGTGCCTACATTTTTGTGTTCATCTAAAATAACCCCAGCCGACCTGCCACCAAAATGGGTCCCACTTCCATTTGCCTTGCCTTTGAAAATGTGTTGTCTTAAAGACAACAAGCCTATTCTATAAAGGTGTATTTAACTATTAGAAAATGTCCCCTTTTTATGAATGTGGAATAAAAACTTTTAATGGCCTTTCAAGAACTAATATGAAATATTTTCTGCAGTAAGATATTAGAATCAGTTTTTGAATAAATGTTGACAGCAATATCAAGAGATTGGATCTATGAACTATCACCACATCACAATTTATAGCCATAAGTACATATTCATCCATCGAGAACTAACATAAAATTGGTATAAATTATAATCTTCAATCACCATTTTCTCAACTTTTTTGATGCTACCATCTCCTTTATAAAAGATCATGCATGCAATCTGCATTGACTTCATGGTGATCCTTTTTGCCATAGCTGCACCCACTTGGATTGCAAAATAAGAGGAATGATGTGGAGGATTGTAGTGAATGTTTGGAGGCTTTTCTTTTGAAAAATATCCCTCCTACCACATCCTCTATCTTCTTCTATCATATGGTGAGTGCATTGGTGAATCAAAGTGATCTCCCCTATACGGAGAATAACCTGGAGAATGATGAGAACTACATCGATCACTAGACCTACTATATATGTACCCTAGTAACAAGTCCAAATCCACGAGATTCCTAAATGCATGCACATGCTATATGTTCCCTCTTTAGAAAAATAATTTTTAAAGTCCCTTTTTGTTATTTAGGGTGATAGACCAGTGATGATGAACTTTTGGCATTAGAAGAAGCTGTTGGAAATATAGAAAGAGTAACTAAGAGGGGGGGTGAATTAGTTACTGCTAAAATAAATCCCAACTCCCTTAGATGTTAGCAATAAAATTTAGACTGATAAAACTGACTACTGCTAATGCTCAGTAGAAATTGTTGTAACTTAGTAATCAATTATCCTTAAGATGTTATTAGTAATTACTTATTCTTAGTTGCATGCATGAGAAAAGAAATGAACACATGAAACACTAGGATTTAACATGGAAACCCAATTTGGGAAAAAAACCACCAATGTAACTAGTTATTTTTTTTCACTCTTCTGAAGTGAGCCCTATTAGGAGCCAACCCTATTAAAGGTTACAAAACACATTGTTAGGTGTGACACTGTTAGAGGATTTAATCACCCTGTTAGGAGTGGCCTGGTAAGAGGTCTTAAAACAATTCAATGGAATTGCCACCTTGCTAGAGGATTTACAAATGGCTATTAAACTAACTCTATTAAAAGATTTAAGATCACTGCTACAATGGTTAGAGAGTAACAATGAAATTGACTTATTGTGATTCTACTGAATTGTTGAATCTAGATCTTTGTTTTGCTTAAACTTGATCCTTCCTGATCAAATGTAACTTTTCTACTCCACAAGGATACTTGCTTATTCTTCAAGTTTTCTTCCTCTCTCTTCTACTTTTAATTCAATCAATACACTTGCACACCATACTTGAAATCTCAACTTAACCTTTTATTATACCTTCTAGATTGTCAAGTCGGCTCAAACATAAACCAAAATAACCAATATTCATCATCATAGTTGGCTGAAGTCAATACATAAAATAATTAAGCTTCACATGCCAAAATAAGAAAATCCTTTGTTAGCTGACCCAACTCAGTAGAAACTAACTCTGAATCAATTTCCTATGTTAACCAACAGGAGCATGGTTAACACTACAAACTTGCAAAACATCATTTGGAAACTGATTTAACTCAGTTAGCACTAGGTCTATTCAACTTTCCTTTGTTAACTGAGTGAGCTTGGTTAACACTCTTTTCTACCAAAATTCCTTCAATGCCTGAGTGAGCTCGGTAGACATTGTCTTTGCATAGAGTAAACTTAGAAATGCTCAATAGATAAAGCGAGCTTGGTAAGCACTGACTATCAATTCATATGACATTTGCGTAACATCAAAGATAACACACAATTAATCAATTGTATCCAACAATCTCCCTCTTTGGCATTGATGGCAACACAACATGTCATAGCATAATGAAATTTGAGAATAAAACTCCCTCTGACAAAAAGTTTCTCCCTCTTTGATTTTACACAAAAAATTCTTCTTCATTGTTGTATTCTTTTTGTTGATTAACTTCTCCTCTACAAAAGTTCAAAAAGATATGATAGTAAACTTCTCCCTCTTTGAAAACACATGCCAAAGACAACACATGCCAAATTAGTATCAATGTACTTTGAGTACTGATTCATATGCAATATTGTTTTTGTAAATAAGTATTTACTATTTGCACTCACTTAAGTTTACTTAGGTTAATGCATATTTTTATTATTTATTTATTAGTCACCTAAGAGTATGCGTACTCTTGTGAGTTGTCATGTTGACAACATAGGAGTTAGCACACTAATTAAGCATATGGTGTCTACAACCTTGTCATTCTTATCCACTCATCTAGAATGAAGGATAAGCCATGTGCTTAGTTGTCATGATGCTTATCTTATCTCCTAGTTCCTTCTAGAGACATTCTAGGTGCTTCCTAAGAGGCCTTCATATATAGGCACTCCTAATGTTTTTATACATAAAATATAGAGAAATGTATGAGGACATACTCTGATTAATTGTCCATTTTTGGTCTATGGTTGTGCTTGTGTTTGAGTTCTACAATCTTGGGTGAATCTTTCTCTAAGGAAAATTCTTACAAATATTCTCTTAACTATGCTACATCAACTAATTGATCTTCAACTTGGTTCCTATTGATGCATCACTAAACTTTAATTAGTGAGCTTTAGATACGGGAATGACCCCTAACTTAGTTCTTAGATACAACAATTCATCCTTAGGTAATGGCTTGGTGAATATATCTACAATATGTTCTTTAGTATGGGCATATTCCAATCTAGTTTCTTTGTCTAGCACAAGTTCTCTAACAAAGTGATATTTTATAGAAATGTGCTTTGTTTTGGAATGCATCACTAGGTTCTTTGATATATTAATTGATTTGGTGTTATCACAATACATGACTACTGGTTCTTTGATCTCAACCTTCATTCCTTCCAACAATTGTTTGAACCAAACAATGTTAGAACAATTTACTACTGCTACAACATATTTTGCTTCTATTGTAGATTGATATGTGTAGTTTTGCTTCTTTCTTGTCCAAGATACCAACCTTTTACCAAGAAAGAAAGCTCCACCACTAGTGCTTTTTTTGTCATCAAGATTTCCTACCCAATCAACATTAGTAAATACTTTTAGGTCTAGATTTCCTCCAAGTTTGTATCATAATCCATTGTCTTTAGTACCTTTTAGATATCTCAAGATTCTTTTGATTGTCATCATGTGGTTTTCTCTGAGTTTAGCTAAGAATCTTGCCACTATCCCAACTACTAAGGCAATATCAGGCCTTGTGTGAACTACATACTATAATTTTCCAATCATTGATCTGTATAAGGTCTAATCTACTTCTTTGGATTCATCATCTTTTGTAAGCTTATGTCCAGTACACATGGGGGTACCAACTGGTTTTGAATCTTCCATTCCAAATTGCTTGAGTATCTCTTTGATATACTTAGATTGAGTGATATAGATACCATTTTTGTTCTGTTGTATTTGTAATCCAACAAAGAATTTTATTTCTCCAAACATGGACATCTCAAACTCCTTGTTTATTTGTTTTGAAAATGCTTTGCATAGGTCATTATTTCCTATAAATAGAGTATCATCCACAAATATCTCTGCCAATACAATCTTGTTATCTAGTCCTTCCTTGATGTATAGACTACTGTTATCACTTGTTCTTTGAAAATAAATTTGTATTAGATAGGTATGTAATCTTTCATACCAGGCTCTAAGACCTTGTTTGAGACCATATAGTTCTTTGTGTAATCTGTAGACATGTCCCTTTTGTCTAGATCAACAAAACCTTATGGTTTTTCAATGTAGACTTCCTCATTAGGAATTCCATTTAAGAATACATATTTAATATCCATCTAATAAACTTTGAATCCTCTTTGAGTTGCATAAGCAAGTAGGGTCCTAACACCTCAGGGGAAAAATTTTCACCATAGTCAATACCTTCTTCTTGAGAATAGCATTTACAAAGCAATATTGCTTTATTTCTAGAGACTTGTATATCTTTATTCAACTTATATCCAAATACCCATTTTGTTCCAATCACATTTTTGTCTTTAGGCCTAGGAACAAGAATCCAAGTTTTGTTCTTTTCTATCTGTTCTATCTCTTTTTTCATTACCTCAATCCAACTTTCATTTTCCAGTGCATCCTTAACACTTCTAGGTTCAAAATTAGCAAGTAAACATGTACCTTTTAATTTACTTCTTTTCATTGTTCCTTCTTATTTATTTCCAATAATTTGATCAAGTGTATGATGCTTTCTGACATACTTGACTAATATAGGTTCTTTTCTTTTTGAATGAATTGCACTATCTTCATTTTGAAATTCAACTTTAGGCTTGGGTCCTTTAGACTCAGTATGTACTAGCTCAGTTGCTTTTGAATGTGACTTGGGTCCTTGTGACTTAGTTTGCACTTCTTGTGACTCAATAACTATGAAGGGCTTGGGAGGTGAAGTCTCCTTATTGTCAGATATGCCTGGCAATGTATCAAGTTCGAAGTAAACAAATCTTTTGTAATTTTTTGGTTCCTTTTTTCTTTTTTCTTCAATTTTATGCAAACTCATCAATTCTTACATGTGCACTTTCTATGATTTTTTGAGTAAACAAATTCAAACATTTATATGCTTTAATTTTGTAGGAATATCCTAAAAATATACCTTCATCACCTTTTACATCAAATTTTCCTTTTCTAGATTCTTTCAAGATATAACATTTTCTGCCAAATACTTTTAGGTAACTTACATTGGGTTTGTAGCCATACCATAGTTCATAGGGAGTTTTATTTGAGTCCTTCTTCAACTATACTTGGTTTAAAGTTTGAATTGTAGTGCTAATGGCTTCCTTCTAGTATTTGATAGCAACATTCTTTTCAATCATTAGTGTCCTTGCACAATTCATGATGGATCTATTTCAACTTTCAACTATTCCATTCTATTTAGGAGTACCAGGGGTTGATATTTGTCTTTTGAATCCTCTTTTAATGCAAAAATTATTGAATTCATTGGAGATGAATTCAGCACCTCTGTCTGATCTTAAGAATTTCAATTGTTTTCCTATTTTCTTTTCTACTCTTGCCAAACACCATTTGAATTTCTCAAATACTTCTGACTTTTCTCTAAGATACATAACGATCATCATTCTAGAGTAGTCATCAACAAAAAGAATAAAGAAATTTTCCCCACTATAGATTTATATTCCAATAGATCCACATAAGTTAGTATGCACAATTTCCAAAACATCTTTTTATTGATAGTTTTTGCTATTAAAACTAGTCTTTCCCAATTTTCCAATTTGACAGTGTTTGCATAAACCAACATCTGGTTTCTTCAAACTAGGGATACCTCTTACTTTTCTAAATTTTCTTATCTTGATCATGTTATCAAAGTTTGCATGACATTGTCTTCTGTGCCATAACCAATTTTCTTCCACTTGAGCAATAAGACATGAGCAATCACCAAGATCAAGATAAAATAGGTTACCTTTTATTTTCTTGCCTGAGTCAATCTGATTCCCTTTGTCATCTAGCAGTCTCGCCTTGCCATGCATGAATTCTACCTTGAATCCAATGTTGATTAGTTGTGCCACACTCAATAGATTATGTATTAGACCTTCAACCCAATAGGCATTGTCACATACAAGTTTATTGGTTAATGAGATGCAGCCTTTTTCTTTTATACAACAAGGTTCATTGTTTCCAAACCTTACACTACCTCCATCATAGTGTTCAAAATGTTCAAATTTTGTTTTATCTCTAGTCATATGATGTAAACATACATGCATCATTTTTAATAACATAAGATATAAGTGCCATCTTATCTTTTTCATCATTTGATTCATCTTTTATAGAAATGTACATTATTTCATCCTCACTATTATTAGAATGTTTAACCATAAAATAAGTTTTCTTACCTTTTTTTTTGTATGATTTGTGACTTTTGAATTCCTTTTTTCCTTTTTACTTGTGGCTCTTCTTCTCATCCTTGTTTTCTCTATTTGGACAACTGGTAGCAATATGACCAATTTCTTCACATGAAAAATAGATTAGAGGAACTTTACCTTTGTACTTTCCTCTACCTCTAGAATAATACTTTGCAAGTAAAGCTTCAACAACTTCAAGATCACTATCAGAAATTTCCTCTATTTCCTATTCACTTTTTAACTAATTGTCCTTTATTTCCTTGCCTTTATCCTTGAGAGAAATTTTAGCTTCAAATGTAGACTCGACATTTTTCGAAGCTAGAACATAATTGTCAAAGTTGTCTAGCTCAAAAGTTGTAAATCTTCCTACTAGGGCATCCAAGCCTAACTTGCTATTTGAGTCACACCTCATTTCTTGAATAGAAGAAACTCTAATTGAATAGATGGGGAGCAATGTTCTAAGAATCTTACTTACAATAGTTTCTTCCTTAATTTCTCCTTTGGATGCTCTGTTTGCACTAACACTGGCTTTGATTCTTTCCACATATTTAGCAATATTTTCATCTTCTCTCATTCTCGTCTGATCAAATTTTCCTCTAAGGCTTTGTACTTTGGCTCTCCCTACATTGTCATCACCACCATAGATATCCTTTACCTTGTTCCACATATCAAAAGTAGTTTTACAATCTTTGATGTCATCAAATTCATCATATCTGAGAGCAGATGCAATGTCAATCATCATGATGTTATGGTTCTTTTTCTTAGCAAGATTAACATTGTATTCTTCATCAAGATATTTACAACCTGAATCATTGATGCTGGCTAGATGAAGCCTCATAAGTCCCTTCCATGTTGAGAAGTTGTCTCTGTTTAGCTTTGGAATCTCTCTCTTGTAAGACATCTTAATCTTTTAGCTTAGGTCCTCAAAACCTTTCCTACAAGCACCTAATGCTCTGATACCAATTGTTGTAAATATAGAAGGAGTAACTAAGAGGGGGAGTGAATGAGCTATTGCTAAAGTAAATCCTAGATCCCTTAGATGTCAACAATAAAATTTAAACTGATAAAACTAACTACTGCTAATGCTCAGTAGAAATTGTTGTAACTCGATAATCAATTATCCTTAAGATGTTATTAGTAATTAATTATTCTTAGTTGCATGCATAAGAAAAGAAATGAACACATGAGGCACTAGTTTTAATGTGAAAACCCAACTTGGGAAAAACCACCAATGTAACTAGTTACTATTTTTCACCCTATAAGGAGTAGCCTTGTAAGAGGTCTTAAAACAATTCAATGGAATTGCCACCTTGCTCAAGGATTTACAAATGGTTGTTAAAACAACTATGTTAATAGATTTTAGATGATTGCTACAATGGTTAGAGAGTAACAATGAAATTGACCTTATTGTGATGCAATTGAATTGCTAAATCTAGATCTCTATTCTACTTAAACTTGATCCTTCCTGATTGAATGTAACTTTTCTGCTCCACAAGGATAGCTACTTATCCTTCAAGTTCACTTCCTCCCTCTTCCACTTTTAATTCAATAAATACACTTGCACACCATACTTGAAATCTCAACTTGACCTTTTATTATACCTTCCAGATTGTCAAGTCAGCTCAAATATAAACTAGAATAACCAATATTCATCATCATAGTTGGCTAAAATAAAAACATAAAATAATTAAGCTTCACATGCCAAAATAAGAAAATCCTTCATTAGTTGACCCAGCTTGGTAGAAACTAACTCTAAATCGATATCCTGTGTTAACCAACAAGAGCTTGGTTAACACTGCAAACTTCGAAAAAATCATTTGGCAACCGAGTTAACTCAGTTAGCACTAGCTCTATTCAAATTTCCTTTGTTAACCGAGTGAGTGCAGTTAACACTCTTTTCTACCAAAATTCCTTCAATGCCTAAGTGAGCTTGGTAGACATTGTCTTTATGTAGAGTAAACTTAGAAATGCTCGATAGACAAGGAAAACTGTATTCACTAACCAAGCGAGCTCGGTAAGAACTAACTATCAACTAATATGACATTTGTGTAACATCAAAGACAACACATAATTTATTAATTATGTCCAATAGAAGCAACACTGATAATGAACCCTAAAGGAAGAGTGGAAGGAGAAAAGTTCCTCACACATTGTAATCCTTCCCATTAACATATCTACTCTCACCCTTAAATTTTCTTTCCAAATTGTTATTTACTTCCACAAGCATGAAACTCATGAAATTGACAACATGAGGAGTTACAAATCATATGGAGTTAGCACAATCCTATCAACAGCTACCCCTCCCTTGACATGCACATTGGGATTCACATTCCAAATTGACGACTTCATATAGTACCACTTCTCAACATGCAATCTTGCTTGCCCTTTCAATTAGAAACCATGTCTTACATGAAAGCTTTAATCTACATGATGACTCTTTCAAGTTATTTATCCAAACTTGATGGGTCAGAGCCTTTACCTTCTCCTTTTGTAGTGCACTTCACATATGGCATTGTGAATTTATTTTAAAATAAAATAAAGCTTCATAACATATCACATCTTCTGAATTAACCAAACTTATATTATTTGGTCCTTCATGTTTTAAGAGTGTTAGATAATGGAACTCTTTGTGAGTGCACTAGGTATACTAAAACTTCTCTTCAAAATGACATTGAAGCTATAACCATGGCCTTTTGAATGGTCCATTTGTATGCTCACACTAATCTAATATAAGTTGTGTTGGAAAAGAAAGATTTTCTTACTTTGCTTGCACTATTGAGAAAAACTACATTATCAAATGGTTTCCTACTGAAATACCAAAATATTTAATGATAATAATCATTAAAACAAATCTTGAGCAATCTCAATCCCTAACTTCTTATCAACATGATGGAATTAGTTGGGCCCCAAAGTGGGTTCGATTAATTTTCTTTTTTGTTTTTGAACAACTAAACCCCTTACTTTTTCCAAAGAAGTTACCTCACTAACTGGAAACAATTCACAATACTGATTCAACCTTTAAAACTCATTTTACTTCCTATATGCAAATTGTGATTTTCTATTAACAAGGCTTATCAGCTAGCTTTAAAAATTGATCCAAATAGATAACTGGGTTCTGAAATCAAAATTACTGATTCCTTGTTCCACACACTCTTACCCTATCAAATATTGTCTCATGATGAATATTCAATAAAAAGATATTGACTGTTGAAGTTGCCCTCTCAGAATTGCCTACAAGAAAACATGTCAAAAAATAATAAATGACATTCTATTTTGGCTTTGGAAATTGGGCAAACTGACAATTGGGGAAACAAAAATTGGGGAATTTGTTAACTGTCACAAGGAGAGTATAAATCTATGATTAGGCTCATGAAAAATAATAGGGCAAGAATGGCAAGTAGTCAAAGTAGGGTACTCCAATTCGTAGACTGAAAGCACTGGCAGAAAAGCAATTTTTGCAAATGGAATTAACCTAGGAAAGTGTGTAGACGGATTTGTCAAGACTTGAAAATTGACATACTTAAAGTGTTTTTAGAGTAGAAAATAGTGGTACAATCCATGCAATCTCACCTATCATGGATTCAGAGATATGACATCACAAACAGGGGTACTAACCAACCTACATTTCTTGACACAGTAAAAAGTTATAAATTGCATTTGGAATCACATTCAAAAATTGATCAAACAGATTTTTCATAAGCTCAAAATTTAAACATAGAAATTATTTGACCTTTAGAATGAAACAAAAAAGGAATTTTATTATTTTGGTTAGTTGGATCAAAGTTATGACAAGTCAAACAAGGCCTCCTAGAATTCTAAACAATTTGCATTGGCATGACAACAATAGATGACCAACTTTGAGGGATTGAAAACCTAGTCAAACAGATTCAAAAAAAATCAAAATATGAAATATAGGTTCTATGATATGAAAAATAAACACCCCCAAAGTAGTGAGTCATGAAACATTACTGGGTGTGAGATATTCAATTACAAACATAGCCTCCTATCACTATTTGACACTAAGGCAAAAATGCAGATTTGGACATTACTGTAAGCAAAACTTTACGGAATAGCTGAGAATGGAAATTTATCTTCATGGAATGAGTAGACATACTAAATGAAAGGTGTTAGAAACATTAAAAACCTCTTAGACCTCACAAATACAGTCAAGTACACATGCATTAAAAAGCGCTTATAGGGCTTGATTTTTGGATGGTACTCAAAATTAGGGCTTCAATTTTGAGTCCCAACAGTGGCTCTATCTAAGGATGCATGTCCCTTGTAGCCATGCCAAGGATTTAGATCTCTAGAAGAAGCATACCACTCTCTTGATAGAAAAAACTACTCTCCAACAACTTTATTGAAAACAAGGAAGCTACTCCTACTATGTACAAACGATGGCACCAAGCCACTGAACTTAACAAAATCTCTTACCTCTATCATATACCTAATTTTCATTGACATTTTCTTAAGGTAAACTGAAATTTTAATTCTCCTTTGTTTCACCCAACACATCAACTTTTTTAATCACTTTGTTAGGCAAAACAAAATTGTCATCATCATTTTTATTGTGCATATAAAAACTAGACATACTTTCTTCATCTTGCTCACAATGACAATGTATATCAACATGCTCTTAAATATGAAAATCAAACTGAGAACTATCATGAACATATGACTGATGCATGCTATCAATCATAAATATAAATGATTCATATTCTACTTTGTTCAACAAGTTGCAAGTGTCAAAATTTTGCAACTCACCTTTTGTATCCGAGTGTGAAGAGTATGCAATATCGTATTGTTGCCTACTTGTAGTCATGTCATTCATCAAGTCAAATTTATTTTCCACTAAAACCTCTTCACACTTGAATAACTGATTAGTCACCAAGCATGAAAAATTATTCTAAAAGTGTTGATCTACACTATGTTGATCACAATCATTTTCTTAATCTAACAAAATGTCAGAATGAACCTTGAACTTATCTCTGCAAGAATTATCAACACATAAAGAAAATCCATATTTAGATTGACACCTTTTACTATTTTCCTCTTCATCACATGAAACATCAAAACATATTGTAGCAAAATCAACATGAGAAGAATCTGAAACAGCATTAAACTTCCCTTCATTAACATCCCCTATATCCAAAAAGTCTTAATGTGCAAAGAAATTTGAGGTACTATCATATACACCTGTAAAATTTGACAAATAATTTTTGGATTCTCTATCTTTTTCCTCATCAAACTTTGGGGAAATAACTTGACTATATGAAGAAATATTATGATGGAAAATATGAGCATCCTTAAAAACACTTACATGCTTTTCAAAATCACGAGCCAACAAAGTTGAGATTTTGTCAAGGCTCAAGAAGACTGCCTCACAAATTGTCTCCCAACTATTATTATCATTTGGATGGCATGAAGAATTCATAACAACAAAATCATTAGTATAACAATTTGAAAAATCAACATTATTACAACATTTATTCCTATCATGGCAAGAATTACCTCTACTGCTATCATATAATTCCTCAACTTCATATTCATTGTAACAAAGTTTATTTTCACTTTCATATCCACCTTCCTCATGTTGATTACAATCACCAGATTTATTTGCATTTGAATCCACCTCTTCACATTCAAAAGAAAAATCATCTTTCTCTACCGATTCATTATATCCATTGCTACCTTGACTTTTAGCACACCTGTTATTATCATTAGGAGATATATTATGAACTCTATAATTATCACTTTCCATCTCAATGAATCTTTCAACTTGAATGTTTTTTTTTAGTCTTATAGGTGTTGGCCAATTAACTGAATCAGGCACTAGAACATTAAGGAAAACATTAGGTAGGGAGGATTCTAGAAGTCTATAATGAAAAGGAATCTTGTTGATTACTGATTTAAGCCTTAGATAACATTGTTTGACATTTAAACCTTGAGTACTTCCTACTTCAATTCTTATAACATTGACAATCTTATTGTGGATCAGTTTTATTTAACATAGCAATTTTGTTAGCCATAGTCTCCAAACTTTTAGAAGTTGGCAAGCTAATAATAGATCTAAAATCTAACTCCATCCTAAAACAAAATCTCTACCTCTTCCTTCTAGTGTTGAAAATCACTGAATAAAGGCAACCATTTTTTAACACTTGACTTCCATGAAAGAGAAACATGAAAATAAAAAATACCTCAAGTGCTTATGCAAGATTTTGATTTGTTGATTTGACACGGGTGCATATTGAAAATCCTTCACACTCCTGATTAAAACCTTCATAGAGCCACCACCTCTTTGCTAAAGGATAAAGAAATCACTGCTCTAATTTACTTTTTATGTGCTTTAATAGTAGATTGCAAACAACACTTTAAATCTTATCAAGAATTTAAAACTTCCTTTTCAAGAGACTACCAAAAGCTTTAGATCTGCCATACAATCAAACGTCCTTCAAAATATTGCAATGAAATCAACTAGGAACAAACTGGTGTAGAGATTGAGAGTCATCACTCACACTTTGTGAGAAATAAAACATAATTTGTCACTTAACAAATTTGAACCAAACCTTCATATGTAGGAGAAATGCAGACCATCAAACCACTCTTGTAGATTTACAATCTTGGAAATGGGAACACAAACTTATGTTCATTCTTGACTCTAATTTTACAACAATACTTTGAAAATAAAATCCAACTGAATTGATTGAAGATGAATACTCTTAACAATACAATTTACACTCAACCTCAAAGCTACTACTGCAAATGGATAAAAATTCACTATGGTGCATGATTTGGAGTAAGAAATTGGAAAGAACATTAGAGAACTTACCGCTACAAATTTCTTATGCACTTCTTTCACTGTATTGAATCTTCCTTTTTCAAAATTTCAATGTTTTTCAACCATTTAGATTAGACACTAGGCTAACTAATGCTTGACCCTTCATCTACTTTAGGCTTTGCAAAACCTAGGTAGGTGGACCTATAGATTCTTTATATGGTACAAATTGTCAAAGCATACACTAAATCTAAACAAAGTAGATAAAAACCTTATTTCTCCTATACTCATGCAATGACAAAGATATGTAGTAGAAAATTGCAACTCTATGAAATCCATAAGTTGAGTGAGGGCATTCCTTTTAGTTCATTCAACATTAAAGGGAAAGACATTTGATTAATGATGTTGATTTTAGGAAAACCCTAAACATTCAATAGTAAGAACAAGTTGATCCTATAGCTGATTAGTGCCTTATCTATTAGGCAATTCCACAAATTAAACAAAAACATATGTGATATCAATGACATATTTCATACACCTAGATATCAAATCTATCTTATCACTTTGTGAATTAGATATTAGTGTTCATAAAAATCTCATTCTTATGAAATATCCTTCTCAAAATAACTAGCAACCCTGTCACACACCAAGCATTTACTTGGCCCTTTGTTCCAACAACAAAATATATTAGACATACAACCTTAAGGGGATGCAAATGGGTCTCAATTTTTTGTCCCTAAACACCATAAGATTGCAAGTTATAGAGATAGGAGATGAGAATTTGAATGAAACTAAGAGATTCTTTCTCATTTGTATTCATTTCCTTGAAACTATACATTCAAATGCATGAAATAAAAACATAGAAATGCCTAACATATTAGAACTAGCTATATTATCTTCACTACTATAGTTCATACAAGAGAAAATATGCTAAAGACTATGGTGTCATAGTGATGAGAACTCATCAAAATTGGAACCCTAGTTCCACAAATATGAGAACACTCAAGACTAGAACATTCATGGTATCACAACAATGAATTTTTTTCTCCAAAAACTAGAACCAAACCTTAAAATGGATGAGAAAGAAGAAGATATAGACAAGGAATGAATTCTCATATCTGATATGAAGATGACATGTGTCCACTTGAAATTCCATCCTTTGTTTTTGTAAAACCTCTTTCATCTTTCTACCCATTTGATCTAACTTAGTTTTCATCATTATCTATAACAAACATGGGAATATCTCTGATGAATAATGAAAGCACTTGTGTCACCAAAATATCTGAAATGCATCTTTGAATACTGATAAAGTCTAGATTTAACTAATTTGGAGGTGACCAAGCTCACCCATAACTGCACTTTTATTTCCCTTTTATGCACATTCAGCTCATTACCCTCTTAGAAATTAGTTTTGAACTTCAATACTTGAATGTCGTTGCAAGTTGAAAATCTAGGAGAAGACCTCATATAACCTAAACAAATAGCTTCTTATGCAAAAAAATAAGTTCATAAATGGAAAGTTCATCTTCTCCAAATTCCACCGATATATAATACTCAAATGTTAGCTTACTAAAAACTCCATAATCATGTTTTGAAAAATATCACCCCCATTAAAAGACTCTGGTTTGCACTTTTATTTTTCAAAAATTTAAAATCTCTAAAGTTTAAACTTTAGGATATAGATTTTTTAGATTTAAAAATCTCTGAATGTGAGTCCTTTTGAAAAATAATTTTAAAAAATCATTATTTTATTATATCTAAATTTGCTAGCTCACCCATGAATTTTGGGTCAAACATTGTTGACCAACCTACCACATGGCACCATCTTGTTAGTCGACCCCTACATTGTTACCTACCACCAAGAACCACATGGCACCCTCTGATTAGATGACATGTCAATCCCATGTGTCAGCACCTTATTCATACTTTGACTACCACTAGACTGCCACATCACCACTCTAGTTGCATTGCCACATCACCACCACATGTCACTTCATTATTCATTAGGAGTCACACCTACCACATCACCATTGACCAGGGCCTATTTCCATACTGGAGCCAGATACTTCCTTGCTTTGCTTAACTTTTGCACATCTCTGAAATGTAGGGAAGTGCTAGCCATTGGATCTCACCATGTGGCAAAATTTGGAGCGCCCAGCTTAGATTTGCCACATCATTGCTATCTTAGAATTTGTGCCACATGCCACCTTGTTATTTTTCAAATCTTGCCTCATCATTGATCCATGTGGGCACCTAGGTTTATATGTCCATCCAAAATAACCCCAGTTGACCTACCACTTGTCTATTATGTAAAGGTGTATTTAACTATTAGAAAATGTCCCCATTTTGTGAATGTGGGATTAAAACTTTTAATGGCCTTTTAGGAACTAATATGAGATATTTTATGTAGTAAGATATTAGAAGCACTTTTTGAATAAATGTTGATACCAATATCAGTAGATTAGATCTATGAACTATCACCACATAGCAATTTATAGCCACAAGTACAAATTCATCCATTGAGAACTAACATAAAATAGGTATAAATTATAATCTTCAATCACCATTTTCTCAACTCTGTTGATGCTACCATCTCCTTTATGAAAGATCATGCATGCAATTTGCATCAACTTCATGGTGATCCTTTTTGCCATAGCTACACCCACTTTCATGGCAAAAGAAGAGGAATAATGTGGAGGCTTGCAGTGAATTTTTGGAGGCTTTGCTTTTGAAAAATCTCCCTCCTTCTGCATCCTCTATCTTCTTCTATCATATGGAAAGTGTGTTAGTGAATCAAAGTGATCTCCCCTGTATGGAGAATAATTTGGAGAATGATGAGAACTACATCGATCATTGAACCTACTATATGTACCCCAGTAACAAGTCCAAATCCATGGGATTCTTGAATGCATGGACATGCTATATGTTCCCTCTTTAGAAAAATAATTTTCAAAGTCCCTTTTTGTTATTTAGGGTGATAGACCCATGATGATGAACTTTTGGCATTAGAAGAAGCAATGCTAATAAAGAACCCTGATGGTAGAGTGGAAGTGGAAAAGTTCCTCACACATTGTAACCCTTCCCATTAACATATCTGTTCTCACCCTTAAATTTTCTTTCCAAATTGTTATTTACTTCCACAAGCATGAAACTCAAAAAAATTTCGACATGAGGAGACACAAATCATGTGGATTCAACACAATCCTATCAACAGCTGGTCCTCCCCTAACATGCACATTGGGATTCACAATTTCATGTAGTAACATTTCTTAGCATGCAATATTGCTTGCCCTTTCAATTAGAAACCATGCCTTACATGAAAGACCCAATCTACATGGTGACTCTTTCAAGTTATTTATCCAAACTTGATGGGTGAAAGCCTTTACCTTCTCCTTTTGTAGTGTAGTCCACATATGGAAATGTGACCTGATTTTAAAATAACATAAAGCTTCATAACATATCACATCTTTTGAATTAACCAAAATTATAATCTTGGGTCCTTCACATCTTAAGATTGTTAGATAATGGAACTATCTATGAGTGCAATAGCTATACTAAAACTTCTCTTCAAAATGACATTGAAGCTCTAACCATGGCCCTTTGAATGGTCTATTTGTATGCTCAAACCAACCAGATATAAGTTGTGTTGGAAAAGAAAGATTTTCTTACTTTGCTTGTACTATTGAAAAAAAACTACATTATCAAATGGTTCCCTACTGACATACCAAAATATATAATGATAATAATCATTAAAACAACTCTTGAGCAATCTCACTCCCTAATAGCTTATCAATGTGATGGAATCAGTCGGGCCCCAAAGTGGGTTTGGCTCTAAAAAAATTGTTTTTGAATAACTAAACCCCCAATTTTTTCCAAAGAAGTTACCTCACTAACTCAAAACAATTTGCAATACTGATTCAACCTTTAAAACTCATTTTACTTCCTATATGTAAACTTTGATTTTTTGCTAACAAGGCCTATTAGGTAGCTTTAAAAACTGATCCAAATAGATAACTAGGCTCTGAAACCAAAATTTCTAATTCTTTTTTTCACACACTCTTACCTCATTTATCTCATCTCATGAAAAATTCTCAGTCAAAAGATATTGACCATCAAAGTTTCTCTCTCAGAATTGTCTGCAAGAAAACATGTCATGCATTTTGTTTTGGCTTCGAAAACTGGGCAAACTCACCCTTGGGGAAACAAAAATTGGGGCATTTGTTCACTATCATGAGGAGAGCATAAATAAATGATTAGGGCTCATGATGAATAATAGGGAGAGAATGGCAAGTGGTCAAAGTAGGCTACTCCAATTTATAGACTAAAAGTACTGGTAGAAAAGCAATTTTTGCAAATGAAATTAACCTAAAATAGTGTGCAGACGGATTCATCAAGACTTAAAAATTGGCACACTTAAAGCATTTTTGAAGTAGAACATAGTGGTACAATCCATTCAATCTCACCTATCACAAATTCAGAGATATGACATCATGAATAGGGGTATTGACCAACCTACATTTCTTGACACCAGTAAAAGGTTATGAATTGCATTTGTAATCATGTTCAAAAATTGATCAAACGAATTTGTCATAAGCTCAAAATTGAAACATAATAAGTCTCTAACTTGTAGAATTCAACACAAAAGGAATTTTATAAAATTAGTCAATTGGTAAAAGTTATGACAAGTCAAACAAGTCCTCCCAAAATTTTGGACTGTTTCCATCAGCATGACAACAATAAATGACCAACTTTGAGGGATTCAAAACCTAGTCAAACAGATTTGAAATGACTTAAAATCTAAAACATAGGTTCTTTGGTATGGATACTAAACATTCCCAAAGAAATGATTCATGAAACATTATAGGGTGTGAGATATTTGATTGCAAACACAACCTCCTATCGTAGTTTGACACTTAGCAAAAATACAGATTTGGACATTGCTCAAAATGAAGCTTCATGGAATAGCTCAAAATTGCAATTTATCTTCATGGAATGAGTAGACATACTGAATGCAAAGTGTTAGAAACATTAAACACCTCTTATGCCTCAAAAATATATTCGAGTATGCCTACATTAGAAAGTGCTTATAGGGCTTGATTTTTGGATGGTACTCAAAATTAGGGCTTCATTTTTGAGTCCCAACTAATCCTAAGACTAGGGACATATTATAATTATTTATATGGGTCAAAAGGGGTCATAGATAACCCATGAACCCTCTTGACACATTTCATTATAAGATATGTCTCTAGAGGTCCTAAGACACCTAAGGACACATTATAATTGTTTATATAACCTTATGACCCCATTTGACATGTTTAATTACAACATATGTCCCTAGGGGCCCTAGGACTCCTAGGGACATGTTATAATTATTTATATGAGTCGAAAGGAATCATAGGATAACCTATGACCCCATTTGACACATTTCATTAAAACATATGTCTCTAGGGGTCCTAGGAACCCTAGGGACTTATTATAATTGTTATATGAGTCGAAAGGGATCATAGGATAACTTATGACCCCTTTTGACACATTTCATGACAACATATGTCTCTAGGGTTCCTAAGACCCCTAGGGACATATTATAATTGTTTATATGGGTTGAAGGAGCCATAGGATAACCTTATGACCCCTTTCAACATGTTTAATGACAACATATATCCCTAGGGGCCCTAGAACTCCTAGGGAGATATTATAATTATTTATATGGGTCGAAAGGGGTCAAAGGATAACCTATGACCCCATTCGACACATTTCATTACAACATATGTCTCTAAGGATCCTAAGACCCCTAGAGACATATTATAATACTTATATGGGTTGAAAGGGGTCATAGGATTTTGACACATTTTATGACAACATATGTCTCTAGGGTTCCTAAGACCCCTAGGGATATATTTTAATTGATCAAAAGGGATCATAGTATAACCTATGACCCCTGTTGACATATTTCATTACAACATATGTCTCTAGGGGTCATAAGACCCTTAAGGACATATTATAATCATTTATATGGGTCAAAAGGAGTCATAAGATAACCTTATGACCACTTTCGACATGTTTCATGACAACATATGTCCCTAGGGGTCCTAGGACCACTAGGGACATATTATAATCATTAATATGGGTTAAAATGGATCATAAGAAAACCTATGACCCCTTTTGACACATTTTATTACAACATAGGTCTCTAGGGGTCTCAGGACCCCTAGGGACATATTATAATCATTTATATGGGACAAAAGGGGTCATAGGATAACCTATGATCCCTTTCAACACATTTCATGACAACATATTTCGCTAAAGGTCCTAGAACCCTAGGGACATATTATAATCATTTACATGGGTCAAAAGAGGCCATAGGATAACCTATGCACACTTTCGACACATTTCATGACAACATATGTCTGTAGGGGTCCTAGGACCCCTAGGAACATTATAATTGTTTATATGGGTTGAAACGGGTCATACATTATCCTGTGACCTTTTTCAACACATTTCATTACAACATATGTGTCTAAGTGTCCCAAGACTCCTAGAGACGTATTATAATTATTTATATGGGTCAAAAGTGGTCATAGAATAACCTATGACCCCTTTTGAAACATTTTATTAACATATATTTCTAGGGGTGCTAAGACCCCTAGGGACATATTATAATTGTTTATATGGATCGAAAGGGGCCATAAGATAACCTATGACCCCTTTCAACATATTTCATCATAAAATATGTTTCTAGGGGTCCTAAGACCCCTAGAGACATATTATAATCATTTATATGGGTAAAAAAACCCCTTTAGACAATTTCATGACAACACATGTCTCTAGGTGTCTTATGACCCCTAGGAACATATTAAAATCATTTATATGGTTCCAAAGGGGTCATAGGTTCCTAGAGGTCCTATGACCCATAAGGACATACATTATGTGTTTGAATGTGTCAAATGTGACCATAAAGTTCCCTATGACCCATTTGGACCCATTA
The DNA here is from genome assembly GCA_028749045.1 of Cupressus sempervirens. Taxonomy (NCBI): domain Eukaryota; kingdom Viridiplantae; phylum Streptophyta; class Pinopsida; order Cupressales; family Cupressaceae; genus Cupressus; species Cupressus sempervirens. Next base: position 307,520,873 of record CM053785.1, on the reverse strand, counting down.
AATAAGAAAATACATTCCTAGTGGTCCTAGGAATATATATTATAGGTTCGAATGAGTCAAAAGGGTAAATAGAGTATCTTATGACCCCTAAGAACACTTAATGTCATAAAATGGGCCAAAAATAGTCACAGGGTATTCTAAGGCCCATTTTAAGTCATTAGATCACATCATTTATGTGGTTAGGGGTCCTAGGATCCATAAGCACACATATTGTGATTGAATGGGTTAAAGAGTGTCAAAGGCTACCCTATGACCCCTTTTGATCCTTTGGAACCATTATATGTATGGTTAAGGATCCTAAACTATTTTAAAAACATACTATCCCAAAAAGGAGTCATACTATTATAAAAGAATTTGAAAAAAAAAAAAAATAAGAAAAACGTATTTGATTTTGGAATGGGTACCTGATTAGGCTTGGTTTTTCTCTGGATGCCAACCCTCCATGGTCAACACCAAAAATGTCCCAAGAATGGATTTTTGGCCTATTGTAGTGTGTTTCAAAGTTCGATGATGTAGCTGATGACTTTTTTTTCCATCCAAATTTGATGAAATGAAAAGGGTTTCTTGAGAATGTTCTTAGCTTTCCATCAATATAATGTCTATCAAATTATGAGTTAAGTAATTATTACTTATTTTCTAATGGAGTTAGCTACAAAGTGTTGATTGACATACTAATTTAAAAATAGCTATAACTTTCACACCATATAAGATTTTTGAAACCCAAAAGATGCGTTACATTCTATGCTTTAACTAGTATAAGAAAAATAATAACTTAATTTTGATTTTTTTGAACTAGTTAAGGTGGTTAAACATAGGAGTTTTTACTTCTAAAAATAGTATAGTAGAAAATTCATAATTAATTATTTATTTAGAATAAAAATACTCAAAAATATGCATCATATCCGGTCATGAGTCTACTTTTTATATCTATAATTATATTAAAAAATATTATCATTTGATTTTGATTAAGGTGGTCAAACATATACCTACTTTTTATTTTCACCCTAAAAACTTTGTAGTATTGCATTAAAATCCAAACTTTTGACCAACCAAATAATTTTTTCTCTAGATAAGGCCTAGTAGTTTAGAAACTATATTCAATTTATAACTTTTTGATATAAAGTCTAGAACCACTTTAAAATTATGTGTCAAGTTGACATAACCCTAATTTGATGATTTTTCACTGCCACTTAAGGTCATAGTTTGGTTGACCATGATCCTGCGCATACCCTCATTGCAAAAGTTGGGACAGATTCGAGAAAAGGATAAAAGACATAGAAAAATCAATAGAATTGTGAGCCAAAAATCAGAGTTTGGATAACTATGACAAATAATCAAAATGGCTCAAGAATATTGTATTTGTGTGGTGGAAACTCAAGGAATACAAGCTCTCCTAGATAATGATAATGCAATGATATGCACGTAAGTGAAAAAGCTTGAGAAAATTTGTGCACAAGTATTTCAAGGAGAGATATTGGGACTTTGATTCACATATTCCTTACTTCTCCTCTACCACCTATGTTGGACGCTAGCACTAAATTGAAATAGGAATGCCCCTTTATGAGTTGGGCCTAGTCAACAAATTTAATTGTGTATCAATACAATCATCATGAAGGTGTTTTGTTAAACCATTTAGCTACATTACATCCACCCATAGCTTCTCAATGCATTTGATGAAATAATTGGTACATTGTTTGTGACTCAACGTCATCCATGGAAGTCCATGATAGTTATGTCGATGCTAGATAATTGTGGGTGACAAAGATCCCAATGCCCATGTCCTCTAATAGATCTCTATGTAGGAATTGGACAATAGCTGCAAGTAAAATAAGAAGGCTACAACAATGGAAAAATAGAGGACTCTCTCTTTCATAAAAAATAATCACATATCAATCTCTTATTATTAGAGAGCAATTTTTATTATTCAAGATTTATCAAAAAAGGTTGTCAAAAACATCATATTAATTAGTCTACAATCATTTTAGAATTTAGCTTAAATTTTAAGATAACTAAAAAAAAAATGAGAAAAACTAACTAATGCATGGCTTAATACTTCCATTGAAAACATGATTTATTGCAAGAAAAACTATGGTAAAATAAGTTTAATCTTACTGGCTTGTAAGAATAGTTAACAAACTATGATCTTCCCTTTATTGTAGTGGAAATCTATTAAAAAAACTATACATGCCTAGCATGCCTTGTAAGAAAAAATTCCTAACTATGTCAGATCAAATCAAACAACATTTAGAAAAATGGTGGAACCAGAATTAGAATAGCAGTGGATCTGGAGTTTGGATAAGTCGTAGAGCAAGAACAAAGCATCAATATTTAGTCTATGATCTGCTCCAATTTTCCTTGCCTACCATAAATTTGAATAATGTGAAAGTGAAATACTACCAAATACTTTACCCGTGCTTCTAATTTTGTAATGTGTGTGCACTAGAACCATTGTAAACATAGATTTTTTCTACCCTTGTTCAAAACAATGATCCCTATTCCATGCTTTGTCAAACGCATGTACTATTACTTTCATTTAGGCATACTATCAAATAGCCTACATTGGCTTACTAGAGGTGATAACATACTTGTGATTCCTTGTTTTTTGCATGTATATTTGCCAAAGTTGCAATCATGGCATTCAAAGACACCACATTTGTCTTGGGCATCCTTTAGTGTTCTATTTCTATTCAGCTGAGTCTTTTTTATATTTATCACTAACTTATATGGTGAACCCATTGGAACAATTACTAATACCCATACTTCTCTAGCACATGTTTACCTTCACTATACTTCAAAAAGGTGTCAAAGTATTGATTCATGGCTCATGCTCCAACCTGCCAAAGTACTCAAACTCTTTGCCATAGCTACAGTCCATAGGCTTGAACCAACCATTTGAATATTTTCTTAATATTATTTATAAATATTGGTTCATAATCGATCTTATAATAATATAAGCTCATTTATAAGATCATTTATGAGTCATGGTTCATAAATTGGTTAATTAATTTTTATATATTTCTATATATTATTTGAATTCCAGAGTGTGATCTTTTCTATATATTATTTATGAATAAGTTCATTTCCTTATTTAACTTATTCTAACTGGAGGTAACTACATTACCAACTTCATGAATTCCAACTATTGTTAAGCTGAGCTTTTTAATTCTGTGAGGCCTCGCCTCCACCCATTGTGGCTTAGTTGATACTTTATTATTTTGGTACTCATGACTCAATATGTCAGGACATTATTTGATGCACTAAACATTATTATGCTTTTTTATGATGTGTAATGCTTTACTTTAGTTATTTGATTTCATCATTTAATGCTTTATGAACGTGTATAATGATGAAGTAGATGAATGCAAAACAAACACTTTGATTATGCAATTTTAATGGTAAAAAATATAAGTAGAATTAGATAAACAATTGATTATTAGAAAAATGGATGTTTTAATTTATATGATTTTTCTGATACATAATTTACATAATGCATGTGATTTCGTGATCTACTAATGTGTGCAATGAGTGTGCATGAAATTTAGCTAGGAAACTGATGGGGACACAAACCGAGCATAGAATGGACACAATAGGAAAGAGAAAATTTTATTAACTTTGTAAATAGCTAATACATTCAGTACAAAGAAAATAGACTTCAAAACATGCCCTATGGGCTTACAATAGTATAAATCTAGAGATAATTTCTCCTTTCAGTACCTCCTCTCAAACTCCACTCCAAATTTCCTTTTACAATGCTAGAAATGTTCTTAAATAGACCCCGGAGGTTTAAGGATTAGGAGTACATTCTAGAAAGTGCTAGTTGGCATCCATCGACCAAATAGAAGGCTCCAAAAGTTGCGTTAGAACCTGATTCTTTTTCTAAAATGCTCTAAATTACAATTACAATCTTTCAACCAATTTACACCTTCTAGTTCACCAAAATGATGGCTCAATTACATAATCCTATTTTTTTGGCATTTACACGTATCCCAAGGTGTTCAAATACTCTATCCTAGAACACTGATAGTGGAACTGTGAGAGTTGGAACCTTTATTTGACCCAATTGGGTATCCAGAAATGAAAACACATGAAATAGAAACTAAGTCTAAGTACATTTTTTTGGTTGACACAAGATTGCCCTTATACCTCTGGATGCTCCTGCATCAGACACCCGGGGTAGATTGAAAAGTGACCCTATCACTTTATGAATGGTAGAGGAAATCCCAAATGGGAAACCTTAGATGCTGAAATCTAAGTTGAGTCCTCTATCAGCCATCCTTTCCACTTGACCAAATACTCTTCATACTGCCTATTTCTAGTACTCCTACCCACACGATGATCTAGAATGTCTTCTATCTCCTCCTTCTTAGAAGTAGGAATTAGACATGACTCTAACATCAACTCCTCATCTGCACCATCATCATGATACTCTGTTAAGTCTGCAATGTTGAAAATAGGAGAAATGTGAATACCATCTAGCAACTCCACCTCATATACATTTCCTGAGTCATGTTTCTTTAGAATTTTGCAGGGACCAAATTTCTTCATTTTCAGCTTGTTGTAAGTACCGGTTGGAAATCTTTCTTTTCGTAAGTGTACCATGACTAGATCTCTTACTTTGAATTCCTTATGTCTTCACCTTTGATCAGTCCTAGCTTTATACTCTTGAATCATCTTGGTAATGTGTGCCTGAACCTCCTCATGTAGACGCTTGATATATTCAGCAAATTCTTTAGCTTTAGCACTTGTCCTCTCCCCTTGCTCTATCTTCCTCAATTCTGGTGCAGTCCTTGGGCTACTTCAATATATAATTTGGAATGGTGATTTTCCAGTACTCCTATTTATAGAGTTATTGTAAGCAAACTCTCCTTGTGGTAGAATCAAATCCCACCCCTTGGGCTTATCCCTAACTAAACATCTTAGCAAATTGCCCAGACTTTTGTTTACCACTTATGTTTGGCCGTTAGCCTGTGGGTGATGTGTGGAACTAAATTTCAAGTCTATTCTCAACTTCTTCCACAATGTCCTCCAGAAATACCCCACAAATTTAGTATCTTTGTCAAAAACTATACTCCTTGGGAGACCATGTAGTCTTACCACCTCTCTGAAAAACAAGTCTATAATATGGACAACATCATGAGTTTTGTGGCATGGAATGAAATGTTCCATTTTGGAGAACCTATCAACCACCACAAATACTAAGTCATTACCCCTTCCTGTCCTTGGCAATCCAAGAACAAAATCCATACTGATGTCCTCCTATGGCTTTGATGGAACAAGCAATGGTTGATATAGTCTAGTATTGTGACTAAATCCCTTAGCAACTTGACAAATTTGATAACTCTGTACAAGCTTCTTCACATCCTATGAAATCTGAGGCCAAAAATAATGTTCTCTAAGAATGGCAATGGTCTTATCTCGACCAAAATGTCTTGCCATACCTCCACTGTGTTTCTCCTTAATCAGATTTTCCCTCATGGAACTCCTTGGAATGCATAATTGACTGCCTTTGAACAACATACCATCCTGAATCAGATAGTTTAGCCACTTGGTTCTGTCTACAACAATAGGCTCTTTACAAGCTTTCCATGCTTTAGCAAAATTAGGATCCTTAGGGTACAGATTTTTGAGTTCATCAAACCCAACTTCTTCAACCTGCATTATTGTAAGCAACAACTATCTCCTACTTAGTGCATCTGAAACCCTGTTAGATTTTTCACTTCTATGCTTCAACACAAATGTATAGCTCTGCAAGAACTCTACCCACTTCATATGCCTCTGATTCAATTTACCTTAGCTATTTAGGTACTATAATGCCTGATGATCAGTATACAAAAAAAATTCCTTTGGCAATAAATAATGCCTCCATTTCTTGAAGGCCTGAACTATTACATAGAACTCTTGATCATAAACAGAATACTTCTCTTTTGCATCATTCAATTTTTCACTAAAATATGCAATAGGCTTACCTTCTTGACTCAATACAGCTCCAATAGCACTGCCACTAGCATCATAATCCACCTAGAATACCTTTCTAAAATCTAGAAGTGCCAACACAGGTTGTTCTATCACCTTCTTCTTTAGCAATTCAAAATTTCTCGTAGCTACCGCAGTCCATTTGAACTCTTTTCTATCCCCTCTTATTGTGTCAGTCAGGAGTACACATATGCCATTGAAATTCCTAATGAACTTTCTCTAAAAGCTAACCAGACCATGAAATGATCTTACCTCAGTAGAAGACCTTGGAGTAGGCCATTCCAAGATGGCTTTTACCTTCTCTAGATCCATTTTGAGACCTTCAGGTGATATAAAAAACCCCAAGTAGACTAACTCCCTTTTTGCAAAGATACACTTCTTCAAATTAATTAACAATTTCTCTTCCCTTAACCTTTCAAGGACACTACAAATATACAATAAATGTTCTTGCAAAGTCTTTCTGAAAATTAAAATATCATCCAAATAGAAAATAACAAATTTTCCTAAGAACTTCTTAAGTACCTCATTCATAAGTTGCATGAAGGTGCTTGGGGCATTTGTTAATCCAAAGGGCATGACTAACCACTCATAAAGACCCTCCTTGGTCTTGAAGGCTATTTTCCACTCATCTCCTTCTCGAATTTGTATATGATGATAGCCACTCTTGAGATCTATCTTTGTGAAGTAGCGAGCTCCACTCAAGCAATCCATAAGATCATCCATTCTTGGCAAAGGAAATCGATACTTGATGGTTATCCTATTTATAGCTCGAGAGTTTGTACATATCCTCCACTCTCCATCCTTCTTTGGTGCTAGTACTGTAGGTACTACACATGGACTCAAGCTCTCCCGAATCAAGCCCTTCCACAATAGCTCCTGAACTTATCTATTTAGCTCCTTGATTTCAGTAGGAGTCATCTTGTGAGCAGCCTTGTTAGGAAAACTAGCTCCTAGAATTAAATCTATCTAATGACTGATTTGCCTTACCGGTGGCAATCCTTCTGGAACATTATCAAAGATGACATCTCCAAACTCACCTAGTAAATCTGAAACTTCAAGCAATATTTCACTACTACCTTCTTTATCTTTCCTAGGAATCAAAGCATAGCACATACACTGATGTTTCATACCATCTAAAAACTTTCTTCCATCAACAAGACAAATCCTAGCACTGCTACATACCTTTTTTCCTTCCTTTTTCATGGGCTTCAGTTTGTGGCGAACTCCATCCTTTGTTAGAGAGTATGTGTTTGCATGACCATCATGTACTGCATGTCTATCAAACTGCCACAGTCTTCCCAACAATAGATGGCAAACATCCATTGGAATAACATCATAGAGAACTTCATCATGGTAACTCCCAATTTTGAATTTCACTAAACATTTTTCACTTACTAGGACCTTATGATCATCCTTCACCCAAGCAATCTGATAGGGATGGGGGTGTTTCTCCCTCTTGAGCTTCAGCTTAGAGACCATCTCCTCTAATAACAAGTTATCAGTGCTACCACCATCAATGATCACATCACAACATTTATCCTCACACTTGCACCTGGTATGGAATAAAATCCTCCTTTGTCCTGGTTCAATTTCACCACTTAGTAGGACCCTTTCATTTACTAAAGTCTCTCCTCTTTCTGCATCTTCTGAATGTGATGATTGTGCATCCTCATCCAAATGAGTAACCCTAGCTTGACCCTCAGCTCTCCTATTTGTCCTTCCTTGTCGTTGAGGGCATTCAAAGGCACAATGACCTTCTTCATTGAAATGGAAACAGGTACCATGGAAGCCTCCTCTTCCTTGTCCACATCCTCTACCTCTTCCTCTCTAATTTCCAAAGTCTTGATCACGGGAGCAACTGAAACCCTCATTCCTTTGGTTCCTGCTAGTACCCACATCTTCATTTTTCTTTTGGGTTTCATTTCAACCTCTAGATGACCTACTTCTACCCCTTCCTCCTTGAACATGCCCTCTTTTTCTCCATTCAAAACTCTTATTTAGCTTCTCTTCAACTCATAGGGAAAATTGGTATGCCTCTTCAATGCTGGTCATTCTTACCAGACTTAATTCCTCCTAGATGCTAGGTCGCAACCCCCTGATATAACGAGCAACCTTCACTTAATTTTTTTTTGCATGCCCTACTCTAATAAGAAGTCAATAGAACTCCTCTGTATATTCTTGGCTTGCTTTAACCCATGCATCTTCTTAAACAAATCAAGCTTGTAGTCAACAGGAATGAATTGCTTCTTCAATTTGTCCACCATACGATCCCACCTTGTGATCTTCTCCTTTCCTCTTCTATTTCATTCTAATTGAACCTCTTGCCACAAAATTTTGGCATGGCTTTTCAGTTTGGCCTTTGCAAACTTAACCCTATCTAGATCCCTAATATCCTCATACTCAAAGTACTCTTCCAGTTCATTGATCCAATTGATCAACTCATCTGATTTTAGATTTCCTGAAAATACACCCAAATCAATTGTTGGTCTTTTCCCAAACTTAGTAATGGCCCTAAAAAGCCTTTCATCTGCCTGATTCAGAACCTCCCTGTCAAATTCCCCTTCTAGTCCAATTTATTCTTCTTCATTGTCATCCTCACTTTCGTCGCCTACAACAACATTTGTTCCTCTACAGAGCTCCTCCTACAATGCTTATACCTGCCTTTAGAGGGCTCTAACCTCCTCAGGATCAATAGCTTCAACCCTACCACCATGCTCTCTTCATGGAGGCATCTTCTTAACTCAAACCCACAACCACACAATCCTGTTGCAAACTGCCTTACAATCGGCACTCTGTCTACACACAGAAAAACTAGCTCTCATACCACTTGATGGGGACACAACCCAAGCACAAAATGGACACAATAGGAAAGGAAAAATTTTATTAACTTTGTAAATAGCTAATAGATTTAGTATAGAGAAAATAGACTTTCAAACATGCCCTATGGGCTTACAATAGTATAAATCTAGAGATAATTTCTCCTTTCAGTACCTCCTCTCAAACTCCACTCCGAATTGCCTTTTACAATGCCATAAATGTTTTTAAATAGACCCCAGAGGTTTAAGGATTAGGATTACTTTCTAGAAAGTGCTAGTCAGTATCCACCAACCAAATAGAAGGCTCCAGAAGCTGCGTTAGAAGTTGACGCAAATCTAGAAGAATCTAGAAATGGTAACCGAACTTTTGGGAGGCATAACTTTTGAACGGTAGCTTTGATTGACGAACCGTTTACATTTTGTGAAATCTCTCGAAGCGCTCTATAGCCCTATGGAGGAGATTTTCTCATCCCCCATTTTTTGGCCCTATTTGAGGTTATTTAATGCCCCTAACCTAACTTTGAAGCACTCTTAGGAGGTCTCTAAAAACCAAAAAATTGCAATAACTTTCAAACCGTGGGGCCTTTCGACCTAATTCTTGTTTTGGAATGCTCTAAATTAAAATTACAATATTTCAGCCAATTTACACCTTCTAGTTCACCAAAATGATGCCTCAATTACATACTCCTATTTTTTTGGCATTTACATGTATCCCAAGGTGTTCAAATACTCTATCCTAGAACATTGATAGTGGAACTGTGAGAGTTGGAACCTTTATTTGACCCAAATGGATATCCAAAAATGAAAACACATGAAATAGAAACTAAGTCTAAGTACATTGTTTTGGTTGACACAGGATTGCCTTTATACCTCTAGATGCTCCTGCATCAGAAACCCAATGGAAAGATGAAACTAAACCACTTGTTAATTTGTGCTATCTTGCATTTTCCTTTCCTTTGAAGGTTGTTAATTGGTCTTACTATTCTCCTAGCCTTTGTTTGTTCTCTATTAAGTCTTTAAGGTTTAAAAATATTAAATTTAAGTACCCTACGGGTAAGGATATGGGTGGGGAGCACTTTCCAACCCCTTAGTCTCTTTGGTTGACTTTTAGGGTCACTCAAAAACCTTACTTTTGGTTGATTACAAAAATTTATTGTCTCTTACTTGATTTGGTGACTCAAAACTCCATCTTGAGGTTACTTGAAGTCTATTTGAGTTAAGGATCATACTTAGAGGCAATTTGGAGTAGTTTTGGGGTTGTTACCCAATCTCTAATTTTGGAGAAAGTTTGAAGGTTGAAGGAAGAAAAGGAAAAGCTCTTCTCAACATACCATTTTGCCATAACTTTTTGTGAAGGTAGGAGTTCTTCACTCTTTTGAATTGTTTCTTCATGTTGTTCATGCTTGAATCATGCATAAGGCATTGTGTTGTTCTTGTATTGCTTGCTTGTGTGTTGGGGTTGAATTGGAGGGATCTTAACTTGTTTCTTGATGTCATTATTATGCTTGCCTTGATGTTTTGTTTTTGAGGGGATTTCATGGGGATTATTTTGGTATCACTCGCCCTTGGATAGGGAAGAAGTGGCCATGTATGGGGGAAGGGCCTTAGTTGGACCTCAATAGTGTAGATTCTCCTCTCATGGTGAGAGGAGAGAAAGAGGGCAGGGTGCATGAGCCCCTACTTGTCATCCCATACCTTATATGAAAATTTTGAATTCTTGAAGAAGGGAAGGAATGAATACCTTTTTTATATTGGCCCCAAAAGGGCATTTGTAGAAGAACGAAAGTTCTTGAATTATTAGCCCTGAAAAGGCTATGTTATGGTATGGTGATTGACATCTCCTATTGAGAAAATCCACCTCCACCCCCTATTTTGGTTCAATGTTGAACCTATTGTGCAAAACTGGATTGGGAATGCATGCTTGAATTGTTCATCATATAATCTTGTTTTACCTCCATGTTGGTTCTTGTCTCTCCATAGTTCCCTTGGTGCATTGAAGATATTGGAAAAGACCTCTTGTGAAGGACCTAAAAAAGATTTCATTTGAATTGTAACATTATGTAAAAATGTATTTAAATTTTGATGTATTGGCAAGGATGTCAAGTTTTCTTACTAGTTCTTTCCTACTGGAGCTTTGAACCAGGTTAAATAATAGAGAGAAAAGATTGAGAAAACCTTCTTGCATTGCTCTTATGTGTTTTAAATTTATGCATATGTCTGTGGGAAAAATAGATTAAAGGATAATGTTTTTGAATTATGAATCCTCAAGTTTTTTTCCAAATATGTTAGGGAAAAGTAATTGGATATGTTGAAGTTTTCAATTCAATGTTATATGAATTAGGATGAAGTATATAAGCCTAAATTGAGAATAACAGAATTATCACCTTCCTTGATGAAATCATTAGATGACAAAAATGAAATTGACAAAAGAAAGGATATATTTGCATACACTTCATTGTTACCAACTCCTATCAAACTAAAAAAATGATATGTCTCTTAAATAATTATGCAAGTTAAAAAAAGAAGAAGAGGAAGTTGACACAAAAAATATAATGGCTTGAAAAAGAATACATTCCCAGGAGCAAAAATGCTCACTGGATTTTGTATGGGAAAGAATTAAGTCATCTCCCCCTTGCAACAGAGAATCTAGAGATTCCTCTATTATTCCTTGCTTGGTTTTATTATCATTACATATTTAAATGAATTTAAGAATAATATTACTATTTACTTAACTTCATATTATGACTCCTATCTCTTCTTCCTACCAAATAAGCTTTAAGACATTAATTCTCCTGCAAGTGCATAGGTGCCAAAGGTGATTAGGAGGGAAAGAAGTTTATAATAATATAAAGTGAGTGATTTTTTTAATGCAGAATTCTACCACAAAATCTTTGGGATCATGTACCTAGTCTAGCATGTCTTGGTATTGAGTTTTGGGCTCAAAATTTATTAAGGTCAAGATTTTAAAACCCCTTCTTACTCCACCATGGTAAATCAAGACAAAGCATATACTTCCTTTTAAAAAGAAAAACCAACATTTATTGCACTCCTATAGGTCAATTCAGCCCCAACTTTTTAGGCAGGTGACATGGGAGGAAGGAGTTAGGTGAGATTTAGTTGAGGCATTTCACTTGGGGAAGGTGGTTGTAAAAGTTATAAATGAAAACTTATTTTTTTGTTTCTTCCAAACCCTCCACTTGTTGCACACTCCCTATTGTCCCTAATGCATGTGTAGTCTTGGCAGATGTGGTACAAACCTTGGGAAGCCACCCATGTCAGGGGAAAGGGGTAGGTCTTAGGCTAGTTTTTTTAGTTGTGTATCATTTTATTAAGTTAGTATGTTATTTATTAGTTAGTATATTATATTGCTAAGTTAGTATGTTATTTACTGTTGAAGTTAGTATGTTGATAGTTTATGTAATTGTTTTATGTTAGTATAGTTATCAGTAAATAGGTTTAGAATGGGATTTAGCTTGTTATTCCTATGTTAGTTAGTTAGTGTTCTAAGTTGTTTTAATCAAGATAGTCCCAAGTTGATTAGTTCTAATTTAGCTATCTTTTGTTATAGTTGTATTTCATTTTATGTCATTAATTAGTTTTATATAATTGTGAGATTAGTTAGATTCATTTTTATATTGGCATTATTAATATGGACTTAAATTTATAATAGTTCTTTTTAAATAAAGTTTAGATTTACTTATAGATTTAATTGAAATATTTCTAGTCTTCAATTTTTAATTGTAATTGATAGATTAATAAAATTAGATTGTTATAAGTATGTTAGAGAGAATTATGAATTAAAATATACATAGTACAATTGATGATAAAGTTTACCTCTATTTTATGTGTATATCTAAGGTTAGTTTAGATTTTGGATTAAAATTTTAAAATGTAGTTAGCTTGAGTTGAATAGTTAAACTTAATTGATCTTTTAGAGTTATAAATTCTCTTAATGCTAGTATTCTAGTAAGTGATAAGTTTTGGTTAGGATAGATTATGGATCGGGGTGTGATTATCTTAGAATGAAATTGTAAGAGGTTAAATAATGACATTAAGCCTAGAGTAAATGATTAAATTTTTAATGTCATTCAAATCATTAGGTTAATGGAAGGGGCTAGTTGATCAGTTCATTATAAGGTTAATGGTATGTTGATCATAATTAAATTGATGGCAAACAAGGTTATGTAATTGAGAGATAGATGTCATTTTAGTTAGTAGGTCATTTCATGTATCGAATAAGTTATTGTGTTAATCTATTGTCATTCGTAGGAGGTACTATTTTAAGGAATTATTAAAACAATTGAAGGATTAGGACTTTAGTTAAATAGAATTAGTCGTTTGATTTAATCAATTGATTCTCTAGAACATTAAGTTCACCCAACCTATCTCTTTTATGATATGTTTCAAATTGAGTTGTCACCTTTCTATATCAATGGTGAACTTGCATCTATCTTCAAAGTACCTATGGTTATCTAAATTTTAAACTACTCGAACAATTAATTCCATTATAGTTAAAAATATAAAATATTTTACAACCATGTTATCTTATTGGATCTTAGTTCAAAAAAAAAAAATTGTGTGTTTTGCCCTCGTATTTTGGGCATGACAAATTCTAGCTTAGGAACACACTCCTTCCATGTTCAAAGATAAGGTCCATTAACAAGGTTAAATTGACTTCCTTCTTATCCCTTGGGTTTCAATGCCTAATTTTCCAAAGCTTGCTCTTCTACTTACCTAGCATTGTAGGGAAGTCTTCATTCTTTTAACTACTTAGTCTTAATTTAAAATAATAGATCCAAGCATTCCAAAGTTCTTTTTTCCTATCATTTTTTAAACTAGCTATATACTTCCTTATAGCCCTTTTGTGTGCAATTATCCCCCCTTCAGAGGTTTTTTGGACATTAACTTGCAAACTTCCTTAATGACCTATCAAAAAGACTACATTTTTGGATACCCATTTTGATTTTGCATAGGATTTTCTTGGTTTAGGTTCCTAACCCTAGCCATACAACACTATTCCCAAAAATGAGGGTTTTTAAGGGTTTTAACGCTTACAAAGTCTATCAGCAAGAAATGATCTTATAGCTCCCTTCAACTAATTTATACAAATGCTTATTTTCTATGCAAGAACCTCCACACAATGCCCTTTCACCTCCAAAAGGAATCTTGGCATGAACTTCTTTCCCATGCATTTTCTAGGCTCATTTTACCTCTTCTAATTAGTCGGATCTACACTTGACCTACCTAGGGCTTGCTGGGAAAGTTCACAACTTGCATGTTTTGAGCTCGAACCTTTTCCAATGTATGTTTTAGAGGCTCTACTTCCATCTCCCAAGGTTTCAACCAATTTTAGCCATGTAAAAGAGAATTAGACTGCATTTTGCAAAAAAATTATCCAGTTCTGGAAGAAAACTAGCAGAACTTAAAGAATTTGAATAAAACACAAAAAAAAATCAACAAAATGTAGCTAAAATCTGCACACACCTAGGTAATAGTGATTATTAACTATTATGTACAAAGAAATGAAAGGTATTACCGGCATGTTTTCAATCAAAAAATGCAACTTCTCATTCATTCTTCAATAATAATTATTTTTCAACCATACAACTGCCTTGGAAAAAGGCTTAAATATTTTTAATCACTCATTACAATTCTTGGTAGGGTGGAGATAAGTGTTTTTGATCTCCTTTTGCAAGCACATAATTGATTTGCCGAGTTTGCACAATATTACAACATTACAACATTTTAATTTTTGCAAAATTGACACTTTTTTACAACATGGGCTTCCTTGCCACAAATGGATACAAAATTAGTTCCTTATATTTTTTTTGGACTTATCACACCCTAATCCACCCATATCACTCCTTGGACCCCTATTTGGGCTATTTGACTAGGTTTGATTGGCTTTTGACTGGCCAGGAGGCTCTTCCAGTTGTTTGGAGTTTTAGCAAGGAATTAGCTACAAGATGAAATACAAACCATTAGTCAAAGAAAAAGAACACACTTGGATTTCTATTGAACCATTATTCTATGTCCATGAACCTATACCAAGTCTTACAAACCAAAATTTTTTAGGATTGAGGAGCTCCTGGACCATGTCTGTAGTAATATTATAGTCACATCTAGAGAATGTTCTAGATTAATTAGAGTTTGTAAGGCTCATGTCATACAATAGTGCATGTTATTGATTGTGATTTATTTATGGATTCAACTATGTAAGAATATTCACATTAAATTTTTAGGTCACAATCCATGATCTATCATAAAAGGACAAGTACATTAGATAGCTCTTCAATATTAGTTGAGAGGCAAGATTGAATATAGTTATTTAATAAATGCAATAAACATTTAAGAGAAATTTTCTAGCTATCTACTTCTTGATGTGGATGATTGGAGTCTTGATAGTCAAATTCTATTTAGAAATAAAAAAATATTTAACTTTTCTTTTGGAACGCTCTAGAGACTATTCAAACCATAGCTCCATGTTGAAGGAACATGAAATAAGTTCTAATTCTAGTAAATATGGAAATTTTATAGTAATAAAATTTGAAGGATCTTCCACTATTAAATTGGGTACTGGATCTTCTACTCTTCAAACTATTGTTGTGAGTACTCTCTCTAGTAATTCTAACTTTGCTACTGGATAAGGATGTTGGTCTTTATCTTCATAAGCTAGGTCTCATTCTTTTATTATATGATGCATTTGCCCCTATCTCTACTTCAACTACCCTTAAGCTACTAGCTTTGCCAATGTGACATCTTTTCACTTAATAAACACCTATCACTATTAAATATTTGTGTCTCTTCACCCTAAGTGGTAAGACACTACCTTCACTCAAATTTCCTCACACACTATCCTACATCTTTGATCCATTCCCCAAAACACTATCCTACTAATAAATGATCTATTCTCCTGTTCCTATATTATGATAATAATTGTCTTTTTAAGTTTTTTAATCAACATATTTTCCCTAGCCTAGGACTCCTAATCTTATCAATGGTTTTAGATACCTTAGATACTTTATTCACTATTCTTCTCAAGGCCATCATGACCATTCCTTTTCTTAAATTTAGTGGACAGAGTCTGAACCTTTAGATTGTTACAATCCACTTTCTCTATGATTTATCAGAGTTTCTTCTATGGTTCCAAACATGTGCCAAATTTCTGCATGATACTCTACAAACCTTCAAAACATAAACTAAAATACATTTCCTTCAATACTTGATACATTTGAGGGTTTATTGCATGTGTAACATAAAAGAGACTACACTATTTTATGCCCATAAAATACCCTAATAGAGTGTTTCGATAGTTCATATTCAAACTTGATTTTCTGACCCGATATTGATTGGAATAAGTTGCATGTGTGAAAGAATCAATGTGCATGTGAAAAAGAATTAATGGTAAGAGACTTCTTTTCAAGTGTGCTCATTTTAAATTTTAATCTTATCCACTTTCTTTTCCATCAGCATTTCAGGTCAACCACCACCATGAAGTACTCTACTATCTAATGGAGTTTGGACAAGTATGCATAATGCATCATATGAAGACCTCTAAACCTTGTCCAAAACATGAAAACTTGCTCCTCATAAGACTATGGTGCATGCTCTCACCTACTAAAATCCTCAAATGTGAATTAGTTTTCCTCTCCAATCATGTTTTTGCAATGGTTTTGTACTGACCAAGTTTAACTGACTCTAAACTATCAAATGTTGAAGCAATTTCTCCTCCAATTATAAGAGTCAGATGTCCAATACCTTTAAAATCAGTATGCTCAATGGAAAGTATACCAGTATCAACAAAATTCTCTTCAATGAAATTATATATTAACTATCTGTTTACAGAACAATTCATTGTGTGTACAATGATATTGTGCACCTTTATCCTCATTTTCACTCTCTGGTACCTCGATCCCTACTAGTTTTTCCATTGAATCTACATGTACATAAGCTCCATATATTTTAATCTTGTTAGTATTGATAGATGTATTAATTATCAATTTCTTTTGCATTTTCAATATGCTTTGGCTAACTACACCAATCTTTTTGTCTAATATGAACCCTTTATCTAATTCTTTAATGATACTCGTACCTTTTAAATAATATGTATTACTTTTGACTTTGTGCTACCCTTAAGCTGTATTACTGCATTGGCAATTAACTTTGCAAAATGCTCCTTTTCCTATGCAAGGATTTTTGAACTCATTTTTTAATTGTGCAATTAACATTAGACTTGTATAGGCCAATATCATAATTGTATTAAATATGAATTGATGTTCGAATTAGATTCTAGTTGGTTATGTAATTGTGAAACTCCATTGTTTTGGTAGTATAATATTTAACTTTTCATTTTCTGTTAACACTATAGAAGTTCATCATTGCAAATGTGTTGATATCGATTCCCTTTGTGCTCTATGGCTAAATAAATATTGATTTCATATTAGTTTTGGCAAGGAACCAATGATTTAATTCTATTCAAATAGGACAAAGAATCATATTTACCAATTTATTTTCTTGATTTTGGTTGGCATTAGTTTCTGAACCCATTTACTACTCTAAATAGTGACAAAGGCTGAATTTAACATTTATAGAGCAATGTGTGTATTTACTAATCTAGCATGACCTAGAATATGAATCAATTGTTTTGGCGTGACCTAGAATAGGAACCAATTGTTTTTTCTATGTATTATGCTTCCAAATCGGTCCCCTTATGTATCGGGTTCCTATAAAATGAATGGGCTAAAAAATTAAAATCAATTATTTTGGAATGTGAACAGATTCATGGATTTAAAGGAAAAACACTAGTTTTTATGATTTGAGTTTCTGGAGTATCAAGTTCAAGAATGGCATAGAAATCCAATTTATATGGGCTGATTCATAGTCTAATGACATGGTATTTATTCAAGTCTTGAATCTGAAGTTATCGAATTCCTTTGAGAAGATTTTGGGCTTGTATTAATATTTTTTTTGGAATTTGGAATGCTCTATATAGAACTCATTATTTATTCCCAGATTCCCTTTTAGGGAGATTTCTTTTTATTTAAGAAATCTAAAATATTATCAGCTTTTTAATATTTTAAAGGAATCAATATCTTATGCAGATTTTTATTTAGAGTTTTATGACATTGTGGAGTAGATCGGGAGCAGCATATTTAGATTTTAATAATAAAATTAGTTATCAAATTAATGGAGATAAATTTTTGATTTAAGAGTTCAGTTTGAAAACAAATTGATGGGTATGTTTTAAGAGCATGGAAAAGTGTTTTCAAATTTAATATGTGACTGAAAATGACATTCATCTGAAACCATCAAATTCATAATTTGAATTTGAAATTTATGATCTATGTTTTGGATGAATATAATTGAAATTCTTATTAGAGTTAATGGTAAACCAATTAAAGACTTGGAATTATTTAATAATCATCAGTTATGAAAGAAAGTGTTTGAATGGGACTCAAAATCAAAAGTGTTTTTTTACTAGTTGTAGAAGTTAAAGAATATTATTAGCCTATTTAATTGATATCTCTTTGAAACTGATTGTGAATAGTGTTATAATGCATTGTCTCTATACTACCTCACTAAAATTGATTCGGAGAAGAAAAATTCCTATTCATCAATAGATTATTCTAGTTATAGACCTATATCCAATACTGTGGCAGTGTTTGCATCTCAACAAGTTGTTTCTTAGATAGTCCAAGGTACACCTCTATATAGTGTATTCTCTAAGCATTCACACAATATCAATGCATTGTTGACTTATAACATTTGACTTAGAAGTTCAAACCCACTTCCTATGGTGCAATACTCATGCCTTGTACATGCATCATCTCTTCTTTGGAGGAAATAAAAAATATAGACCTATATCCAATAGTGTGGTAGTGTTTGTGTCTCAACAAGTTGTTTCTTAGATAGTCCAAGCTACACCTCTATATAGTGTATGCTCTAAGCATTCAAAAAATATTGATGCATTTTTGTCTTATAACATTTGACTTAGAAGTTCAAACCCCTTTTTTATGTTGCAACACTCATGCCTTCTACATGCATCATCTCTTCTTTGGAGGAAATAAAAAATACCTTCCTTCCTATCTTATCCTATGAATTCATTCATAAGAATCATACCAAATCGCACATCCTGCTGCTGTGTTTTATTTGAATATTTGGGAAATTCTCACGATAATGTCACTCCATGCATAACATTTGAGTCTTTTTTAGATTGTGACTTAATACTGATGAAGTTTCTTTTTATCTTTGCTCCTAAATTCAACTTGTGATCGTTTCCTTTGGCCAAATGAGCCATATACTTAGAGATTTCCATATTCCATTGTGAGTTGTGCACTAGTTATTCCATTTGTACATATGCAATTACAAGAACATTTCAATAGTTCTTAGCCAAGTGAGGGAGATTAATAATTGTTTCTTGAGATGAGGCACCAAGTTAGAAATGCTCATATTTAGAGCATTCAAAACAATGCTTTAGTTATTCCTACTTGATTTTTAAGCATCTAAAATTGGAAACATTTATGGGTTAGATCTTTTTAAGCACCACGGTTTGAAATTTAACTACCTTGAGCACCTCAGAGAAACAGGTTATGAATGCTCAATTTTTGAGAATTAAGAACTATTAAATTGTGAATGCTTGCTTTATTTTTAACAAACATAAATTATAAGGGACATCAAAAGGTGATTCCAACCTATGTGGGGCTTAAGAATAATGGCAACTAAAATGAGGAAGTGTTAATTTGGGGCTTGCAACAACTTGAAATGGACATGGTAGCATAACACAGGAAATGCAAGGGATTAGAGGTCTGGCTAAATGTTTTGGAGGATGTTAGTTATTTTTATTTTTCTATTGGTTCTCTTTTGGATATATTAATGTCACTCAGAACTTTGTGTGATTTTTTTTATAAAATTATATGAGATTCTTGTCCTTTATATGGATATGTATGCAGTAATAAATTTCCTAGGGTGGAGTATTAAGTCCTTATGAATTGTGCTTTAAGGTGATTATTGCTAACTAATATAGTCAATTGTACTAGAGATGTTTGATGAAATCAATCCAAACAACATATTTTGACATGGAAAGGAAATAGATGCATGATTTGGAATAATTTATATAAAATTGGAAATAGACAAAATAGAAAATAGGATAGACACTAATGGTTGATAAATATGCAGATCAAAATGTGTGAACTTTATACAATAATTTATTATCTAGCTATGATGATATTTTTTAAGGGAATTCAATAGCATGATCCTCTTTTAACAAACTGTCTATCTAGGAATAGTAATCATGGTTATGTAGATACATTGATTTTCTAGGAATAGTAATCGTAGTTATCTATTATATAGATACATTGATTCATGGCATGAGAAAGAATTCAAAAATGTTGAATTGCCCCCAAATTTTGTCAGGTTTGGTTCAAAATAAATTGTACAATGAATATGTAAAATTATGCAAATGTTAGAAGGTTTGGTGGTACATCAGCTTGCAGATAATTGAAATTTTTTTTTAAAATAAAAATTAAAAGGTAAATTTTAAAAAGATGTTTTTGCATTGGATTGGCCAAGATTATTATACAATTATGTTGTTTAACTTTTTTCATTATATGGAGGGAGTGCAATACAATGAAGCATTTAATACCCAACATTTCAAATAGGAAACTTTAGTAATTTGAGTAAATAAACATTCCTTCCAAGGTTAGCCATGTTAGTTGGTACTATCCTAACATATTTGTAATTTTGGATCTCAGATGTTACATGTAGTAGCATGAAGGCCTTGGAGCATTGGAATCGGTATTGGAATTTTTAAAGTAGTCATTGGTTGCAATGTTGGATACATTGAGAACTTCAATGTCTAATGCAAGTATGTTCTAATTCACTTTGGTAGGATTATAGAAAACTTATGTCACCATAAATGAAGCATTGTCCAAGAGTTCAAAATACATTCACTCAAAACTTTTCTTTAGAGAATAATTAAACAACATGGGATTATGGATGTTGTTCTATTATTTTAGTGCTTTTAATTATTCTCAGGAAAGCTTAAGGTACTAAAAATTGGCAATGTGTTATGAATATTCTACATTATACTTGATACTAAATGTCAAGTTGTAATCCTCTATGAATTTATTTTAATAGAATCAAATGAGGATGAAAAGGCCATAGAGTTAACTAGTCACAAATAATGCTATGCTTATTAAATTATGTGATCAACAAATAATTATTTTAAAAAAATTAGTAAATGTATGTATGTTTTTCATTGATATCACATAATAGTTATTACAAAAAGTGGCCAAATGACACATATGCCATGGCCCATGAGACACAACCCTCCAAAACATATCCATCATGAATGGAGTATCAAGGGCCTTGGGAAGACTTTGAAACATTTGGCACCAAGAAAATCTATACTTCATATAAACATCATGCAATAAGAAAAATCTAAGGCGGGCTACCCCTATGGGAACAAAGAAAGATGGAAACAAGATGATAATCTGTAAAAGTATATGAGGGAGAAACACCCCCATAAGAGTAGTTGTAACTAATGGATTGAAGGGTATTATCTAGGGGGAGGCTTTAATTTTTTATTGATGAACCTCTACTAAAGAGATGTCAAGATCGAATTCCCTACACCTCTTAAGATGCAGAAGTGTTGGAGGGAGTAAAAAAAACTCTAGTCATAACCTTGATGATTGGGAAATGAATAAAATTTTACAATTGAAATTTATGTTAATCTTCCAATCACCAATAATTCTAGGTTTCATGGAAAGAGATCTAGAGGATCAGCAAGGAGGATCTAGCAATGGTTGAAGACAACATGTCTTTCTATAATGGTTGGGTGTCCTTCCACTCCTTCATATTCCAATATTCCTCATTTGAGAACTTCACCTTTCTTTTCTAAAGCTTTACTAAGGGAGTCCCCACTTGGAGTACCATTACCCAATCATTCACATATTCTTCAATAAAATACCAATTAGGGGAATGCCTTATCAATGCCATCATTCACATTTTCTTTGAGAAAAACCCAACCATTCATTGCTTCTGTTGGCGCTAAAAATTGCATGGTCAATTTTGAACCCTATTGAGAAAAATTAGCCCTATAAATGCTTTTAAATGAGATTGTACCCGGCTGTCCAGTTGAGACCCCTAAGGTGTTTAACACTTCTGGCACCTTCCATTCAGCATGCCTAAGAATTTCGTAAAGTTAGATTGACTTTCTGAGTCTTTTGGCAAAGTCCTGTTTCAAGCATTTGTCAAATTTGCAATTCTGCCCTAGTGTCAAACAACGACAGGAGGCTGTGTTTGAACCCGAATATCTTTTGTCCAAAATTGTATCATAACTCGCCACTTTGAGAGTACCTAATATCCATATCCAAAAACCTATGTTTCAGATTTCGAGTCATTTCGAGTCCGTTTGACTAGGTTTTGAATCCCTCAAAGTTGGTCAGTTACTGTTTTCATGCTGATGCACTTTACACATAATTCTGGGAAGCCCTGTTTGACATGTTGTAACTTTTTACCAGTTGACCCAAATGTTGAAATTCCCTTTGCGTTGCATTGTAGATGTCAGAGACTTGTCATGTTTCAAGTTTCAGCCCTTGACGAATCCATTTGATCAGTTTTCAAACGTGATTCCAATTGGAATTTCTAACTTTTACTGGTGTCAGCATTTGCAGATTGATCGGAACCCCTGTTCGTGAAATCATAACTCTTAATCCGTGATTGGTGAGATTGAATGGATTGTACCACTATGTTTTCCTCCAAAAATACTCCAAGTGTGTTCGTTTGCAAGCCATGACGAATCCATTTGCACACTTTTCCAAATCAATTCCATTCGCAAAAATGCTTTCTGTCAGCATGTCCAGTTTGCAAATTTCTGAGTAGCCCACTTTGACCGATCGCCATTTGCGCCCAGTTATTCGTCATGATCCCAAATCACATATTCATATTCACCTCATGACATAGAGTCAGTGTCCCAGTTTTAGTTTTCCCATGTGCTCATTTGCCTAGTTTTCCAAGCCAAATCCAAGCCCAATTTGTTGTTTTCTGACATGTTTATTTGCAGGTAATTCTGAGCAGGCAACTTTGACAATGAATATCTTTTGACCCTGAATTCGTCATGAGACAAGATTCGACAGGCTGAGAATGTGCGGAATAGAGAATTCAATGTGCTAGTTTCCAGAGCCGAGTCAGTCGTTTGAATCAGTTCTCAAAGGAAGTCAACGGACCTGCTGGCACCAGTTTGACTAGTTGCATAAAATGATAAGATGAGATTTTAATGATCAATTGATGATTGAAATAAATTGTAGTGGATATTAAAAGGTCAGTGAATTAGTTTGGATTTTTCAGTTGTCTGAAAGTGAAAAATTTGTTAGCCGGACCCACTTAAGGGTCCGACTAATCTTGTCAAAATGATCGGGCTTTATGGGAAATGGTGATAAAGATAAAGATAGAGATTGCTTTGGTAATTTAACAGATCCATTTAAGTTCATTGATAAAGGGACAACACTTATGAAAGTGATAATTGAAGGAGGTTCAAAGTGCATGTGCCAAATTGATATTTTCCTCAAATTGAAAAGTCGTGTATGTGAAGAAGAGGGAGTTGACTAAGAGGGCAACATAGAATATCTTTAGAATATGCTAGTTTAAACTATAAATGATTTTATTTTTAAGAATCCATTGTTTTAGACCCAAGAGTCTAATTTCCTTGAGTGAAAGACGCTCAACAGGCCAAGATCACTGTTGTTCCTGAGAGTCAAAGTCTGACCTCTGCAATTTGATTTTTATTAAAAGAATGAAGATATCCAAGCATAGGGCAAGGAGAGTTGCAGAGTTGCCCACCCCATTGAACAAGAGAAAGAAGATTCTTAACACTTTAAAACAGATTAGTCAAGCCGCTGGTCAAGAAAGACGTTGCATGGAAAGGCAAAATACCATGCAAATGCTGAGAAAAGAGCAGCCTGACCAAGAGGTAAGATGGACCTGAAAAGCCGCAGGGGACGCTGAAAGAAGACTCACATACCTGCACCATAAAAGAGCCATCACGCAGGTAGATTAAGAAATTCCACGCTATAATATAGACACAAGCTGTAGATAGAAAAGACGTCATGCAATAAATATCAGCCCACGCAATAAAAATCTAGCGATGGGAATGGCCAAGGCATTAAGAACATGAGAGACCCCATGCATAGAAGCGGCAAATACAGAGACACAATACCACCAAAAACATATCTGCAGGCAAGGCTCCCATGCGATATAGAAAGAGGGAAGTGCAGGAAAATGATTCTGATATTTTATCCCACATGCCCCGTGGGTGAAATCATGATATGTTTAAATACAAATCAACACATATCTCAATATGAATTGGCGTGAGAGCTCTTGGAAAGGTTTCAGTTTGTAAGTGGGACCCATGAAGCTGACTTGCGTGATGTCAGAGCGAGACGAGTAGCAAAATTTTAATTAAAGATGCTAGCACGCTGATGTGGCGACGAAGCTCAGGATGTCAACACGTGGATCAATCTGACGATCATCGCTGTGTCGCCATGGAGAAGATGCAAGGAGGTTACCATGGCGAGGTAGCGATGCTGAGGTGGCAGGACTAGTGAGCGATGACATGGTCCTTGTTGTAGAAGCTCGAACCAGTCAAGGAGTGACACATGTCACCCGACTAACAGAGATTTAACCCTAGATTCAAAGGATAGGAGAGAATTTGAAGAATGCAAAAATAGTTTTTATTTATTTTCTAAAAAAGAGGTTTGCACGTGAATGAGTTTTAAAATCAAAGGGGTTTTAATAGAAGTCTGAACTTTGGATTAATTTAGATTTTTGATTTTTTTTTTAAAAAAAAATCAAAGTTGCAAGTATGAACTTTCTACCAGAGGAGTGTTTTTCAAATTGAGATTCTGGGCATTTCTGGAAGGAAAAGTATGCCTTATCATATATCGTCAGAATCGGGAGAAGACTAACTTTCCGATTCTGGAGTCAGTTTTTGCACAGGTATCAGTCAGATTGAGCTACACGAGGTTTTCTATCAGGTACCTAAAGTGCAACCATATTCATACCAAGAAGTTCAGATTTGTTTTTTGTCAAGATAATGACCTGGATATCAATAGAAGGCAATGGAAATGCAGTTAGGGTCAAATTTGTTCTGATTTACTTAGTAAAAACTCATTTTCACTGGCTTTTTCATGGGGCAATCAAATATTTTGGCAAGTAAAAGGTTTTCATCATTAGGCAAGGATATTTTGTAAGTTTGGTTACAGATTAATGATGAAACAAAATCAGATCAGAATGGGAGATGGGAGGAAGAAGTTATTCAGTTACAGAGGATTGAATTTCAAGTGGACACTTGTCATCTTCAGAACAGATCCGAGAATTCTTTCTCTTCTATATCTTTCTTTCTTGCTTCCATTGAAGGGGTTCCAGTTTTTGCACTGAGAAACCATTCTTCAGCATTTCTTCTTGTATTGAACAGCATTTTAAGTTTTGCAGATAGTTCTTTTCTGTTGGGTGATCTATGAGTTATTTTCTATACATTTCATGTATTTGATTTCAAGGAAAACAAATAAAGTGCAACAAAAGTTTGAAGTTCAGTTTGAATCTTGTCTCCTGATTATGGCTCTGTTATTTCTTCTAATTTGTGATATAAGAGCATGAATTGGGTTGCATTACATTTTGAAATGTATGTGGTTAAAATGTCTTGCTTATGGAACAAAGAACCATGTAATTGCTTGATATTTGTCACAGGGTTTGCAGATTTCATGATAGGATTTTCTGAGTATGAGATTCATTCTGTAGCAGATGTTTATTCACAAGGTGAAAGATAGATCAGGGATCTTAATGTAGAGATACGTTTGAGGTTTCCAGGAGATGTATGGTTATGATTCATTTAATTGCCCAATAGATAAGGCACTGGTCAGAGATAGGATCATTAAGTTCTGTTGCTCATACTTGGGTCTTGCTGATATCAACATATTAAATCACTTTTCCCTTTTATGTTGAAAGCTATTCAATGTTAACCCGCACTTAGCTTGCCAGTTTCATGAGCTATGTTCTTAGCTATTTCATGTTTGTGATTCCTGGTTGAGTGTAGAAGAATTAGGGGTTTCATCTACTTTTATAGATCCTGAATATGGTTATTGCACTGGTTACATAGTCAGATCTAAAGAGGTTCACCCACCTAGGTTTTGCAGAGCCTAAAGAAGAAGAAGGGTCTAGCCTTATAGTTGGCCTGGTGTCTGAATGGGCATGTCAAAAATGGGAGTTAGCTGCCCCTAGATGTGTTTTTTTTTTTTGTTCTCATCAAGGTAATTGGAAATGGGTAACATTTTCAAACACCAACAAAATGGCGACTCTACTGGGGAGTGTATTGGATCAGATTCAAGACAAACCTTGAGAATTTGAAAAGAAGAGATTCAATACATCAGGAGAAGTGCATTAAAAATTTTCAGCAGTAAGTTCTCTGATGTTCTTTCCAGTTTTCTTACTCCAAATCATGCACCCCAGTATGTTTTATCCACTTGCAATAGTGACTTATTGGTTGAGTTCAGATTGTGCTCTCCTCAAGTTTTATTTTCAATCAATTCAACCGGACCTTGTTTTCAAAGTGCTGTTGTAATTTCAGAGTTAGAATTGTGATCAAAAGTGTGTCTCTCTTCAAGGTGTTTGGTGACTTTCAAAATTTTCAAGTTGAATTGTTAGTTTAGATCTGCCATGTTATAAATCATTGTAGATCAGTGATGTATAAATTGTTTTCAAGAGTTTTCAGTGGAATCAAGCAGATCTGAAAATTAGGTGAATTTGCAAGCAAGAAGAGAGATCTATTATAAGTTTCTGACTAGTAAGTGTTGTTTGATTTGCTGTTATAAGAATTTGTAATGATAAAGATGAATCACAGCAGTGATGTCATTTAATTCTCCTCAAGGAGATGGCGACTCTGTAAGGTTTGATCAGTGGTGTAAAGAATTTAGATTAGCACCAGGCCAATCAGCAGATCAATGGTTTCATGCAACAACACTTGAGGTATTTTATGCTTTCATATGATTTCTTTTCAATGAAAGTGAGTTCCACATATGTGTTCTCCATCAAGTGAAGTTTTAGCACTAAGAAGAGGAGAATGATTTGATAAGTTTTATGCACTTCATTAGAACGAGTTTCAATTGTTGTTTTGAAGTTGTGAAGTGTATTTGAAGTTTTGAATTGGTAGAAAGAACTCCAGATCTGCTGCAATTAATAAATTCTGGAAGTGTTTAATGGTGAATGAGTCTTGACTTTGAAGAATGTTAAGTTTTATCTCATCTAATATGCAGCCTGTTAGTGAAAGTTTTAGATCTGTTTCTACCAGGAGGTATATGCCATTGAATTTTAATGGTATTCATGGTTTCCCGAATACTATGCCTTGTAACCTCAGAAAGTATTTGCCTAAGTTTGGTGGGAACCATGAAAATTCAGCTAGTCATCATGTTCAGTTGTTTAGTGACTTGGTTGGTGATTTTGAAATTGCTCATGAAGACATTCAGATGAAATTGTTTGTTCAGACTTTAGAAAATGATGCTAGGGACTGGTTTTCTTTTTTACCAACATGTTCAATTTCATCTTGTGATGAATTAATGTCAGCCTTCATGATGCAGTTCAGGGAAAGAGTAAGCATCTCTGAATATTTTGATAAGTTTTTAAAAATTGAAATCAGGAATGGTGAGCTAGTTCCTGAATTTAATATCAGATTTGCAAAGATTTTGAGTGAATTTCCTGAAAGTTACAAGCCAGATGATCAAATGTGTTTAGTGGTTTATCTCGGTGCATTTGATAGGAAGATGAACTATCTGTTGAGCGATAAAAGACCCAAGACTTTGCATCAGGCATTCATGATAGCTATAGAGATTGAGAATAACATAAAATATGGCTTAACTCGAAGTCACTTCTCTAGAAATATTGGCTGGCAATATGAGGTGCAAAGCACAATCCAATGTCATAAGGAGTGTTTGATTTCAGATCAGCAAATAAGCACTCCTACTATTGTAAATAGTTTTGTTGAAGCCTCAGACATAAAAACATGTGAACATGAAATCTCTTTGTTGCAAAAAGGAAATGATTCCATTCGTGCTGAAGTGAATGCACATGTTTATGGTATTACAACAGCAAATGATAGAATTGATTCACTTGATGAGTCATCCATGCAAGATATAAATCCGGCCATTCATTTTCCCATTGATAATTTGCATTATGTTGAAAATGTAATGAATTAGGAAGAGGAAAGGTATTCATCTCAGTATGAGGAGGAAGAAACTAGAAGTGATCTATCAAGTGATAAAGGTGAAATTGCTGATCCAACATGTCATGGCAAGATGACACAATATAAAGAATGCAAATCATATGTATCTCAGTCACAGTCAGAAGAACTAAGCTCATATGTTGATAATGTTTCAGCGGTAGAGATGCATTCTCTTGACCAACAGGATAGGCAATAAATGAATTATCTCATTGAGAGATTGCATCATGTTGAGAACGTTATTAAATCTGAAGTTGAAAGACAATCATATCAATGTGAGTATGATAAAGCTGAGAGTCATTTTCCAAGTGATAATTATGTTGCTGATCCAATATATTATCAAGAGGTGTCATATGAAGCTGATGATGAGAGTTATTACTCAAGTCAAGAAGAGGATAGTGCTAGTATGTGTCAGTCTTCATGTGAATCAGATGCTGATTGGGAAGAAGAGAGCAATGATGGAAGCGAGTGTTATTTTGCTAGTAAAGGTATGAATTCTTTTCTTAAATCTGAAAGTGAGTGTCTAGTTCAGAATTGTGTAAATTAGTTTGAGATTGAAAGTTATGAAGAAAATGTGTCTACACAATATGAAGACAAAGAGGTTATCCATAAAGACGTATTACCTAATTGTGTAGAAGAGTGTCTTGAGGATGAGTGTAATGATGATCAGTACGTGATTGACTCTGAGATTAATGCATCAGCACCTATTGGTAAGATAAATGATGATTTGCTTGCAAGACATTTGAATCACCTATATGGAGACAATGAAAGTAACTTTGATCTATATTCTACATGCTTCGTTGACGGAGTGGATGTTGAGTCTTCATATGATTCTGATTTTTCTTCTTCATATGCTGAAAGTGTCCATGATAGTGATGTTGAAAATGGTTTTAAAGTTTTCACTAATTCGTTATATGGTGAGGAGTTTGATGTTGATCAGCACATTACTTGTCCTAATGTCTATAAAGGCGCTTTGCATGGAGTTATCAATCCTCTTTTTGAAAAATGCATGGATAGTTCAGATTTAGAAGAGAATAAGTTTAATGATGATACTTTGTCTTACTGCTGTAAGAGGTCAAACTGTTCTTCTTCCAAATATGACAGTGAATATGATCATGATGTTGCATCTGATTATGATAACAAGGTGTTTAATAAGACAGTTATTGAAAATCTACCTATACCTTGCAATGAGATTCATGATGAACTCTCCGATGTGAAGACTAATTTGTTTGCTGATTGTGAAGAACCATTTGAAGATTATAGATTAGTCTCAGATTTTGACACTGATGATATATGTGAGTACAAGTCAGAATGTTCATTTGAATATCGTCTGGTTATGTATAAGGAAACACATTTTCAAGGTATGAGTGATCCCTTTCCCCAAGTTGAATATGAAGCCTTCATATTCGAAAATGATAGCATGCATGAGTCATTTGTTAGAGAAGGTTTTCAGTTTCAGTCTGATATTTTTGAGCATGCTGATCAGAACTTTCATAATGAGCTAACGGTTGAAGATGAATATAGTTTTTATATGCATTATGGAAGTAAGAGTGCTGATTTTGTTTTGCCAAGAGATTTGTTATATGATGATAATATGATTGGTGAAACTAATAGGAGAAGAAAATTCAGTTTACCTCATGAAAGTTCAGATGAGAACCATGTTTATGACAGAGGTAAACAATTTTGCTGAAGTTCGGTGGCCCGGGGCCATCGTGTGTACATAGTCTTGGTAGTTGTAGTTGTTTCCTTGCTTTCAATAAGCTGTTCGAGAGAAGTTTTAAAGTTTTTGGGAATGGTTTGCTTCCTCCAGAGATCTGAATCCTTGCCATTCCCGCAAGGGACATGCATCCCCAGACAGAGCCACTGTTGGCACTAAAAATTGCATGGTCAATTTTGAACCCTATTGAGAAAAATTAGCCCTATAAATGCTTTTAAATGAGATTGTACCCGGCTGTCCAGTTGAGACCCCTAAGGTGTTTAACGCTTCTGGCACCTTCCATTCAGCATGCCTAAGAATTTCGTAAAGTTAGATTGACTTTCTGAGTCTTTTGGCAAAGTCTTGTTTCAAGCATTTGTCAAATTTGCAATTCTGCCCTAGTGTTAAACAACGACAGGAGGCTGTGTTTGAACCCGAATATCTTTTGTCCAAAATTGTATCATAACTCGCCACTTTGAGAGTACCTAATATCCATATCCAAAAACCTATGTTTCAGATTTTGAGTCATTTCGAGTCCATTTGACTAGGTTTTGAATCCCTCAAAGTTGGTCAGTTACTGTTTTCATGCTGATGCACTTTACACATAATTCTGGGAAGCCCTGTTTGACATGTTGTAACTTTTTACCAGTTGACCCAAATGTTGAAATTCCCCTTGCGTTACATTGTAAATGTCAGATACTTGTCATGTTTCAAGTTTCAGCCCTTGACGAATCCATTTGATCAGTTTTCAAACGCAATTCCAAATGGAATTTCTAACTTTTACTGGTGTCAGCATTTGCAGATTGATCAGAACCCCTGTTCGTGACATCATAACTCTTAATCCGTGATTGGTGAGATCGAATGGATTGTACCACTGTGTTGTCCTCCAAAAATACTCCAAGTGCAAGCCATGACGAATCCATTTGCACACTTTTCCAAATCAATTCCATTCGCAAAAATGCTTTCTATTAGCATGTCCAGTTTGCAAATTTCTGAGTAGCCCACTTTGACTGATCGCCATTTGCACCCAGTTATTCGTCATGAGCCCAAATCACATATTCATATTCACCTCATGACATAGAGTCAGTGTCCCAGTTTTAGTTTTCCCATGTGCTCATTTGCCTAGTTTTCTGAGCCAAATCCAAGCCCAATTTGTTGTTTTCTGACATGTTTATTTGCAGGTAATTCTGAGCAGGAAACTTTGACAATGAATATCTTTTGACCCTGAATTCGTCATGAGACGAGATTCGACAGGCTGAGAATGTGCGGAATAGAGAATTCAATGTGCTAGTTTCCAGAGCCGAGTCAGTCGTTTGAATCAGTTCTCAAAGGAAGTCAACGGACCTGCTGCCAGTTTGACTAGTTGCATAAAATGATAAGATGAGATTTTAATGATCAATTGATGATTGAAATAAATTGTAGTGGATATTAAAAGGTCAGTGAATTAGTTTGGATTTTTCAGTTGTCCAAAAGTGAAAAATTTGTTAGCCGGACCCACTTAAGGTTCCGACTAATCTTGTCAAAATGATCGGGCTTTATGGGAAATGGTGATAAAGATAAAGATAGAGATTGCTTTGGTAATTTAACATATCCATTTAAATTCATTGATAAAGGGACAACACTTATGAAAGTGATAATTGAAGGAGGTTCAAAGTTCATGTGCCAAATTGATATTTTCCTCAAATTGAAAAGCCGTGTATGTGAAGAAGAGGGAGTTGACTAAGAGGGCAACATAGAATATCTTTAGAATATGCTAGTTTAAACTATAAATGATTTTATTTTTAAGACTCCATTGTTTTAGACCCAAGAGTCTAATTTCCTTGAGTGAAAGACGCTCAACAGGCCAAGATCACTGTTGTTCCTGAGAGTCAAAGTCTGACCTCTGCAATTTGATTTTTATTAAAAGAATGAAGATATCCAAGCATAGGGCAAGGAGAGTTGCAGAGTTGCCCACCCCATTGAACAAGAGAAAGAAGATTCTTAACGCTTTAAAACAGATTAGTCAAGCTGCTGGTCAAGAAAGACGTTGCATGGAAAGGCAAAATACCATGCAAATGCTGAGAAAAGAGCAGCCTGACCAAGAGGTAAGATGGACCTAAAAAGCCGCAGGGGACGCTGAAAGAAGACTCACATACCTGCACCATAAAAGAGCCATCACGCAGGTAGATTAAGCAATTCCACGCCATAATATAGACACAAGCTGCAGATAGAAAAGACGTCATGCAATAAATATCAGCCCACGCAATAAAAATCTAGCGATGGGAATGGCCAAGGCATTAAGAACATGAGAGACCCCATGCATAGAAGCGGCAAATACAGAGACACAATACCACCAAAAACATATCTGCAGGCAAGGCTCCCATGCGATATAGAAAGAGGGAAGCGCAGGAAAATGATTCCGATATTTTATCCCACATGCCCCGTGGGTGAAATCATGATATGTTTAAATACAAATCAACACATATCTCAATATGAATTGGAGTGAGAGCTCTTGGAAAGGTTGCAGTTTGTAAGTGGGACCCATGAAGCTGACTTGCGTGATGTCAGAGCGAGACGAGTAGAAAAATTTTAATTAAAGATGCTAGCACGCTGATGTGGCGACGAAGCTCAGGATGTCAACATGTGGATCAATCTGACGATCATCGCTGTGTCGCCATGGAGAAGATGCAAGGAGGTTACCATGGCGAGGTAGCGATGCTGAGGTGGCAGGACCAGTGAGCGATGACGTGGTCCTTGTTGTAGAAGCTCAAACCAGTCAAGGAGTGACACATGTCACCCGGCTAACAGAGATTTAACCCTAGATTCAAAGGATAGGAGAGAATTTGAAGAATGCAAAAATAGTTTTTATTTATTTTCTAAAAAAGAGGTTTGCACGTGAATGAGTTTTAAAATCAAAGGGGTTTTAATAGAAGTCTGAACTTTGGATTAATTTAGATTTTTGATTTTTTTTTTAAAAAAAAAATCAAAGTTGCAAGTATGAACTTTCTACCAGAGGAGTGTTTTTCAAATCAAGATTCTGGGCATTTCTGGAAGGCAAAGTATGCCTTATCATATATCGTCAGAATCGGGAGAAGACTAACTTTCCGATTCTGGAGTCAGTTTTTGCACAGGTATCAGTCAGATTGAGCTACACGAGGTTTTCTATCAGGTACCTAAAGTGCAACCATATTCATACCAGGAAGTTCAGATTTTTTTTTGTCAAGATAATGACCTGGATATCAATAGAAGGCAATGGAAATGTAGTTAGGGTCGAATTTGTTCTGATTTACTTAGTAAAAACTCATTTTCACTGGCTTTTTCATGGGGCAATCAAATATTTTGGCAAGTAAAGGGTTTTCATCATTAGGCAAGGATATTTTGTAAGTTTGTTACAGATTAATGATGAAACAAAATCAGATCAGAATGGGAGATGGAAGGAAGAAGTTATTCAGTTACAGAGGATTGAATTTCAAGTGGACACTTGTCATCTTCAGAATAGATCCGAGAATTCTTTCTCTTCTATATCTTTCTTTCTTGCTTCCATTGAAGGGGTTCCAGTTTTTGCACTGAGAAACCATTCTTCAGCATTTCTTCTTGTATTGAACAGCATTTTAAGTTTTGCAGATAGTTCTTTTCTGTTGGGTGATCTATGAGTTATTTTCTGTACATTTCATGTATTTGATTTCAAGGAAAACAAATAAAGTGCAGCAAAAGTTTGAAGTTCAGTTTGAATCTTGTCTCCTGATTATGGCTCTGTTATTTCTTCTAATTTGTGATCAAAGAGCATGAATTGGGTTGCATTACATTTTGAAATGTATGTGGTTAAAATGTCTTGCTTATGGAACAAAGAACCATGTAATTGCTTGATATTTGTCACAGGGTTTGCAGATTTCATGATAGGATTTTTTGAGTATGAGATTCATTCTGTAGCAGATGTCTATTCACAAGGTGAAAGATAGATCAGGGATCTTAATGTAGAGATACGTTTGAGGTTTCCAGGAGATGTATGGTTATGATTCATTTAATTGCCCAATAGATAAGGCACTGGTCAGAGATAGGATCATTAAGTTCTTTTGCTCATACTTGGGTCTTGCTGATATCAACATATTAAATCACTTTTCCCTTTTATGTTGAAAGCTATTCAATGTTAACCCGCACTTAGCTTGCCAGTTTCATGAGCTATGTTCTTAGCTATTTCATGTTTGTGATTCCTGGTTGAGTGTAGAAGAATTAGGGGTTTCATCTACTTTTATAGATCCTGAATATGGTTATTGCACTGGTTACATAGTCAGATCTAAAGAGGTTCACCCACCTAGGTTTTGCAGAGCCTGAAGAAGAAGAAGGGTCTAGCCTTATAGTTGGCCTGGTGTCTGATTGGGCATGTCAAAAATGGGAGTTAGCTGCCCCTAGATGTGTTTTTTTTTTTGTTCTCATCAGGGTAATTGGAAATGGGTAACATTTTCAAACACCAACAACTTCCAGATGTCTAGCCTCATTTTTTGATTAGGCTTGCCAAAGAAGAAAAGACTGAAGGGGAGGGGTGAAATTGGGGGCATCAACCTAGTCCCTACCCTTTGTCATGAAATCTTACTTGGAATCACTATTGCTAGGAAAGCTTCAAGCTTGAGACACCATTCTTTTCACATGCAAAGTGCCATCACCTTTGAATTTTAACTTTTTGAGCTAACTCTAGGATCTAGACAAAGAACATAGGTGTTTCATTGATGTTCGCCTTGTATTTGTAGTTTGTCATCAATCATCACCCAAAAGGATATTCTCTAGCATATAAAATAAAGGTGTCATATGTATTCAAGATATACTTTGTGCCCTCCTTTTTGACCCACCTTAGAAAACCATCTACTACTTGGTGGTGCAAGGGCTGAAATTTGCTTCCACCACCACCGAAAATAAACCCCAACAGTACTAGAGACCAAACTCCCTAGAAACCATAGAAAGGAATGATGAATTTTCTTTGGACTAAGTTCACTAAAACAACTTTGCATGCTCCATAAACTTGAGTAAATTTCATTCAATGTGTATAGCTAGGATGCTTCCATATCAATGTGCTAACTCCACCATCAGAAGAAACCCCTTTAATCCTTAGAAACTAAGATGGGATTTCATGCTTGGAAATTTAGATTCCCACTAGGAAAAGGAGTTGGAAACTTGATTTCCCACTCAAAAAATATGATTGAATTTAATTTTCTAAAATTTTAAATGTTGCTTCTAATAATGTGAATATTTTATTTTTTTGATTTTCATGCTTGTGTTGTTCCATTGACAATGACATTTACACTGATCTATGACTCCCTTTTAAGGTGCAAGTGACCCACATAGATTTTCTTGGCTAAATAAGTTATTATACATTAGCCTACTAGGGCCTACTGGGTTAACTAGCCAACCAATAACTATTGAAAACATATTGATACAAGTATGATAAATGTGTTTCAATCATTATTTTGTCATTAATGTCAAACCTTCTATCCATTGCTAAGAAAATTGCTTATATAATTTAAGTACTATCATTTAATTGATTGATAAAAAGGATTTGATCAAATGAGGTAACAATAGAACCTAGAGGAAAGGTTGAGTTATGATATGGAAAAGGAGTATAAGAATCGACTAAGATAGTGATATTATAGTGCATTGATAATCCACTTATGGTTGCAAAGGTTGGTTAGAATGAACAAGTTCACAAGAATAAGTTAAACAATGTAATTTTGCCAAGCTTGACAATTTGCATAGTAGGTGCTGAGAAATTTTAGTGCAAGCTGAGCAAAAAATCAGTTGGAGCTGAGCAAAAGCCTATTTTAGTGTAAGTCAAGTGAAATAGTTGATGCTAAGTAAATTTTAGTTGATGTTGAGCACCAATAAATTTTAGTTCTTGCCAAGTGATTTTTCAATGGATGTTGAGCAATGTTGTATGTGTCAAGCATTAGATGCTAGTTAATGTTGAATGTCATCATTATTAGAAAGATCATGGATCTGAGTTGTCAAAGTTGATTTCTTAGATCATGTGAATTTTTTGGAAGATAAGATTGATGAGCTAGTGGCATAGAAGTCATGGTAAACCATTTCTAGGAAAATTCAAGAGGATTGAAGGAGAAGTTTCTAGAATGGAATAAAATGAAATAAGGGGTAGATTCATTGAATCCCACCTAATCTATCCTAACCCTAAATTGGAGGATGGAGGATGAACAAAAAAATATCTTAATCCTCTATTTATAGAGATGGATTGTTAGAAGTAAAGGTTGTCATGTGTAAGAACCTAAGGAAGACAAGGAGTCTAGGGTATTGCTTCTTTTAGTGATGAAGAGTCTACATTGGCAAGCAAAGAAAGAAGGCTTAAGGGTATCGATGCTTGAAGGGTGAACAAGCTATCAGAGCTAAAGTGTGAAAGTCAAGCATAATGAGGGATTGAAATAGAGATCTAAAATCTACAAATGGAGTTGTAAGTTGTTATCAAATCAAGCCTTATTGTTAATCTCTAATAATTGTATCAATATAGGGCAAATATTTTGGATGAAGGTTGAGCTAACAATCATTTGTAAATACTTTAATTAGGTGACATTCCAAGTGAATGGTCTAAATTTCTCTAACAAGGCTCACTCCTAACAAGGTGATTGAAATCATTTAACATGGTCACATTTAACAGTGTGTATTATAGCCTTTAATAGGGTTGGCCTTTCACAAGGTATCACTTTAGAAGAGAGAAAAAGAGTAGCATGTTACTAGTGATTTTTTCCAAATTGGTTTTCCACATAAATCATTGTGTCAAGTGTACTATTTAATTTTTTATGTTTCATGCTTACATTTCTACAAATTGATTTGATAGTAACGTACAAGTTTTAAGTGATTGCGTAATCTTATGGATGTATGCATGATAATAAATGTTTTATGGGTTCACTAAGTTGTGAAAAATTTGAATAGTACATCTAGACCTTGGATAATTGATTCCCCCCCCCCACTCTTAGTTCTTCTAAAGAATTCCAACAATTGGTATCAAAGTCATCTGCTTAAGAGGACTAGTTTGAAGGTACTACAAGCACAAAGATCAAGATGTCAAAAAGAGAAGTATCCAAGCTTAATAGAGATAAATTTCCTACATGGAAAAGTCTGATGAAGCTACACCTTATAG
Source organism: Cupressus sempervirens (assembly GCA_028749045.1). Taxonomy (NCBI): domain Eukaryota; kingdom Viridiplantae; phylum Streptophyta; class Pinopsida; order Cupressales; family Cupressaceae; genus Cupressus; species Cupressus sempervirens. The sequence goes on along the minus strand of CM053785.1, from coordinate 307,484,007 downwards.
GACTTAGAGATCATGCATAATCTACCATTTCTGTTGAGCATGTTGATCCTACTAGAGTCTTAATTGCTAAGGATCTGGAAAAAAAAAGAGAAAGAACACAACCAAGAAATGTTGGATATTTCCTTTGCCCTAAGTTATGCTGAGTTTGATGATATCAAAGAATTTAATAGTGTAAAGAAAATGTGAGATACTCTACACACCATCTATGAAGGTGACAAGAATGTTCTAAGAGCCAAAGCTAAAAGTCTCAAAGGTAAGTTCAATGGTATGAGAATGCATGAAGGTTATTGCTTGATAGTGCTTTAGGATAAAAGATTTTGTTAATGTAATAAGATGATCTACTGGTAAAATAGATGATGAAACTATACTAAAAAAATTTTTGAGAACACTGCTACCCATCTATGCTATTAGGGTTTCTGCAATACAAGAACTAAGATGTGTACTTGGGAATGATCTAACTCTTGAAGGTCTGATAGATAGTCTCATTACTTTTGAGCTATCTAACTTTCATAATAACAAACTTAAAAATATTGAATCTACTTTCAAAGCTAAGCTATCATTAAAGGAACCTAATGTGAAGAAGAAGAAAAAGACAAAATATGTGTCTAGTGATAGTGAGACAGATGAGGAGGATGTAGAGAAACTTGAAGCACTGTTGGGAAGGAGATTTCACAAAGGTAAAGGCAAGTTTAAATGTAATTTACCTATCATTTGTTTCAATTGCAATGAGGTTGGTCTTATTGTTGGTAGATGTCTAGTGAAGAACTACAAAGGTGGTGAAAAATATGAAAGTAGAAGAGATTAAGACAATAAAGATTACAAAGATAAAGGAAATAAGTCTTGTTACATTGCTAAAGAGGAAACAAGAGATGAATTTGATGATCATGATGATGAAGTAGTGCTTGTTGTAAGGAAGAACAAATCTGATGAAGATAAGGCAACTATGCTTGTGTCTTGTGTGAACAAGAATGACAAATAGATCATTGACAATGGGTGTTCATATCACATGACTGGAGATAAAAGTAAGTTCATTACCTTGAATTGTTATGATGGAAGTAGTGTAAGATTTGGTAATGATGCACCATGTTTGATAAAAGGAAAAGGTTCTATCAAGCTCATAGAAAAGATTTTAAGTGACAATGCTTAGTATGTTGAAGGACTTAACTATAATTTGTTGAGTGTGTTACAAATGAATAATTCAGGATGTAAGGTTGAGTTTGAAAACAAGATTGATAAGGCATATGATACTAATGGAAAAATAATTAGAAAGGGTGACCAAACTAGAAATAATCTATTCTACCTTGATATAAAGGATGCTACTTGTTTATTTTTCGAATTTGATGATGTGTGGATATGGCACAAGAGGTCATGTCATGTTAATTTTGATAACTTGGTTAGTATCAATAGCATGAGAAAAGTTAGAGGTTTTCCTAAGTCGAAGAAGCTTGACAATATAATGTGCAAACAATGTCAATTAGGCAAAATGGCAAAGTCAAGTTTTAAGAGTAAGACTCATACCTATAAAGGAATACTAGAGATTGTTCATACAAACTTGTGTGGACCAATTAAAGTGCAAAGCTATAAAGGAGATAAGTACATTATGTTGCTTGTTGATGATTATTCTAGAATGATGACAGTTATGTTTTTGAAACATAAATTTGATGCTTTCCAAATGATTAAGTGGTACTTAGCAAAAGTTGAAAAGGAAACAAGTAAAACTCTAAAATGTTTGAGATCTGAAAAAGGAGGAGAATTTACATCGAATGAGTTTGAGATGTTCTATAATGATAAAGGAATCAAAAGATAAACATCTACTCTTAGAAGCCCTCCACAAAATGGAATTGCTGAAAGGAGGAACCAATCTATAATGGATTGTGCTAGGACACTCATGATGGAGAAAAATGTTTCTTTAAAATATTGGAGAGAAGATGTAAGTACAACTATCTATACCTTGAATCCTATGCAAGTGAAGAAAGGTACTCATTCAACACCTTTTGAACTATGGTATGGATATGCACCCAATTTAAAATATTTTAAGATATTTGGAAGGAAATGCTATATTCTCAAAGATTTGAGGAATGGTAAACTAGATGCAAAAAGTAAAGAAGGTATATTTATAGGTTATTCTCCAAGAAGTAAATCTTATAAGTGTTTAAATACTAACACTAACAAAGTTATAGAAGGAAAATGTGAAATTTGATGAATATATAGAAGTATATGTTCCTGAACATATGAAGGAACTAGAAAAATATAAATCATTTGTATACTTTTATGAAGGTATGCCTATTGAAGAAGATGTTTTAAATCAAGTTACAAACCAACAACAAGTTGCACTGATTGCTAAGTCACATACTATGAATGTCGAGTTTCATTCAGGAACCAAGTTACATTCAAGTGCCGAGTTACAAAATGAAGTTGAGGCACATTCTAATTTTGAGATTAGTGTACATGAAAGAGATGTTGAACTACCTAATAGATATGTACATAGTGCTTTAGATGTTTAGAGACCAAATGAAGAAACTAGAGCTAAACCAAGATTGTCTAAATATGTCAAGAGACATCATCTTGCTACACAAATCATTCTAGATAAATATGCTAGACCAATGAAAAGGAATAAGTTGCAAAATGATACATGTTTACTAAGCATGAAAGATCCCAAAATAGTAAAAGATTCCTAAGAATACATGGACTAGAGTAAAGCCATGGAAGAAGAGATTGAACAATTTGAGAAAAACAAAACATGGACTCTAGTTCCTAGATGAGAAGACAAAAATTTGATTGGTACCAAGTGGGTATATAGAAACAAGTTAGATAAAAATGGTGAAGTCACAAGGAACAAAGAAATATTAGTTCATAAAGGATATGCACAAGAAGAAGGGATTGACTATAGAGAAACATTTGCCCCTATTGCTAGATCTGAAGGAGTAAGAACTCTGCTTGCTTACTCTGCATACAAAGGCTTCGAGGTTTATCAAATGGATGTTAAGTCTACATTTTTGAGTGGTGTATTAGAGGAAGAAGTTTATATATAACAACTAGAAGTATTTTTTGATGTTAATAATAAAAACATGAGATGTAGATTACACAAAGCTTTATATGGTTTGAAGTAAGCACCAAGAGCATGGTATGAGAGACTTCATGATTATCTTGTGAAGATTGAATTTGAAAGGACTGATGATAACAACAATCTATACTTGAAGATAAAGAAAGATAAAGGTGTTTTTTTATCTGAAATTTTTTGTTGATGATATCATATTTGGAGGTCAAGATACTTTATGTAAGGATTTTGCAAATCAAATGAAGCAAGAATTTGAGATGTCTATGTTTGGAGAGATCAAGTTCTTTGTGAATTTGCAAGCACACCAGATGAAATATGGTATATGGTCTATATTGATGCTATATTACAAGAAAAATGAAAAATTTAAATTAAGAACCTATACTGATGTTTATTGGGCTAGAAATATTGATGATAGAAAGAGCACTAGTCAAGAAGCATTTCTTAGGCTGGAACAAAACTACATTTCTCAATTTACTATTGAAGTTGAATATGTTGATGTTGTATTAAATTGTACAAATATTTTATAGATCAAACAACTACTCAAAGGTATGAAGGAAGAGATCACTAAAATAGTGATAGTTTATTTTGATAATACAAGTGCTATACATTTATGAAAGAGTCCTATGATGCACACAAAGACAAAGTACATTGAAATCAACTATCATTACTTGAGTGAATTAGTTAAAGATAAAAAGGTGAAGATGGAATATGTTAACACAAAAGAGAAAATTGTTGATATCTTCACTAAAAAATTACCCAAGGATGCTCATGAGTATCTAAGAGGTAAACTAGGGGTGTTACCCTTATCAAAGGCTATATAAGAAACAAGAGGAGTGCCCTGCATCAAAAAATTTGATTGACATATGTTACATATTGATGAAGTGGATCTTATTTTAGGAGCTGCCTAAAGTAATCAAAGAGTTGGATTTACAAATCAATCACAAGCAAGGTGATCGAGGGAGAAATTAAAACTATTCATATCTACATATTTAAGATGATGAATCTTTGACATTTTTTTCAAAGAGGGGGATATTGAAGAAAGAGGAGAATTCTATGAGGGAGATAGACATTGTTAACATCACATAAAGCAACTAAACAAAGATAGAGAAATCCTAACATACAGTATGAGGGAGAAATTATGATCGCTAAGAGAGAAAGTGTATCTACTAATTACATCTACCTAGTAAGAGGAAAATAATGTAGAGGGAGATATAAGAAGTAATTTAGAGGGAGTCATAAGAATGAATTGATTGTTTGTTGATCTGAACATAATAGAATTTTGTAACCTATTTAGAAGATGAAATTTGTTGATAGAAGGAGAGATTTCAATACAAGAAATTATTTTATTTTTGGAATTTTGTTGGTCTTACTATTTAAACCTAGTCAATTTGATTGATCAGTTTAGTTTTCCATCAATGTCAAAGAGGGAGATTGTTGAAAATAGATTGATACAAGTATGATAAATGTTTTTCAATCATTGTTTTGTCACTAATGTCAAACCTACTATCTACTAGTAAGACAACTACTTATATGATTTAAGTACTATCATTTATTTGATTGATGAAGAGGATTTGATCAAATGAGGTAACAATAGCACCTAGAGGAAAGGTTAAGTTATGGTATGGAAAAGGAGTACAAGAATCATCTAAGAAAATAATATTATAGTGCATTGAGAATCCACTTATGATTGCAAGTGTTGGTTACACTAAAAAAGTTTAGAAGAACAAGTTAAATGAAGTAAGTCTACCAAGCTTCACAATTTGCATAGTAGGTGCCAAGAAATGTTAATGTAAGTCATATAGAAAATCAGTTGGAGCCAAGAAAAAGTCTATTTTAGTGTAAGTCAAGTGAAACAATTGGTTCTGAGTAAAGTTTAGTTCATGCTGAGTGATTTTTCAATGGATGTTGAACAACATAGTATGTGTCAAGCATTAGAGGCTAGTTAATGCTAAGTGTCAGCATTATTAGAATGATCATGAATTCAATGGATCTAAGTTGTCAACATTGATTTCTTAGATCATGTGAACCATGTGGAAGATAATATTGATGAGATGGTGGCACAAAATTCATGCTAAACCATTTTAAGGAAAATTCAAGAGGATTGAAGGAAAATTTTCTAGAAGGGAATGAAATGAAATAAGGGGTAGATTCATTAAATCCTACCTAATCTGTCCTAACCCTAAATTGGATGATGGAGGATGAACAAAAAAAATCTTAATTCTCTATTTATAGAGATGGTTGGTCAGAAGCAAAGGTTGTCATGTATGAGAACCTAAGGAAGACAAGGAGTCTAGGGTATTACTTGATTTAGTGACCTAAGAGAAGAATCAGGTTTGGCAAGCAAAGAAAGAAGGCTTAAGGTTATGGATGCTTAAAGGGTGCACAAGCTATTAGAGTTGAAGTGTGTGAAAGCCAAGTAGAATGGAGAACTCAAACAAAGATCTATAATTTGTAAATGGAGTTGTAAGTTATTATTAGATCAAACCTTACTATTACTCTCTAATAATTGTATCAGTCTAGGGTAAATCATTTAGATTAAGGTTGACCTAATAGTCATTTGTAAATCCTTTAACTAGGTGACATTCCAAATGAATGGTCTAAAGTACTCTAACAAGGCTCACTCCTACTAGGGTGATTGAAATCCTTTAATAGGGTCATATTTAATAGTGTATATTATAACCTTTAATAGGGTTGGCCTTTCATAGGGAATCACTTCAGAAGAGTGAGAAAGAATAGCATGTTATTGGAGGTTTTTCCCAAATTGGATTTCCACATAAATCATTATGTCAAGTGTGTTATTAAATCTATTGTGTTTCATGTTTACATTTTTACAAATCGATTTGACAGTAATCTACAAGTTTTAAGTGATTGCATAATCTTATGGATGCACGCATGACAATAAATGTTTTATGGGTTCACTAAGCTATGAAATTTTTTAATAGTACATATGAACCTTGGATAACTAATTCACTCCCCTCTCAGTTATTCTAAAGAATCCCAACAATAAAAAGTGCCATCTAAGTAATTTTTTGTAGCTATCTAGTGAAGATTGTATAACAACTATTTTAGTTGGTATCTACTCAATTCCTTTGCTAGTAGCATGTATTATCACCTTTGTTATATTTTTTTAAGGGGATTTATTGATACTTTTTTGAAAATATTGTCTTTGTGACCTGTTAGGCTTTTACATTCACTTTTCTATTACAACATAGTGCATATTTTTTATTAATAGTTATGCTTATAGGTGACTAAGAACTTTTTAATGATATGCAACATTAGCATCAGAATGATTTGATTTGGAATGATTGTCTGAGTACAATGATGGTGCACATGTGCTAAATATAAACTGAATATTAATGTCAAATGCCATGATATTGAAAATATATTTTCTAGTGTCAATATTTATCCTTTGTAATGGGTGGGGTTCAATCAAGATTTTAAGTTGCTCATCTTGGATTGAGGGGATTAAAAATAATATAGCCTATTCTCTAGCCAACACTTGATATTCATGAATGTTCATTGCAAAAGTAGATTTTAACTTAAATAGTTTTACTATGGCTAATTAGGCATTTAGAGATTTCATGCCTGAAATGAATAATTAATTTGTTGATAAGATTTATTAGTGTTTTTCATGGCATCAACTAGATAAAATGGTCTAAAAGGTTTTATTAGTGCTTTCATGAATGATTTGCAGTATGAATTTTAAGAAAGAAAGTAAGAATATCATCTTTGTCAAATATGGCACATGTTTGATTCTTATTTTTGTCCTTATTTGGCTAATCTTGCTACTTCTATGTTTTATGCCCATTGATATATTTATGAACATTGCCAAAATTATTATTTGCAATGGATTTCTATGGGGTTTTTTTTGCTACCCCGCATTACAAGATCTAAGGCATACTATGATTCCTCAACAAAAAAAATTGAAGAATCACTTGCAAGTTATGCAATAGAAAAAACAATAAGTTATGGAAGGGTTGCAGTATATGTATGACCATAAGAAGTTTTGGATGGTCGTAAACCTTGCATAATATACTAAAGTTGTTGATAGTGAGCATTAAGCAATAATGTGTATGCACAAGGACCATCATCAAGTCTTTTTGAGTGCAGATATTACAACACAAAATTCAGCATCATGAGTGGATGGTTGGTGAGTAGCATCAGTAAGCTACTTAGAAAGCTAATGTTTACAATTAGATATAGATTTTTCTGATAAAATAAGTACATTTGGACTCAATCTTCCCTTCTCTAGAGCATCCACAACTAAATGTTGACCTTCATCTAATTAGATTTTTGTTGAGACTAATAACCATAGTTTGCAGAGTTAGAGATTGTGTTGTCTCTACTCTCTTCATGAGGATCATTTTGGTCATTTATGGATGTGAGTTTTTTGTTTTCTTTTTTAATTTCTAACTCAACCATCGTGGGTATTCTATGATCATATGCATAAGTCTTAAGGGTAATAAACTAGGGAGAATACCATAAAGCTTCACCATAAACATTGAATGGACTATCTTTTTTTGCTTACTTTACAACTTGTATCTGGAACAAATTAAATCCATAAATTTTTTTAACTCTATTGTAATCAAAATTAGTCATGAATGATAGCCCTTGATTAGAATGGAACTCAAAGCATTTCCCAAGTTAATCTTCTTCTTTATGCATATAGACCTTGGAACTTATTAGATGTTTAAACAATTTTTGACAATGGTGATGTGCAATTAATATGTTGATTGATATTTCTAACTATATGATGTAGAACTTACATCATGTAGATAAAGAAAAATTAGCTAATTCTATGTGCAATAATCAATTTTACTTATAAGAAAAAATAAGATGAAGGTACACTAATTATATATAAAAACAAGGTATAAATCACTAAAGACGTGATTGGGAATAACTCAAAAGATAAGAACCAAGACAATGTAGAAAGTCACACATTGTATGATCATTCTTTAAAGGCTACTAGTTCAATGGAAGAGCTCCTGCTTTACAAGCACATGCATGGTGGTTTGATTCCATCATGCCCTATTATGACCATATACAATATTCAATATACTATTAAATATTTGATCAAATATACTACTAGATATGCCGCTAAATATACCACTAAACATTTGACTGAATATACTAAATATGTGATCAAATATATGATTGAATATGCTACTAAATATGTGACTAAATCAACTATCAAATATATAGATAAATATGTGATTAAATATACTACGAAATATGTGACTAGCAACATTAATAAATATCCTACTAAATCAATTATTTAATATACTACTAAATATATCACTAAATCAACGATCAAAATTATTGATCAAATAAATGACTAACATTTCTTAGTAGTAAATTTAGTAGTGTTATAAATGATTGAATATTTACTGCTATTAGTCATGTGACTTAGTTTAGTCATATATATACAGATTTTAGGTTTTTTTTTTTAGTCACATATTGTTGTTTTTGTACTAGTGCTCTCTAATTTGATTCCTTCTTCTTTATTAAGTTTTTTTCTTCTATTAATATAATTTTATATTAAAAAAGAGATATGTTTCTCTTTAATAAGTTTTTTTCTAGGGGTATTAAGGCCTCTAGCATTTCATGTTGTAATCCTCATATTGACATGGGAAGGCTCTTTCCCTTCCCAGCTTTTAGAATTTTAATAAGCTTTCTTTGTTCTTTTGCCTAAACATCTACCTCTCTTAGCTCTTTGAGTGATTTCCTCTCTCATTTTGACTTTTTTTTGCCACAATTTAGTATTTTGATGCCTTCCCAATTTATTGAGATTCCAAGATTTTCTAGATTTTCTTGAGCATTACTGATGCTTACTTTATTGCTTTCTTCTTTCTCATTTTATTTTTCATCTTTTAGTTCTTTAATTATCTATTCTCATAGATCATTTTGATACTCATCTTGTTCTATGTTTTCCTCCATTTATGTTTTCCCTTCTTTGTACTTTTCCTTTTCATTGGAATATTCTCTATCCAACATAATTCCATATTCCTCCTAATTTTTCCAAATTCCTATCTCATTATGTTCTTCTTGTTCATGACTAGTGTTTTTTTCTTGAGAATTTGGAGTTCTTAAGAATGTTGCTCCTTCTGTTGGAGTAGAAATTTCTTTATTTTTTCAAGGTTCTTCAGCCTTTTGTGTTTCCTTGCTAACTATTGCTTCACATGTATCTTTTCCATTGACTGGTGTTTCCCAAAATTTGTAGCTCCATTTTTTGGCTCTTTTTTTTATGGTGATATTTCTCCATTGTGTTGATGTTGCTAGTGGAATTGAGCCTTCTTTATTCCATTTTTCATTTTTTGCTTCAATTATTAAGCCATTTGGTTCCAAATAATTTTGTATATTTTCAATTGAGACTAATTTTCTTTTGGACTTATTTTTTTTCAAATTAGGGCTATTCTTTCTCGTGCTTTGAAGATGCCTTGTTATGAAAAGCCGCACATTTTATATATATTTAATAGCTTTAAAACTATCATTTTCATGAATAGGGGTCTCTAAAAGATTTCTTGAAGATATCGGGTTATCATTCTCTAGTTGTTGTACCTTTTCCAACTGTTATTTTTCCTTTTCTCTTTTCTTCTTGAGAACTTTGTTTTGATGCTTTTTACTTTCTAATTTAGACTTTCCTTTGGTTTTATTTTCTTGTACCTCTTTTAGTTGTAGAATCTCTATATGATCAACAGTGTCATTTATTTTGAGTGTAATTTCTTCATTGAGTTGCTTAATACTCCAAATATTCTCCTCTAGTTCCAACATTTCTTTTTCTGAGTGCACTGTTTCTTCTTTTAAGCTTGCAACTTTTTACTTAGTGAGTTTAATAAATTAACTCCATCTGTATATCTGTACTATGTGATCTAATTAATATCTTCTCCCTTTGATTTTCTAGATTTATTTTCAACACTTTTGAGTATGCTTTGTATGATCTATGGTATTGTTATCTTAGCTTCTCCTATCTCCCTATTTGTATATGTAAGAAGATTATCTATCTTATTTTGTTGTATGATCTCTCCTCTTTTGTAATTATTGTACTATCCTTTTCTCACCAATTTTTGATATTGTTTCTCTAAGCTAGTATCCAACTCAATTTCTTCAAAATTTGAATTTTTTTTTTCCACCCTTCTCATGTCTTTGAGAAATTTCATGTGTCTAATTTTTTATTGATATATAGAGAAATTGATTTTGTATAGTGATCTATTTGTGATAATTTTGATATACTCTAGGTGATAGAATTATGGTTTGAAGTTAATTAAGAATTTTACTGATGTAGATTTGATATGGTGAGGTTCATAACCCTTGATCCCCCTAGAAAAGCTCTCCAATTTGAATGAAAATCTTGATGTCATATAATTTAGATGGGATGTTATTTAATGTTATTCATCTTGGGAGGTTTAGGGAGCTAACTAGGGTTTCATTAATGTTGGGTTTCCATTTTAGAAAGTTTTGACTGTATACATTAATATAATTTAGAGAATTTTCAAGCAAAGATTTCCTAATACTTAAATTTATACAATGTAGGAAAAATAAAGTGTCTAAGAGAAAAGTTATACTTACCTATTTAGTGTTCACGGATTTGAACCAATTAACCATTTTTGGCCATTCTAATTTTGGCCCTGTCTATACCACATACAAACCCCTTTCATCATAGTTAGACCATCTCTCTGTTCTTACCTTATTGTTGATAATGATGGTAGTGGCTACCTTTTCTTCTTTTTTCTTGCTAATGAGTGGTTGTGGTAATTTTGTTCCTAGTTTATGAACTAGAAATTGACAAAATTGGAATATGGGTGATGTGAGTGAATTCAATTTTTTTGAATGAACTAGATTTGAGGAAAAATATGGATGGTTTATAGGTTTAGGGTTAACAAGAATTCTATTGGATTTTGATACTCAATAGGGTTTAGGATAGATCTATGGAGCTTGAAGATTTGTATTGTGTAGGGCTTTCCATTCCTTAGAGCAGTTGGTAAGATTTTTATTGTTTGAAAACTCCTCGAATGATTCGGTTGCTGAGGTTTCTTTTGTTTATGTATTTCTTGCATACTTTGTTTTCCCATAAACATTTTCTTGTTTTTTATGTCTTTCTTTGTCTCTTTAGCCCTAGCTCTGTGTCATTTTTCCTTCGAGGTCCCTATTGTTTTTGTGATTTAGATCAATTTGATCCCAGATCTCCTTCTGGATGTAGACTTTCTCCCATCCTTCTTCCTCATTATGCTTATGATTTCATGTTATTTTATGCATTCATGACTTTGAGATCATAGGACATTTATTGGTTTGTTGTTGGTTTTGATAGGTTATTTCCTTGTTTCATTCTTCATGATGCTTAATTAGTGCTTTGAATTGATTTTTAGGGGGAATTTGTTCAAACCTTCTTTTCTTTAGAGATGGGGATTTATTCAAATTTATAGTACAACTAGATTTGTTTGAAAGATGTTGCTATTGAAACTTAGGGTTTCCATTCTGTGGATTTTTGAGATAAGATCTATTCTTTTCCTTTTTTTCTATTACTACCATTTTTCTCAGTCTTCTTCCCTTATTAATATTTCAAAACACAATATATAAAATTTTAAAGGTCTCAATTAAATCCACTGGTCTGATAAAAGTGCTTAGCCTATTTGAGAGAGGCACAAATCATCCTTAAATGTATAATCTTTGTTTCATAGCATGCTATCTCACTGCAACTTGATTTTTTTGCCCTTCTTTTCAATTGTCACATGCTTCTTCTTCCACTATTAATTAAGATCAAACCTTCAATAATACCCATTCTTAAAGCTCATGGCTAAATAGCTGAATAAATGCAGTTGATATGATGTTTTTTTTTAAATTTATTAATTAATTTGAAAGTTATGACTTTCAAATTAATTAGTAATCTTAAAAAGTGTCAAATTGGGTACATTTATTCTACTAGATAGATGTCACCATTCTTAAATAACACAATTTCTTATGCCTAAATCAGAGCAAGAAAATGATATTATACTAAATGAATCACAAAACAAATCAGACTTTAAAAATAAAATTTCAGAAGTTCAAATAAAATCTCATTTAACTATCATTCTCACAAACTAAGATGCAGACATGGCTAAAACCCTTCATTATCCCTCCATAATCTTTCTATTATTGAACAAATAGTGCTAATAGAGAAAGGGCAATGATAAATGATTCTAAAATATCCCCTTTTCCAATAAATAGGAATAGTAATTGAAATAAATAAGGAAATTTGTAAAAGTAGGAAATAAAACTAAAAGAAATAAATACAATAGAAAGAATAGAAATTATGAAATTAAAAAAAAAAAAAAAAAACTTTGTGCACATGAATTTTTTAACAAAATGTCTCATAAAAAGACTCAAGATTGAATTTTATTTATTGATTAATTTATTTTCTTTTGACTATTTAATGCAAAATTAAAGTTTTTAATAATCACACTTTCTTATTATAAAAAAATATCTAATTATAAATTATAAATTTAATTGTAATTAAAAAAAATTGATAACCATATTTTGTATTCTAATTATAAAACAAATATTTTGATTATTGTTCCTAAAAATATAATATATTTTGTAAATTTGAATAATGTTTCTATTGTGAATTCTAGAAATAAATTGAAATTTTAAATATTTTCTATTTTCACACATTCTATTTCAATTTATATTTTATAATTTCATAACATGTAATTTTTTTAAATATGAAGTTTCCTTTTCATATTTAAAAATTAGCTTAAAATTTTTATACAACTCTTTAAAAATTGATCATTATCATTATATTTTATTTTCAAAAAATAATTCTAGTATAATTTTTTTAAAATTTTAATCTTTTTAATAATTTTTAAAATTTTATCTAAATTATTTTTTATTAACATTTCTTTCTTAATTCTAAAATTAATATATTTTTTAATTTAAAAATTGTATTGAAACAAATCAAGGAAACTTATCAGAAAGAAAACTAAAAGAAATAAATAGAATAGAAAGAATATAAATAAATAATATTAAAATAATAAAATAATGAAAGTAATTGAAAAGGAGTGAGATAGGGTGACAATTTTGTAGCGAAATTTTAAAAAATTGGAAGCATAACTGCCAACATATAAGCCTATCCACTCAATAATGTTAATATATGAAAGAAACAAATTAGAAAGATTTTATAGAGATTTAGATCTATTCAAAAATTAAGTGATGATAATAGTTGCACATTTTTGTAGGTGCAACAAAAAGTCAATAGGAGTGATAGGCCTCACATATCTTACTTCCATTCTAATAGATAACATAAATATAGTAGTTTGAATTTCAAAACATCTAAACAAATAAGAATAAAAATTCTATAATAAGATGAAAGTTAAAGAAGGATTAATGGAGAAGAGAAAATGAGCTTTGCTAGGGTTTGTATGACTTTTGTCTAAATCCTCGTTGGTTTTTGTCATCTCTCATACTACATTTACTAGAAGAATTAGTTTTCATTTATAATGAGCTCGACCTTCTCTAGCCCAATAGTTGATATTGGTGCTACAGTTGTTGTTGCTATTGGAGAGAATGGCTCCACCAACCAAACACCTATGAAAGTTCTTACCCAAGGTGTTTCATGAGGTAATTCCTCTCCTGATACTATTTTGAATGTCAAGGAGTTTGATAGTGCATGCACATGGCTAGAACAACAAACTCTCATTAGGTATTTTGTGGGTTGTACTCCTTCTAAAAGCATGTTGCGGGAATGGGTTTCCAAGGTTTGGACACCTTAGGGTGTACACCTTGAAGGCATCCAAAGCATTACCAAAGGCTTTTTACTTTTTCACTTTGGCAGTGCAGGTAGAGCTGAACATGTTTTTGTGCTAGGTCTCGCGACCATCAGATCCTCCCTCTTGGTTTTTCAATGTTGTTCACAAGATTTTGTTGTTTCTAATGATCAGAAGCTTAAGGTGCCCATTTGGGTAAAGTTCCCTAGGCTTCCCATTCCTTTTTGGCCTTTTTAAATAGCTATTGCTCAAACCATCAAAAACATTGTGTGCCTTGAACCAGATAAGTTTTTCAATGCTCAACCTCAGTGTAGGGTTTGTGTTGAGGTCAACTTGTCAGGGAACTCAAAGATACAGTGGAAGTCTAGATAGCTGGTACCACCTTTACTCAGAAGGTGCTTTAGCTTAACCTTTGGAATACCTACTATCAGGGCTAGTCAACTGAGAATAAGATTAGGGATTCTCCCTTGTTGGACCGTAACTAATGTAGGAGCATCCTAGTCTTTCTTGCAGGCTTGCATGTTGGAGTTGACTACCAGTGGTTTTTAGTTTCATGTTGGTACCGAGTTTTTTAGTGGATGTTGAGTGTTCCTATATATGTCGAGTGCTAGTATTGGTCTTGCTTTTGTTCGTGTTGAGATATCTATGAGCTAAATTTTGGCATTTAATTTATGTATGGGTATTTAATTTAGTGTTGTAGCCAACTTATGGCTCGACCTATGTTTAATGTAAGGGATTTAATCTAGTTTGTAATGAGTTGGACTGACTTGTGGCATAGCTGGGTATAAGTAAGTGGTTTTGTGGAATCATTAGTTAGTTGCTATTCATTCAAACTTGGAGAGGGGATGAAGTAGAGGTGCAAATTTTGAAGAGCTAGGGTTGTGGCTTAGGAACAAGAAGATTGTTTGGTGGACCTGAGGGTACAAGTGTGGATTCTTCTTGATGTTCTTATATAGTTGTGTATCTCGACTAGCTAGGATTGGGTTTGTAAGTTGGGTCTTGTTGGATCTTGTAGAACTAATTTTGTAATTGCTATTTGTAGTTGGCCCTAACCCAAAAGTCCTTATAGTTAGGCATATTGCATGTAATCAGTTATATCTATGAATAAAGAGTTGTGATTTGGTATCAGATCTTGCATTATTGTTTCTTTGTTGTTGTATTTCTATTGTGTGGTTATTTTCTAGTGGCTTGGACATCTCCTTTTGGGATTTTCCTACCTTACACTATATCAAATGGCATCAGAGTGAAGGTTGTTCTTGAATGTGTTGATAGATCACCCAAGCTAAGGCAATTTACACCAAGATTTATAGAGAAGGTTGATCATGTGGCTAATTGATCTTCTATATTGGTGGATCTATTACTTAAGATTTGTAAAAAATTTGGAAGATTCCTCCAAGAAGATTTGATCCCAGGGAAATTGATGATCTTAGTGATGCTTTGGAAGAAAGGATCTTAGAGAAGATTAGAACAGAGTTCAAATATGAGATTGCATTGATGAAGAGTGACATGATCGCTGAAATTGTAAGTTCTTTAGGTGGTGTACCTAGGCATGTGGGTATTGCTAAAGATTTTGAAGCTATTAGATCTAGTGGTGAGGACAAAACTAATCATGTGGGGAGACCTATTTGAACTAGGGCTAGATAGTTTGCTAGACCTAGATTTCAGTTGAAGCTAAAGCATAAGATGGAGGTTTCTAATTTCTCAAGTACTTTGACTCTTGGAGACCTAATTCATTGGATTGGTAAATTGGAAGACTACTTTGAGCTTGAGGATATTGAGGATCCACTCAAAGTGAGGTTGGCACAAACTAATTGGAAAAGACATGTTGTACTTTGTTAGAAATGATTGCAAAGAGATAGAGAAGAGGAAGGTGAAATGAAGATCTCTAGATGGAGATTGATGGTAACTAAATTGAAGGCTAAGTTGATTCCTACTGATTATGAACTTGAGTTTTTTAAAAGACTATAGAATCTAAAACAAAAGGATATGACTATGAAATATTATACCGAGGAGTTCTACAAGTTGACTATTCAGTCTAGTCATAGAAAATTGTCAAAGGAAAAGGTAGCTTGGTACATTAATGGTTTGAGATTCAATATTTAGGATGAGGTTGGTATGCTGAATATTTCTTCAATTGAGGATGTTTATTAGTATTCCCTAAAGGCATAGGATAAGTTGAAGAGGAAAGGTCAAGGTAATGCTAGAGAGAAGGAGAAGCAGGATAGCTTGACACAAGCTCAACTGAGTGTTGAAAGTGAACCAAAACTTGTTGATTTGAAAAGGAGAATAGGTGGAGGTGGATTCAAAGGTAATTGTTTCAAATGTGGTAAAGAAGGGCATAGATATTTTGAATGTCTGATTGGTAGGACAACTCTTTTTGTGAATGATGTAGTTCAAGATAGTTAGCCTGAACAAGGATAAAGTTTGTTGGCTCAGAAAGTACTAGTTAGTGAGAGGACATTGGATTCTTGTTAGAGGACTAGTTTGTTTAGGACTTGTTGTAAGTCAGGTGGTGAAGTCTACAAGGTGATTATAGATGGTAGTAGTACTAATAACCTTGTTTTTCAAGAGATGGTTTAGAAACTTGATTTGAAGAGAGTGAGACATCCTTATCCTTATAGGATTAGTTGGTTGCAAGGTAAACATGCTTTGGAAGTGAGGGAGCAATGCCTTTTTGATTTCCAGATTGGGAAGTATAAGGATCAAGTGTTGTGTGATATTGGACAAGAAAAGTTGTCATGTGTTGCTTGGTAGACCTTGGCAGTATGATTACAGGGCTATGCATGATTGTGTTAAGAATGTGTTTACTGTTGAGAAAGGTGGCAAGAAGTTTTCCTTGATTCCTTTGCAAAATGAAGAGCTAGGTAGGAGGAACCTGAGTATTGATAGCCCAATTGGCTTGGAAGATTCTAATAAGGTTGGAGATTAGTGTGGAAAGTAGACCTACAGTACACCTCAGATGGATGTGAAGAAGCACAAGAATAACAAGGGAAAGAGTGTACAAGATGAAGATTTGGAAGATATGTATGTGAAGAATCAGTTTGGAATTTGTGTGTTGAATCCCAAAAGATGTTCTTCCAATTACTAGAACATCTTTTCAAACCTAGGGTGTCTGATGTAGGAGCATCCTAGGCTTTCTTGCAGTCTTGCATGTTGGAGTGAATTGCTAGTGGTTTCCAATTTCCTGTTGGTGCCTAGTTTTCTAGTGGATGCTAAGTGTTCCTATATGTGTTAAGTGTTAGTATTAGTCTTGATTTTGTTCATGCTGAGTTGTCTATGAGCCAACTTTTGGCATTTAATTTATGTATGGGTATTTAATTTGGTGTTGTAGTTGACTTGTGGTAATTGAGTTTGTAATGAGCTAGGACAACTTGTGGCTTAGTTGGGTATAAGTAAGGGGTTTTGTGGAGTCTTTAGGTAGTTTTTATTCATTTAAGCTTGGAGAAGGGATGAAGGATCGAAGCAAATTTTGAAGAGC
Source organism: Cupressus sempervirens (assembly GCA_028749045.1). Lineage (NCBI taxonomy): Eukaryota > Viridiplantae > Streptophyta > Pinopsida > Cupressales > Cupressaceae > Cupressus > Cupressus sempervirens. Next base: position 307,466,735 of record CM053785.1, on the reverse strand, counting down.
TAGGGTTGTGGCTTAGGAACCAAAGGATTGCTTGGTGGACCTGAAGGTACAAGTGTGGAATCTTCTTAGTGTTCTTATCCAATTGTGTATCTAGACTAGCTAGGATTGGGTTTGTAAGTTGGATCTTGTTGGAACTTGTAGAACTAATTTTGTAATTATAGTTTGTAGTTGGCCCTAACCTAGAAGGCCTTACAGTCAAGTATATTGCATCTAGTCAGTTATATCTATGAGTAAAGAGTTGTGATTTGGTATCAAATCTTGCATTATTATTGATTTATTATTGTATTTCCATTGTGTGGTTGTTTTCTAGGGGTTTGGACATCTCCTTTTTTATTCTAATGCTAGTCATCGCCACCCAGATGGGATTTGGCATGCTTGGTCCAATTTTTGAGCTAGGTCCAATAGAATCTTTATGGGACTTGACAAGGATATGGTTTATGTGCAGTCCTTTTTTTCCTTTTCCCAAAATGCACACCCTACCTATCACTCCCTTGCCATATTTGACACTATCAAATCACTTCCTTATTCTCTTTTCTATCACCTAGCAGACAGCTCAGCCTCACCCATGTAAAACCTAGTTTTATCTGAACACTTCATTATTGTCCCATTTACCAAATGTTGCACACATCTTACATGTCTAGAATCTTGAACCTTGGCCCCACACTCATCATGGATGGATTCAGTGGTGGAATGATGCTATCCTTTGTACTACAAGATTTCTTTGCATTTATGGTAGATGATTGGCTATGTACCACAGAAGATCTTATTAAGCTACAACACAAGATCTACATATGGCCTCAAAGGCTCTTGCCATGAATCTATTTGATATAGATTTCTATGTTTGGCTTGCTAACCTTTGACACTAGAAATAGGTTGTAGATAGCTATGCTTCTTGAGGAGCTCAGATCAAGGCCCATCTCCATTAGTTGGAGGTTGGTGATTAGGCTTCCAAGGATTTTTTTTAATGGTGTGCAGGCTTGCCACTCTATAGTGGGTATTAAACACCTCTGAGAAGATTAGTAGGTTCTCACTAACCTGCTGAACATTCTCCAAGCTTTTGTGCATCACTATGAGTATCTTTTTATGGCCCAGGGGCCCTCTATTGTGTATTATCAAGCATTACAAGATTTCCCTACTATTACTCTCAATAGGATTTCTCCTAAGAAATATGCCTTTCGTGAGCAAAAGATAATGCTTGAGGACTTAAAGGAAGCTATCCTTTCCATGGTTGATGACAAAGCCCCTCGATGTGATGGGTTTCCTTGTGAATTTTACAAGATGATTTGGGTTGAGATTGGACCTGATTTTTTTCATGTTTATCATGAAGCACACAACTCTAATTATTTGGGTAGCATCACTAATGAAGGGAATATTAAATTCATACCTAAAGCTAGTGATCTTGAAGAAATTTTCAACTAGAGGTCCATCACGTTGTTGAATGTATCGTACAAGATCATTGAAAAAGCCTCCTCTCTTAAAATTTGACATTTGCTCCCTTAGATTGTTTCACTTGAACAAATAGTTATATCAAGTCCAACTATATATTGGAAAAAATCATTTCTATCTAGGAAGGTATGGAATGGGAAAGGAAATATAAACAACAGGCCTTATTCCTCAAGATTAATTTCATCAAAGCATATGACCATATTGAATGACATTTTATTTTAGCTATGCTTCAAGCTCTGGGTTTTGACCTAGTCTTTTGACAATCGGTTCATATACTTTTTGGGGATGCTTTTGCTTGCATCACCATCAATGGATGACAGTATGAATCTTTTGAATTTTTCAAGTCTATCCAACAAGGTTGTCCTCTTGCACCTTCTTTCTATGTTTTGGCAGTTGAAGGCTTTGGCTATCTTCTTGCCAGTGCTATTTCATGGGGTTTGGTGCATAGTATTTCTCTACCAAAGTCAACCAATTAGCTAGTTAATGGCCATTATGTTGATGAATCTTTCCTCACTCTAATTGAGGATGAGGAATATATTGCCAATGCCTTGTTGTGCTTGGATACCTTATGCCTTGCCTCAAGATCTACTATTCAATGGCACACAACCCTTTTCTACCAATAATCCTTCTTGTCAGGCCCATAATGGTTGTAGCAGTATGGGTGGAAATGGGTCCAACATGGAAAAAAAAATTAATTCTTGGGTATTCGGGGACCTTTTCTTTTCAAGCTTCTCTTGTGGAGTTGTGGAATGATGTGCTTGATCAAATTGAGAAGAAGCTAGAATATTGGATCACTAAGTCCCTTTCACTTGTGGGGAAGTTCAATTTTTTTTCTAAAGTGTTTGCCGCTATGCATGTGTACTATTCCTCTTGTTGGGCTCCTTCCAAAGCCTCATACCTTAAGCTTGAACTTCTCCTCTTAGACTTTCTCTGGGCCTCTAATGTTGTACATAATGACTTTCACAAAGTTTCCTATAATTTTTATTATTTTCCTAAGGATTCTGGTGGCCTTGGATTTCTTTCCACTCACAAATAAGGGATTTTCTTCTATGACAAGTAGGTCATATAGGCTCTCATTGGAGATGAGACCTAGAAAATTTTGTTACGACACTGTATTTCTTTATGATTTTCAATTAACTAGCCGACCTGGACGGGAATTGGCTTTCAAACCCTTATTGTGACTTCTAGACCTATTTAGATTTAGGCCACTTTTGTTGCTAAGAGCATTTGGAAATCTTGGGAAGCCATAAAGCTATGGATTCATTGGACTGGTAATGGGTTTAGAGATAGGCTCTCAATGAACCAATAGAATCTTTGGCGGTTACCCTTGTTTTCCACTCAAGGTGTGCCCTTAGCTAAGATTCAAGGAGCCAATGCTTTGCATTTATTTTGTAGGGGTATCAAAATGCCCAAAGATTTATTCTCTAGGGTTACTATGAGCCTTCACTCATGGGAGAATTTGTAAGTGTAGTATAAGCTTATCTGTTCAGATCAATAAACAATTGATCTTCTTCTTTTTTTGTTGCCTCCCAATTTGTTACACAAGCTTGGAATTCACTCATCACACCCTTGGTGGAAAGATTTCAAGTGGTATCTTGCCACTATAATGACTAGTTACAAGCCCAAGCTAGGGTATTAGTGGCTAGTGTCTCATCTTTCAATGGTTGATACTCTCAACTAGTGTTGGCATTTGCATTCTTCTCATAAGAGTTGGAGTCTTAGATTTGCCATTGTCTAGCATACCATCACAGAGCCAAAGATTACTCACTTTTCCTAGTGTCTCCTTTTCCAGGGCTTACCTTTGGGTCGTCAGCTCTAACATTCGGGAGTTCTTGATCCTAGATGTCCTTTTTGTGGTTAGACTAAAAGCTTCCTACATTTTTTTGCTGCTACAGATGAGCTCAGAATTATTGGCTCTAGATTTATATTTTTCTAGGCCTTTCCATCTAGACGATTTCACTTGGCATATTTTGGTTCTCGCTGATTCTCCCATACTCCCTTTTAGATATGGCCATATCTGGCATGCTTTCAAAATGGATATTTTGTTTACTATTTTGAAAGATCACAATGTTGTGTTATTCTCTCACAACTTTCTTGATATTCAATTTTCTATGTACTTTAAAGCACATAAATGTAATAATGTCATGTTGCAAATAAGTGTACAAATTGACAAAGTTGTGCTAGAGGTGGCTCACTTGCAGGAGCTACTTGCTCACTAGGGAAATGCCCCTTGTATGATTTCCTGTGTACCTCGTAATTTTTTTTGGTGATTGCACTCCTCACAGTCACCAATGAGACTAGAGCCAATCTGCTCACCACTCATAGATCCCTAGGTTGTAGCCTTATTGTCACTCTCCCAGTGGTGGTTTTTACATTTGTTGCTTGGCCTTGCCTCCTCAAAGGCTAGGCTCAGGTTGGTTCCTAGTGGCTTCCCTTATTGTCATTGATGCGGGTTGGTCGTCTACTCCCCATGACCCCAAGTGGGCTTTCCCTCAACTGGATTTATCCATTTCCCCTCCCAGGGCTCAGGATAAAGGAAATAATGCTGATAAAGATGTTGATGCTACTGATGTTTGTGCTCCACTTGAGCTAACCACTAACCCCAAGGATTTCTAGGTTACGATGATAAAGACCCTCCTTTGGCTAGCACTACTCTTGTAGTTTGAAGGTTTTTTATTTTTTGCTTATATATATGTTATTTTGATGAATAGTTGATCTTTGGCCTTGTGCCATTTGAACTCATGGGGTTATCTTGTATCCCTCAACCCCTTTTTTGTGAATATGTATCATTAATTTTTAATTAATGGAAAAGGTCTATGCATCAAAAAAAAAATCTATAATAAACTACTATATAATTATTAAATGATAGAAAATAAAATTACAAATTAGTGTGGTAAAGTTGGCTTGCAAGAATTCAAAAATGAGAAAATTCAATCCAATAATATGACTTACATGCATAAAAAGAAATAAATTAGTAAATAAATCAAGATGAATGCAATCTTTTTGTCTTTAGAAAATGAAGGTACATAATATTTTAGAATTCAATTATGAATAACTTATAAAATATGATAAAATCATATGGATGTTAGGATCACCTTTGATAGTGTCCACTCAAATGATTGCTTCTTGAAATCTATTTAATATACAATTTAAATAAAACCTACAATCTTGTCCTAAAATTAACTTTGACAAAAAAATTAAAATATAAACCAACAAATTTATTTCATAGTCAAAAGCTTCCTTCCATACAAAAATTGTAAGGATTCTTCATTTGAATTTTTAGTTAAGCTGATAGGCTTATATGTGGGAGCTTTGCTCCTAGATTTTATAATTTCCCATCGAAAAATTTTCAGCCCATGTTGGATTTTAGATTTCTTGGTAATAATGCTTACCTTTCATTACCAACTTTCTACTTGTTTCTATCTATCATGTATATTTCTAATTCAAACTATTCATTCTATATATTTCTAATTCAAACTTAATTTCTATTTTCCACCTCCTTATTTGAAGGATTTTATTTAACTTTTGTTTATAAAAAATGAACTTAGCTTCAAAATTGAATGCTTAAATCTTCTTAATTCATTAAAAAGCCTTACAAATCAGCTATACTGGTAACATTTCATCTCTATTATATTAATCTGTGTGTTGCACTAGCCTTTGTATTTTATGAGTGTTAACATTTTATTCATTTTTCATATGTTTGTATATATATTTTTAGCATATTTGTTAGTTTATTACAATATATATTGGGAGAAATGAATTTGTGTAAAAGATGTCTCTTTAAATGTATGTGAAATTTTGTTTCTACATTTTTTTATTAAATCCTTTTAACTAGAAGTTTTCAAACATCAGACGATGAATAATGTTATAGATTTATATGTATTATGAAACAACAAAATATAAGGTCTTTATGCATTTCATTTAAGATCAAATTGGAAGTAAATTATATGAAATTCATAAACAACTTTTTAGAATAAATCTTTTTTCATTTAGTGAATAATTTTATTATAGACTGATAATGTTAGTTTTTTTGAACTTGAAAATTGTTAAATTACTTAAATTATAGAAAATAGCAAAAAAATAAATATGTAGAGTGTTTGTAGAAATAACAAAATGAGAATCACATGTCGATGCTTAGAATAAGCAGGGGCATTCTCTCCATCTTATGATTTTCTCATGATGTATTATTATATTTTTAATATTTGATTATTTAACAGTGTGAGTTTATTATCATTGTTTTAATGATTTTTAAATTTTATAGATAGTTAGAAATCAACATAATTTATTGGAACTGCTAAAACTGCATGGTTTGAGATCTTCCTCAAGTTCTAATAGGGTGAAGTTTATTTTCTATCATTCGTGCATATCTACATACAATAGATTTGACCAAATTTATATAAACTCTTTATTTAAATAATTTAATAAATACAAACAAATTTAGATTAACTAATATTTTTTATATTAATGTATTATAAAATGAAAATAAGTGATAACCAAATGATATAAAAATTTTCAAGTCTATTTTTTTAGAAAAATCTTGGTATTAATTATATCTTTTTTTATTTCTATAGTGCCTACCCCTAGGTCACATTTTTGGTTATCATTGTCGAACTCTATTAGGGCTAGTTTTATGTTGTTAGCAACATTGTTTTGAGGTTATCAGATATTGTGTTATGGATTCAGTTGATATGTGATGAGATTACTTAGACTCTACATTTCATGTATGCATGATGATTATTGCATTATTTTCAGTTCTTGATAATGAACAGATAGATGGTTTATTCCGTGTGTGTTCTCATGGATACTTACCCCATACTTGCATGTGTATGGTGTGTGTGTTTGTTCTTGGATGGCGTTTCTAATATGGTTAAGGAAGGGAGTCATAGTCACCTGCTAGTCAGGATCTACACGATGCACCACTTCTTGCCATTGCTTGTTTAGCTTAGCATATATATATATATTGTATGTACATGCATAGTTTTTATGCAGGTTGCAGGTATCAGGTATCGACTTCCCTAAATTGCCAGGATGAGCGTACCCTATCACATTATCTCAATGGTAAGAGAGGGGAGATAAATTCTCAAGTCCAAATCCCAACCCTTTAAGCCATTTGTCCTAATTGGAAATTAGAACAAGTATCTGAGTTGAGTACCCTCTGAATATGTCAGATGACGTAATTCATGATATTAACTCTTTTGGGTTGATTTTGTATGTGTTTTGCTATGATGGGTTTTCGTATTTTATTTTATGAGTCTTTGATGTATTTTATATTAATTAAGCCTAATTAAAAGATTTAATTAATGGTTTAATTTAATAGAAAATTAATATGATATTTTAATATTTATTTTATTTAATTAATTAAGAAATTAATTAAATAAAATAATTAAATTTGAAGATAAAAGTTATAATTTTAAAGTTGGAATGTGATAATATTTATTTAAGTTAATAAATATTTTAGCAATTAAAGTTTTAAAAATAAATGAATTTAAAAGTGGAAAAGATATTAAAATTATTAAAAGATTATAGGTTGCATGATGTGTGCATGTGATTAAAATATAAATATATTAAGATAAAACAAGTGGAGTTATTAAAGTGAGTGCATAAGATTTTTAAAAAAATTAATAAATTAAATTGAAAAGAGTAAAGTGAATATTAAATAAATTAAGGTGCAATATTTTAATATTTAGGAGTTTGCAAATTCTCGACAGTTGTCATGTAGACAACACAGGAGTTTGCACTCTAATTATGCACATGTTGTCAACAACACAAGAGTTAGCGCACAAATTAAGCACATGGTGTCTACAACCTTATAACTCATCTAGAAGGTTGGAAAAAGCTCATCCTTAGTTGTCAACACCTTCTGGTTGTTTCTAGAGACATTTTAGGTGCTTCCTGAGAGTTCTTTATAATGAGGCACTCTTAAAAGCTTAGGGAGAGCATTTGGAGCATGGTTGGAGGACCAAGAACGTGGGAGAAGGAAGGAGCTTGCTCTGTGGATTCTAAGGAGAAGAGAATTAGCATCAGTATCCAGGTGCACTCATGATTTTGGCATATTCCCTTTTTGCACGCCTTCTCTTCCTGTCTTCATTGTGTCTGCTAGATGACTGCTTGGATAATTCTTGTGATGGATGTTTAATTCAGATTTGCATGTTGATTCTCTCCTTGTGTGAAGAAATCAATAGAGAACTCAATTAGAAAACCCTAGCTTCCATTCATGAAAAGAAATTAGTTTTAAATTGGGGTTGGGTTCAAATTGTATTAGAATTGAGGATTTGATTAGGCAAGGGTTTTTAGATGTGTATGGACAATTCTATTAGATGGATTAATGGACATATTTAGAGAACAGTTATTTTAAAAAGAAGATTTTTAACTTATAGAATTGAGAAGCCCTTTTTGTTTAAAAGCTATATGTCCTCTTTTTAAATATATGAATCTGCATATATACATATATATATATATATATATATATATATATATATATATATATATATATATATATATATATATATATATATATATATATATATATATATTATAAAAAATGTCGTAGTGCTTAATAAATCTCTGCGTATATATATACATATATATATTTTGAAACACTTATTATTAATAATCGCAATGGAAACTATATATATAAAATCCGTATTGGATTATTTGAAAATGCGAAATCGCTTTTGAGTAGCATTTATAAAAAATATATTTTAAAAATAATTTTTTTTTTTAACAAAGTTATTGCGGGTCAGGAGGGCAAAGCCCGTACCCCGCCGGGAAAGCAAATGTAGAGTACCTGCGTCGCAGGTACTATGACAACAGGTGGTACTCTGTACCGCTGTCACCGCAGGCCTTGGAACCGCAGGGTACCTGTGTACTGCAACAGTGGTTTCCGCACATATGAAATGTGTTTTGTATTATTTTTTTTTTATAACATATTTAATATATGTGTAATGTGATTTCAATTCTATTTTTATCGGCTTAAAATGAATTTCTTTTAATGATATATTAATAATTTTTAATTAATGATTATTATGTGATATTAATTAAGTATATAATATTAAATGTTATATAATATTAATTAATGTTTATTTATAAATAAAATATGATTAATGGAATATTTCTTTTATTATATAATCATTTTATAATATTTTAAATATAAATCGCATTTGGTTGACACCCGTATATGGTAATGTATATATGATATTAATATTATTCATTAGTTAATATTAATATTTGTTATTTCATTTGTTATGTATAAATGCTAATAATTATTATGTTAGAGATGATTTGTCAATAATTTTGACAACTATTATTAAACTGAATAGTGATAATTACCATAGATTTATATAACTTGTTAATAGTTATTAACAAGTTATTATTAAATTATTAATTTAAATATTAATGGATTTGGAGTATAGTTGATTTTTTTTAATCAACTGATATTTATTGAGTTGTTAATATAGTTACGATATTAATTAAGTTGTGTGATAGAGTCTTAATCAAAATGATTATCGATAATACAGATTTGTTAAGGAATATTAGTATTCATTGAAAGAATGACGAGTGTGGTCATTATAGATTTATTAATAAGATTCCCAATATAACTTTTTATTAAATATTAACAAGTCATTATTAATATTAGAGAATTGGATTATGGTTGGCCTTTAACTTACAAATTATGGCTAGTTATTAATTGGGTCATTGATATGGATATGTAATTATTAATTAAATTAATTAATTAGAGTTGATTACAATTAATTAATTATTAAGTTATGTAATAGAGTTTTAATTGATATGCTAATATCGATTCTTTTAGTGAAGTTGTTAAGTACTTACATCGAAGATGATAAGTCTTATTCTAATGACTTGAATAATGACTTTAGATATTTTAATGGTTATTAGTGACGATTTAATTATTATAATGATTAAAAGACCTAAATTTTTAGTTGAGTTTTAATTAAGTACCGTTAGAATGATGAAGAGTCATGGATTGTGTACTTATGTACATTATTAATTAATTTAATTATATGGTTTAATTAAGATTAATTGATTAAGCATGGCATTTAAAGTAAGTTTTAAAGGCTAGTCAATTTTAGTTATGTTTGGAGAAGTTGAATTTATATTTAAGAAGAGTTATTCAATTTGTAACATTGATCTTAGCAAAATAAAGCGAATGATTTTATTAAGTGTCAAATGATTTAATGAGTAGATATTTATCCTTCAGTTATTCTTAGAATGTAGTTTTAAATAATGGAAGGATAATGTTATCGAGGGAACAAATGGGTTGACGTGTAGGTCAAATGATAAATCTTATACTCTTGAAGTATACTTGCAAAGAAAAACTGAAACCTCCACACTTAATTCAACTATGTAAGTTTAGTAAACCAAAACGTGTGTTTGCATTGTGTTTCCTCTATGCTATTTGTTTTGGGTTTTGGGTTAACTAGCGTTGACCAGTTATAGGATGTCTACCAGAGGCTCGAGGGTTATGATTGTGATGTCATGATGATGTCTTGAATTTGATCTTTCTAAACCCAACCATGGTAATGTGATGGCATGCTCTATGAGATGTTTCTATTTACTAATTGCTATTACTCATCAGTCTTCTTGAGTGAAGCTGAGTTATACATATCTGAGACACTTGACTTAACCATTTTTGAGTCATTGATCAGTTATCGTTGGATTAATTTTTAGTCGTCATGATGGGACTGAAATGTTGATTTATTTCTTGATAATGTCATGTTGTGACATGTTTTGACTCAACCATTTTGGAGTCTTCGATCAGTATGATTTTGAGATATATTTTGGTTATTGAGAACCAATGGATACTTGTGATTATCAGTGATACCTTCAATTGCCAATAGAGAACTGTTGTGGTCATGATTATCTATGGATGCTTTTCATGTGCTCATGGAGATTTGATGTTCTTTTTATGGATTATTCTTTTGGTATTTTTCCAATCGCTTGTATAGGACTATGTTGATTTTTTGATTTATGATTCCATGAGCTTAGGGTAGGTTATCTACTTGTAGTGTTGGGAAGTGGCTTGCAATGGGGGTCGGGGCCCTAAGTGGCTGCTAGGGTAACTCATTGTAAGTTGTTTTAATAAGTGAAAACATTTACACTAAATGGGGATTAAATGAACCTAATAAGATAATTGTATGTTCTTGCCCATGCCTCGAGTGCTAGTATAGACTAGGATGAGAGTAGAGAGAACTCTTGGTTGCGACCTTGCATTCCGTAGTATGCCTCATCAGTATGAGAGGATACTAGTGGCTGCATAAGGATCAGTAGGGACCCTGGAGTCCTAAGCTAATTGCTAGGGTAACTTCTACATGATTTATGTGATGACACTTGCCCACTTATAGAGTAGGTTTCCTACATGTCATTGTGTGCCTCTAGGATTATATGTTGGTTTTGTGATTGGAACCTTTGAGTTAGTATACTTTTAGGATTCCTGGACTTAGAGAGTATTTATGCTATGTGATTTTGATAACCTGTTTGGGACTTGAGATTATCTCCTCAGCGTGGTGGGAGTGAACCATTTAGGTTCCACACGGTTGGGTGGTAGTGCTTTATCACTCTTATCATTTGAGATCCGTCTAAGACACCGTGGCTAATGCATTCTTTGTTGGTATCTATCTTCATTATGTTCATGGATTATGATGGTGGACATGTATCCTCGCATTGATGATTTGCATATGTTAGATGATGTTATCTTATGCTTTATTCTTGCATGTTAGATTACTTTCTGCATATGATGTTGTATGATTTAGGAGTGACATTCTTACTATGTTAATACCAATGATCTCTTTGGTGATTTGGAATGTTATGCATGGAGGGATGGCTAGGATCCATGATGGTCTAATGATGCTATTTATGGTTGGGAGGAACTGTGCACTTAGTTAATTATGGTTGTGAAAAATGGCTATCTATTATGATGGTTATATCTTCTATGATGATGTATCATGTATGACATGTGATTACCTTTACTTTGTTGCATCATGGATTAGAACATGATGATGTACCTTATTCACATATGTATATTCTTTTAAGCCTTTCATACCTTGTGGCATGTACAGGGGATGATTGAGCAATCGGAAATGTAATTTAAGAACGTTGGACTTTTCATTATTATTTTATGTGGATGTAGTATTAGATGGAATTCATTAATAGTTAATTTATATGTGATTCAATGTTAAGGGATCCTTAAGAATGTAACCTGTTATGTATACTATGTTTACTTTCACTAGTATTGTTACTATTGCTTCCGTGAATGTTATGAATGGTTTTACTTTTATGTTTCAAAAAAAAAAAAAAAATGCTACCAAACTTAGTGAAACTTTAGGTTAATTCTTTGGATCCTTTGGTGGGGCATTACACTTTCCATTTAATATATCTCTTCTATTGGCTTTCAGGGATTTTTTTAGTGGCTATTATTCGCGAATTGGCTAAGATGTCCCGATTGGGCTATAGAAATTGGCTAAAAAAGCCACCGTATACTAGTTGACTAGTTCACCCAGATTTTATAAAATACTCATATAGTGGTCGGAACGTTCGCCACTATTATTATGTAATTTCAATTTGGTAGTCAGGTTCTTCGCCCATATTTCTCTTTATTGTTTACTCTTATTCGCCATGAAATTAATTGTCTCTTTCGACGATCATCATTCGCCAAATTCCCATTTTCCTATGTGAATTTTTTTTTTATGAGTGACATTGTACTCCACAGACAACATACCTTGATACGTGTCAACATTCTGGTGACTACCTCGACATTTCTTCTTCCTTCAAGAAATGTTGGCCGAAATTAAACCTCAGCCATTGATCTTGGATCATCAAACAATATGAGTTCTCAAATAATACATTTAACATAATTACATTTCAAAACATAATTCACCATCAATATTAATAATTTTATTAAAAACAAAAATTATAATCACCATTATTTTATAAAAATTGTCTAAACTATTAAAAAATTCGCCACCAAATATCCATCGATTGACACATAATTCGCCAACACTATTAAATTTTGTTTCACCCAAATGACATGTGATTTGACACAATTTTATAAATTTTGGGAGGGGGGGGAGGTTTCCTTAAAGTTATCCCTGTCAGCTTTTTCATTACACGTACAAAATGTGCAACTACTAGTTTTAGTCAATAAGGAAACTAGATCTCATTAGATGTAAGTTAGAAAATCTATATCCATCAAGGGACTTCAAAATTCAAATGCCATCCATATTATATAACATAAACAAGAAGTTGATCAAATTTACAAATACAATCAATATATAATTTATGTAAGAAGACTTGTATTTTTACATTTTTACATTTTTTTTGTCTAATTTATATAAAAGGATAAAAATACTAAAGGAAAAAACTATCTATTAGTGTTCAGTTAAAATATAAATTTCATAACTTAAATGGAAAGGCATGAAAAGAAAGAAGAAATCATTAAAAACAAATTATTTAAAAATGTTCAATCCTACATTTACAAATCATACTTATTTCATCATTTTCCAATTCACTATCAGTTCCCTTTCATGATGATATTGTAAGTCAAAACATTTTATCAAAATCGATCCATAATTGAATTAAATCAATTTTAAATAGAGTTAATTTCATTGTTTCTCGTCCATGCTCAACAAACCCAATACTTCCAAAAGGAATTTAATTTATTTATTTGAGAGCTAACCAAGTATTGCATTAGTTGCAATCAATCAATGTCCATATAAGTAGATAAAAAATTTCAGAATTCAGGCTCATTAAACATAAAATTGATATCAAAATTTTCTTTAATTTGAAACTGGTTTTATTTAAGTGATTTTTGGATAAGTTCTTATAACTTCCAAAATTTTAAAAATCTTCCACAAAATTATAAAAATAATTTTTTTTCTAAAAGTAATATTATAATTAAAGTTTCATAATTTTTTTTTTAAATATATGTTTTTACTAGTAATACTGATAACTCTTCTGACAAAAAATAAACTTCTAGGGAGCAAAGCTCCCACAAATAGAATATCGACTGAAAAATTGGAAATTATTTTAATTTTTCAAATATCAAATAATCTTATGCTAAATGAAAATTTTAATTAAATAAAAAACATAAGTTCTCTACACATTTAAATTTAGATTTTAATGTTACTATGAAAATAAGTGATTTTTTGGGCAAATGTAACCGGAGCTACCATATATAAATATATAAAATAAAAACCTAGTTCAATGGCTCCACAAGGAAAGAACTAGGAAGAAAACTCTATTTTGCTACCCAATTACAAAAAAGATGAATCCAAATAATCGTCATTATCCATCAACTAGATCAACATTCCTTACCTGAACATTGCTCACTTTTTAGAATATCAACGAGCCCCTTATTCAAACTAAAATAATCTGTTGTAGAATGGGCTTCCAAATTAATACAATCATGCCCCAAATTTGAAAGGAAATCAACAATATAATTGTCATCTTGATATGTATGAGATATCGTACAAATGTCAAAAGTATCCAAGAGTCTCCATATTTGGACAAAAATATAGGTCAACTTACAATTAAAAATTGTCCTCTAAATACACACACACACATAATTTAGTCTAATTTTATAATTTAAATAATTTATAAATAAAAAATTTATATTAGAAGTGTTGTTTATTTATAGATTAATTACTTTTTTTTTTTCCATTTTCTACTAATTTTTAAATAATATAAGTTTACGTTTTAATTTTAAAAAGTATTAATTAATTATTTATTTATAATTAGTATGATATATATAAGTGTGTTACACTTATATCTAATATATTTACTCTTAAATATGATAGATATTAAAATTTATTTTTGATGAATGTTTAATAAAGTGTACTAAAAATTTGACTCGTAGATTGAAAATCTTACATATTAACAAATACCATGAACAATGTGTAATCTAAAGCCTACAAATATATTTCCAACCATAAGTAGTAAATCTAACTCTAATATTACATATTAAAATAAATAAAAAATCATAATTACAATTATAATCCAAAACCAAATCCTAATCCTAATACTAATTATATCTAAAATCTGTTAAGTAAATAATAATTGAGCTTTTAGTACCTTCCAAAATCTACTCTCATCTTCGATGAAAAATTAGGATCACTTAATAAATGAATCCTTAAACCTAATCCTACAACTTATGCTAAACAAAATTTAATCTTAATCTATATACAATCTAAATAAATTAACCTAATCCTATATTATATTATGAAATTAAAGTAGATATCATAATCATAATGCCAATCTAATATAATTTGAAAGATAACCCTAAATATAACTAAACCATGATCATATTTTAATCCAAGGTAAAAAATGTAATTCTGACATTCATATAATTAATTAATTATATTCCTAATTAAACTATAGTCCTAACCCTATTTCTTATCGACTTACCATTCCACACAAAAATGTTCAACTACTAGTTAGTTATATGTTAAAAAGACAAAGATTATTTTTTAAACAATATAACTTCGTATATATGATTTCTATCACATCCATTTTTAATCATTTTAACAAAACTTCCATAATAAGAAACTTGCAATTAACTATTGTGTTGTATGCCTATTTTTAAAATTATATTTCAAAAGAATTAAGATAATTATAATTTTCTAAACATTTAATACTTTAAAACATTATTATATAAAAATATTAATTTATTGTTGTAAAAAAGATAAATTTGTTTGAAACTTTATAATAAAAAACTACACTTTATTTACAAAAAGTGTGTTGACTATAAATTATATTAAATATTGTGATAAAATAAACTAGAAATAATTTTCAATATAATTAAAAAATTAAAAAATTAAATAGATAAAAAATATATTATTTATTTATTATAAATAAAATGTTTATCTAAACAAATTTTAGATAACAAATATATTATGAAAAAATAATAGAAAAATTACATTAAAAAATAATAAAACAAAAAAAACAATAAAAAATAAGTTAATTTAAAAAAATTAAACTAATTTTAAAAATAAACTAAAGTAATTTTAAAATAAAAACTAAAGTCAAATTCGAATTTTTTAAAAGAAAACATAGATTTCTTAAATCATATTCTTATATTAAAAAATAATGAAAATATAAGAAAAAATTGTTAAAATATATAGCTAAAAGAAATTTAAATGGAGGGTTGACTAAGAGAAAAACAAAAGTTGTCATGTAAAGCCCATCACTTAATTAATATTTTTAAATTGACAATTCTACTCAAAAGTTTTGAACTTGGATGTTTACCTTGGGATTGTTGGCTTTAATTTTACTCCAATATTCCATGCCTTCCTTCAACTGCTCCCACCAAGGGCAATCTTTGTACTCGTTGCATCCACATGTCAACTCCTTGAGCATTTTTTTGGGCAAATGTAGCCGGAGCTACCATATATAAATATATAAAATAAAAACCTAGTTCAAGGGCTACACAGGGAAAGAACTAGGAAGAAAACTCTATTTTGCTATCCAATTATAAAAAAGATGAATCCAAATAATCGTCATTATCCATCAACTAGATCAACATTCCTTACTTGAACATTGCTCACTTTTTAGAATATCAACAAGCCCCTTATTCAAACTAAAACAATTTGTTGTAGAATGGGCTTCCAAATTAATACAATCATGCCCCAAATTTGAAAGGAAATCAACAACATAATTGTCATCTTGTTATGTATGAGATATCGTACAAATGTCAAAAGTATCCAAGAGTCTCCATATTTGGACAAAAATATAGGTCAACTTACAATTAAAAATTGTCCTCTTAATACACACACAAATAATTTAGTCTAATTTTATAATTTAAATAATTTATAAATAAAATATATATATTAGAAGTGTTGTTTATTTATAGATTAATTACTTTTTTTTTCCATTTTCTACTAATTTTTAAATAATATAAGTTTACGTTTTAATTTTAAAAAGTATTAATTAATTATTTATTTATAATTAGTATGATATATATAAGTGTGTTACATTTATATCTAATATATTTAATCTTAAATATGATAGATATTAAAATTTATTTTTGATGAATGTTTAATAAAGTGTACTAAAAATTTGACTCGTAGATTGAAAATCTTACATATTAACAAATACCATAAACAATGTGTAATCTAAAGCCTACAAATATATTTCCAACCATAAGTAGTAAATCTAACTCTAATATTACATATTAAAATAAATAAAAACTCATAATTACAATTATAATCCAAAACCAAATCCTAATCCTAATACTAATTATATCTAAAATCTGTTAAGTAAATAATAATTGAGCTTTTAGTACCTTCCAAAATCTACTCTCATTTTCAATGAAAAATTAGCATCACTTGATAAATGAATCCTTAAACCTAATCCTACAACTTATGCTAAACAAAATTTAATCTTAATTACGATCTAAATAAATTAACCTAATCCTATATTATATTATGAAATTAAAGTAGATATCATAATCATAAGCCAATCTAATATAATTTGAAAGATAACCCTAAATATAACTAATCCTATCAACTTACCATTCCACACAAAAATGTTCAACTACTAGTCAATTATATGTTAAAAAGATAAAGATTATTTTTTAAACAATATAACTTCATATATATGATTTCTATCACGTCCATTTTTAATCATTTTAACAAAACCTCCATAATAAGAAACTCACAATCAACTATTGTGTTGTATGCCTATTTTTAAAATTATATTTCAAAAGAATTAAGATAATTATAATTTTCTAAACATTTAATACTTTAAAACATTATTATATAAAAATATTAATTTATTGTTGTAAAAAAGATAAATTTGTTTGAAACTTTATAATAATAAACTACACTTTATTTACAAAAAGTGTGTTGACTATAAATTATACTAAATATTGTGATAAAATAAACTAGAAATAATTTTCAATATAAGTAAAAAATTAAAAAATTAAATAGATCAAAAATATATTATTTATTTATTATAAATAAAATGTTTATCTAAACAAATTTTACGTAACAAATATATTATGAAAAACTAATAGAAAAATTACATGAAAAAAATAATAAAGCAAAAAAAACAATTAAAAAAAAATTAATTTTAAAAAATTAGACTAATTTTAAAAATAAACTAAAGTAATTTAAAAATAAAAACTAAAGTCAAATTCTAATTTTCTAAAAGAAAACATAGATTTCTTAAATCATATTCTTATATTAAAAAATAATTAAAATATAAGAAAAAATTGTTAAAATATATAGCTTAAAAAAAATTAAATGGAGGGTTGACTAAGAGAAAAACAAAAGTTGTAAAGTAAAGCCCATCACTTAATTAATATTTTTAAATTGACAATTCTTCTCAAACGAGTGTAATTTTTACCTTGGGATTGTTGGCTTTAATTTTACTCCAATATTCCTTGCCTTCCTTCAACGGCTTCCACCAAGGGCAATCTCCGAACCCTCGGGTTTCACATGTCAACTCCTTGAGCGTTTTCAACCGCTCCAATCCCTCTCCCACTCTCTTCAGTTTCTTACACCTCGATATCTCCAACACCTCAAGACATGCCATCGCTCCATCCTCCAAATCAAACAACTCTTCTAATTCATAAAATCTATAAATTCTGAAAAAGCGGAGGTTTGGAAACCTTCTTGACTTTCCAAACGCCTTTGGCAATTCTCTGCAGCTCCCATTCCCTTCCAAATTCAAACTCACTAGATTGGAAAGCCTTTGCAACTCTGGATATTCACTACACTCACACGAATATAATCCAAGTCCCCTGAGATTTTGCAAATCACAGATCCATCTTGGCACTCGAAACTCGCTTAATTTAAGACTTTCCAGATGTTCCATTTTTCTCATATTCTCCGGCACGTGCAAAGGATCGTAATCTGGATGATCAGATGACAATACCAGACGACGCATATTCAACAGCTCCCATTTTTCCATCCTCTGCAACTCCTCCTCATTAGGAATACGTAACCATAGTTCCTGAAGCTGAGTCATCTTGCCCAAATCCTCCACCTGCTTACTTACTCTCACTGGGCATCGCAGCGTTCTCAAAGAGGCTAGCTTTGGTATTCCCTCCAGCGGCATGATGACCCCACCTCTGCTTTCTAAACGTTCAAGGCATTTACGTTCACTTATCCATTCTGGTAGGGAACTGCAATAATCAGGGAGAGTGAGAAACAAGAGACTTTTTAAGTGCCTCACACACTCTGGAACCAGGTCCATATCCGTACCTCCTAAGTTCAGGACTTTGAGAAGCTTCATCTTCCCAACGGATGCAGGCAACTCAGAGATGCTTGTCCCGCTCAAATCGAGAACCCGCAGTCTGCTCATACCACTCAAGAAGTTGCTGGGAATGCCTCTAATCTTGTCATTCTGAGAGAGTGAGAGTGTACGGAGACAAACTGGACGGCTGTCTGAGACGGCATTGTCGTCTATCTCTTTCTTTGCCACTAAAATCCGACAGCAGCTGCCACTGCCGTCACTTGCACTTGTACGGGCTTTCTCAAGAGAAAAAGCACATTTATTTTCTATCGATATATGGATGGCCAGATCTAGCAGCAAATCATGAATTCTGCAATGTTTGGGAAGCCTATAATGAGACACATCTTCCCATAGTTGAAGGAGACAAAGATTGGCAAGCTGATGTAAGCAATCCCATGCCACATCCAATTGGTTCTCTCCCGCAGGTATAAAACCTTCCCCAATCCACAGATATATGAGATACTCAGCATCTATCTCCTCGTCCTCGGGAAAGAATGAAAGATATGCAAAACAGGCTTTCAGGCGGGCAGGCAGAGAATCATAGCTCAATTTCAGAATGCCCATGATCGCCTCATTTTCGTGGCCAACAGAAACAATTACCTGCTCCAGCTGACGGAGCTTCAACTCCCATTTGTCCAGAGTTTTGGAGTTGGCCAGAGATGCTGCTATCGTTTTCACGGCCAGTGGCAAATTTCCACATTGCTTCACAATATTACGGCCAACTTCTTTTAGCTGCTGCTGCTGAGGCTCTACATCTTCTTCAAATCCTCCAAATGCATAAACACAAAACAGCCTCCAACTATCTTCATCTGTCATCAATTGGATCTCATACTCACGAGCATTCAAATTAGTAGAAACCACCTTGCTTCGTGTGGTAACGACAATTTTACATTGACTATTGCTCCCACTTGGGAGGCCAAGTCTGGACAACAAGTCTTCTTCTCTTTCAGCCCTCCACACATCATCTAAAACTACAAGACACCTTAAACCTTGCAACGTTTCATTAATCCTTTGACCTAATGTCTGCTCACTTATTCCACTATTTTTTCCTATCTCCTCACTTAAATCTTTATCTTTTAACTGAAAGACTATATCTTTTTGTAACATAGAAACAGAGTAACTTTGAGAAACTGATAGCCATATAGATTTCTCGTACCTTTCTTTTGCCTTGCTATAGACTTGTTGAAGAAGATAGGTCTTGCCTATCCCTCCCATCCCAACCACCGCAATGACTGGAATGGCTGAATTATTCAACAGGTTGAGTATGTCATCAACTTTGGACTGTATTCCCACCGGGTGTGAATCGCTGGGCGGAAGATAAGACCTCTTCAACTCTACAGGTACAATTTGAGATGTAGTGGGTAATGATGGTTCATCTGCAGCGCCCAGAAATTGACGACGTAGACTCAGCTGGGTGGCTTTTTTATTAATATATCGCAGGCGATCCTTGATGTCTCTAATTTGCCGCCCTCTCTTGTAGCGGAAAACCCATTGACTAAAACTGAAGCCACGAGATTGGGCATCGTTTCCATACATGGTTTCAAGAGCACACTCCTCCGAAATGTCCTCTGCTTGCATGGCAATATACCGAAGTTTTTGCAGCCACTTTTTGACATCCTCCTTATGATGAGACTGTTGATCAGCATCTTGCAAAAAAGCCCTTAAAGATCCGAGCTCATCGTTTAACCATATCAACTCTTCTCTGAAATTCACCACAGATTGTGTTGCCTCGGCTAATTTCTGAATGGCCCCCTGAACGGCCATCTCAGTAATTTTCCCCACAACAGCTCCACCAATTACAGATTCCATCTCTACTGAAGCTAAAAATGATAAATCCCTCTCTCAAGTCTCTATGCACAAAAAAGGAAAACAGAATTGCTCGAAGCACTAATAACAAAACAGACTTGATAAGCTTGAGTGCGATCATGTAGAGACCGGGCACTTATAGCAGCAACATCGAAGCTACTGGATTATTATTCACTCAAAGAAAAGCAAAATGCGTTTCTTGTGACTTGGGAATGAATTAAATTCGTTAACCCGAATAATATAAATGGCAGACAGATGGAAAAGCGAAAGAAAAAGAGGATAAAGAGGATATTGCAAGCTGAAGCAAAGTAGCATTACCTACTAAAGGAGATACGCCAGTCAATTCGTGCCTAAAGTTTGAGTTTAATAATAATATAAAAGGACGACTGTTATTGAG
Source organism: Cupressus sempervirens (assembly GCA_028749045.1). Taxonomy (NCBI): domain Eukaryota; kingdom Viridiplantae; phylum Streptophyta; class Pinopsida; order Cupressales; family Cupressaceae; genus Cupressus; species Cupressus sempervirens. The sequence continues at coordinate 307,445,836 of CM053785.1, read as the reverse complement.
TATATTCTATTAGTTATGATAAATGGGAGACGGAGGAAAAATAGAAAAGGTAAAGAGAATATTGCAAGGTGAAGCAAAGTATTACCTAATAAAGGAGATAAACCTGTCCTTCATGGCCAAAGTTTGTGTTATAATTAAAGCAAGGATTGTTATTCTAGCAGCTGGAAAATGGAAAGAGTGAAGAACATTGTAAATTGAAGCAAAGTAATATTGCCTTTTTCTAATTGTCAAGAGACGGATAAATACCATTTTTTTAATTGGAATAAGATAATGAGGGACATATAGAAACAAAAGGAAGTGCACCAACGACTTCCAAGCTATTTAAAGACGTCATTATTAAAACCATTGTATGAAATAATATCCAATGTAAAATTAAGAAGAAACTAATTTATAGATTTAAAAATTGGTTTTGTATTGTAAAAGAAATGAAAGCTAAAACAAAAGCATTTTAAAGAAAATTATTAATTTTGTTATATAATAAATTTATTATTTTTAAAAACTAAAAATTAATGTAAAATATTGTATGTAATTATTTGTTTAATATCTAAATTTAACTAACAAAAATTCTATTTTCCTAATATTATTCTTGTTTTTCTTGTGTAGGTGACAAGTGAAAAATATGTTGGATCTAAATTTAGAACTGTGTGGTATTCTACTAAAAATCTTGGGCTTCCACATTAGATTTTGGTAGAGGAAATCATCTCAAACAAGATGGGGCAATTCTATTCACCCTCGACTATCTAGGTCACTCTTGATAGACAATTTGTGCTAATATTTAGAGTATGTAGGTTAGGCTCTAAGATGTGGTCTCAAAAATTACATATAAGTCTAATAACTATCTTTTTAATATAGAAATATCATTCTCTCAAGCTTCTTAGTATTGTATCTTCCATATCTCATTCTACTTATACATTTTGGTTGCAAAATAGGATATTTATGTTGATTCAAAGCTTGTGTCCTCCTAGGCCTAGTGCATTATTCTCCTATATATTGTAATGGAAATGAAAATAGGTGTAATATTTCCTATTTTGACATTTTATTCTAGTAATTATCCTTTCCAATACATCATGTATGTAAGGTCCTACACTTTCTTTTATTTTGTCATCAAATATCTTATAATATTCCTTAAAAGGGAATTCAACAAAATATTGGCACACTCTTCCACAGTTAAAACATTTTTAAGGCTTAAAATACCTTTATATTTTTTGGTTATTTTTTAGTCCTCTAAATAAATTTGCTTCTAAATGATCCTAATCATACCTTACACTGGGTACATCTGCAATCTTCTTAGCATCCTTGAATATCTTAAACTTCCTATCTTTGAGTTTATACATCTCAAAGGCGAAAATAGATTCATCAAATTTTCCAATGTAGATATTTACTCTGTTGAGAGTAGAGGATATTTTTGGAACTTAGGGAGAATATTAAGGTAGTGGACATGTTGTATTCATGAAATTTTTTGTTATGTTGATGTTAACATTTATTATGAAGTTGCATACTCAAATTTTTTATGAATTAAATAGGTTAATTATCGATACAATATAGAAATAATTAACAATTATTAATATGCAAGCATGATTTTGTGTTGCAAGATGAGTGTACACAATATTTCTATGGTCATAGTATCTTATCTGATAGCTTGGATGAGTTACAAAAGATTTAGTGAAGACTAGTAGCAGACAAGTAAGAAGAGAGTTATGCTTGACACATTTGTCATATATTAACTCTAACTCTATGGAGAGAAGGAATTAATTTTGGTGAGCATAGGATGATAGAATACTCATTGTTTCATACATTTCTATAGTTTTGTAGATGATTTGGCTAACGTAAGAATGGTCACTGGCATGAAATGTGTGATATGTTTTATTGGCAACTAACTAGATAGTGTAACATGTTTATTATTATTGAAAATATTTAACTATGCATTATATCATTTGTATTACTTATGTAGTGATAGTATAATTTATTGAAGATGCATGTATGCCTTAGCATGGTCCTATGTATTTAATTGTGCATTGGGAAATTTCTAGAACAAACCAGGTTATTTGCTTATTTGCAATGGTGCAAAGGTAAGTTATTATATAGCCATGATGATTTCCTCATGATTGCAAAATTATTGAATTATATATTTAATATTTAACATTTAATTTTCAGCATGACATCCCTATTTTACTCCCTACTTAAGAATTATTAGATACAAATTTATACAATTTGGGTTTCTATACTCTTATATTTAAAGGAGATTGATGCATTAATTGCTAACATATAAGGTTTTGGATAATTATTCACTTATCATTCCAAATGTATACATTACCCTTTACCACCCCTGAAGCATAAAATTTTATACACTTAAGATAAAAATCACTTAATACAAAACCATTTAGCCTTGTTCATCACGAAAATAAGAACCCAAAATATTCATAATGACCCAAAAAATATTAGTATCAGAGCCCAAGTTGCTACATTGGGAGCTCTGGGTATATTTTGGAACAACTAAAACTTTGAACTATTAAGTGTATTTTTTTTAAAACTTGAAACTAGGTGAACCGAAACAAAACTTGAACTGTTACTTGTATATTTTTCATACTTCAACACTTAGTTTCAAAACTGGAAAATCTTACTTAAACCTAAACATAGTAACTGAACTTAGTCTATTGCAACGTGTGATTGTAATAGTACTTTGTATTGTTGTAGGATGGTATCTGGGACTATGTCTTCTGTTAGAGGCCATGGTAGAGGCCGTGGAAGAGCCTATGATCGTGGTAGAGCTATTAGTGTCCATGAGTCTATCCACGAGGGATCGACTCATGTAGAGAGCAGGGAAGAGCACACTAGTAGGCAGCAGGAAGAGAGTCGTAGAGAGGACCAAGCTGAGTCTGAAGAGGTTGGTTTGAGATAGATGATGCAAACTATTCTAGAACATCTACCTCATGTTCAAGAACAACCCAAAGTGCATCAGATTGAACAAGAGCATAGAGCCAGGTCTAGGAGTCCTCGGAAGGATCGTCAAAGGTCCATTGTGTCCACTCAGATGAAGGATCTTTCAAGATGCAAGATCAAGCCTTTCAATGGGCAAGGTTCTGGTTATGTGGCCGAGCAGTGGCTTATTTCCCTTGACAAGATTTTTGCCATGCAAGATTTCGACAGCAGTGTTAAGGCAAGATTTGCGATCACAAATTTAGAGAATTTTGGGGCCACTTGGTGGACAATTGAGGAGAAGAATTTGGGAATCGATATGAGCAGTGTCATGTGGGAACTATTCTTAGAGAGTTTCCATGAACAATTCCTACCAGAGGAATGAAAACAGCAAAGGGCAGATGAATTTCATAATCTCAGACAATACACTATGTCAGTGACTGAGTATGAGCATAAGTTTTATGAGCTCATGTCTTTTTCAGGATTTAGTGAAAATTCAGCTCAATTGACACAACACTTTATTAGGGGTTTGAACAACCGTATAATTGGAGGTGTCAAGGTATTTGAGCCAAAAACCCTCAAGGATGCAGTACGTCGAGCTATCCTTGTTGAGCAAAGTGTCAACCTTGGTCAAGGAGGTTTTGTAGGAGCGCCAGTATCTTCATGATCTAAAGGCAATTACAATTCAGGTGGTAACAAGAAGCCTTCTTTTTCTAAGGTGAAACAATATCAGCAACAGAAGGGATCGAATTCTCAGACTCAAGGTGGTGGCAAAGGTTCTAATTCCAAGAAAAATTGCAATGCTCAATGCAATAAACAAAATCAGCCCAATCAGCCAGCTCAGAGTAGCCAGTCTTTTGCTAATAGGAACAGTCGTGGGCAATCAAATGTACCACCTATGGGTAGAGGATCTGGCAGGAATATAGAATATTTTTCATGTGGTCAAATTGGACATTATGCAGCTCGATGTCCATAGCGAGCACCTCAGTTTTCAGGACCATGGCCTATAGTTTCAGAGCCTACAGTGGGTGATGTAGGTAGAGCCCATAAAGTTTTTGCAGCAGTTGATCGCCGTTAGGCAGATCATCAGGGAACAGTGGTTGAGACCACAGGTGCTATTCAAGGTATATCTCTTTCAGTATTGTTTGATTCAGGAGCTATAGATTCATTTATTTCACCATCTATAGTTTCTAAGTGTAAGCTAGATGCGGTGAAGCAAGATCATGGTTGGCAAGTGGAACTAGCCTCAGGCATTAAGGTCTCCACAGATTCTGTAGTTCATAAGTGTGGGCTTAGCTTAGGAAGCTTTGATACTGTAGTGGATCTTCGAGTCATACCCCTTGGTTCCTATGATGTGGTTTTAGGCATGGACTGGCTTGGATCTATTAGAGCCAGTATAGATTATTATTATGTGCCAAGATGACCAAGGGAATGATGTGAAGATAGTTGGGGTACCAAGGCCTATATCTCTGCGGATGATTTCTGCTATGCAATTGAAGCGAAGTTTCTGTAAGGGATGTTAGATATTTGATGTTATGATAAATGATCTTGATGAGGAAGATCCTGTAAGGAAGACTTTAGATCACCCGATTTTACAGGAGTACGCTGATGTTTTTCCAAGTGAGATTCTGGGCATGCCTCCAAAGAGGGACATTGACTTTAGCATTGATTTAATTCTTGGAGCGGATCCTATCTCTAAAGCTCCTTATCGCATGACTACACAAGAATTGGGTGAGCTACATCTTCAGCTTGAGGAACTTCTAGCCAAAGGGAGCATTCGACCTAGCGTATCACCATGGGGAGCTCCAATGCTCTTTGTGAAGAAGAAAGATGGTTCTTTGCGCCTTTGTATCGACTACAGACAGTTGAATAAGGTGACGATTAAGAACAGGTATCCTTTGCCTAAGATTGATGACTTATTTGATCAGATCAAGGGAGCTACAGTATTCTCCAAGATTGACCTTAAGTCAGGATACCACCAGCTTTGCATTAAGGAGGCTGATATTTACAAGACCACTTTTCGAACGCGCTATGGGCATTATGAGTCACAGTGGTACCTTTTGGGTTGACTAATGCTCCATCGATTTTCATGAGTTTGATGAATGGTGTGTTCCGATCTTATCTGGACAGGTTTGTACTTGTGTTTCTTGATAACATATTGATATATTCTAAGACTCAGAAGGAGCATGAGGAACACTTGCAATTGGTATTGCAGTGTTTGAGAGACAATCAGCTTTATGCCAATGCAGCTAAGTGCTAATTCTTCAAATCAGAGATTCAGTATTTAGGGCATGTCATTTCAGGTGATGGTATTTCAGTGGATCCTGCAAAGATTCAGGTGATAATAGATTGGCCTACACTGACTAATGTGTCAGAGATTCATAGTTTCATGGGTTTAGCTAGTTATTATTGTAGATTTGTCCAGAACATCTCTAGGATAGCACATCCTATCACTTCTCTTTAGAGGAAAGGAAAGAAGTTTGTATGGACAGAGAAATGTGAGGAAGCTTTCCAGAAGCTCACGGGGCTTTTGACCAGTGCACCAATTTTAGTCGTACTAGATCTAGAAGGTGATTTCATGGTGTGTACAGATGCTTCTCTTGAAGGGATTGGGGCAGTGTTGATGCAGAATGGACGAGTGATTGCGTAGGAATCACACAAGCTCAAGGATCATGAGTTAAATTATCATATGCATGATCTTGAGTTAGCAGCAGTAGTTCATGCTTTGACAAGGTGGATACATTTCTTGTTGAGGCACAGATTTGAGCTACATAGCGATCATCGTAGTCTTCAGTACATTTTCACCCAGCCTAATTTGAATGCTCGCTAGAGATGATGGATGGAATTTATATGCAAGTATGATTTTGAGGTTAAGTACATTCAAGGTAAGGAGAATGTGGTGGTGGATGCCTTGAGTCGCAGGAGACATGTGGTATCATCAATGACTCTTAGTGTGGACTTGAGGAGTTAGATTCTTCAGGCACTTCCTATGGATTCTTGGTATTAGGAAGTGTGCAGAGAGATTGATTTAGGAAGACCTTTGGAAGGTAGGTTTACAGGTTACATTCAAGAATTAAATGGTCTTTTAAGACATTTGGGAAGGATTTATGTGCCATTACTGGATGAGCTTCGCACCTTGATTCTAGCAGAAGCCCACCGTACACCTTACTTAACACATCCAGGTGTCAAGAAGATGCACGCTGATTTGAGACGTTTGTTCTTTTGGTCTGGGATGAAGCGAGATATAGCTAATTTTGTGGCCAAGTGTCTTGAGTTTCAGGGAGTTAAGGCAGAACATCAGCACCAGACTGGACTTTTGCAGCCAAATCTCATTCCTTCTGGGAAGTGGGATATCATCTCCATGGACTTCATAGTAGGATTACCTATGACTGTTCGTTGTCATGATGCTATCATGGTCACCGTTGATCAGTTGACTAAGGTGGCGCATTTCTCACCGATCAAGTCTTCCTACACAGCAGCTTCTGTAGCTAATGTCTTCATGCATGACATTGTGAGATTACATGGTATTCCTAGAAAGATCATTTCTGACAGGGATCCTATATTCACATCCGCATTCTGGACATCGTTGCATCATGAGCTTGGAGCACAGTTAAACTTCAGTTCGTCATATCATCCGGAGACTGATGGTCAGATAGAGAGGGTGAATTAGGTTTTGGAAGATATGTTACGAATGTATGTGATGGATAGGCAGACACATTGGGAGGACTATCTCTACTTAGTGGAGTTTACTTACAACAACAGGTATCATAGTTATATTGGTATGGCACCATTTCAGGCATTATATAGATGTCCTTGTTGTACACCCTTGAGTTGGGATAGCCTTGAGGATCGCATCCTGTTGGGTCCTGAGATGCTTCGTGATATGGAGCAATAGGTAGTGCATATCCATGAGCACTTGACTATGGCATAGGATAGGTAGAAGAAGTATGCCGATGCTCATAGGACTGATAAGCAATTTTTTGTGGGTGATAAGGTTTTCTTGAGAGTGCATCCGTGAAAGAGTCTAATCTGATACGGAAAGGGTTCTAAGTTAGCACCTCGCTTTGTGGGACCATTCGAGATTCTAGAGAGGATTGGCCCGGTTGCTTACCACCTTGCTCTACCACCCAGCCTAGCTCGCATTCATGATGTTTTCCACATTTCAGTGCTTTGGCAGTATATTCCTGATATTTTACATGTTCTTGATTGGAATGCGTTACAGGTAGAGGATGGGCAGCTGGCTTTGGAGCCGGTTCGTATTCTAGAGCAGCGGGAGTTGACCCTCAGGGGTCTAACCATCGAGCAGGTAAGGGTCCAATGGGACCCTACTGATGATTATTTAGCTACATGGGAGGATTCAGCTAGATTACAGGAGTCATATCCCTACTTGTTTGTAGGCTTCCAGGAGTAAGCCTAACCCAAGGGGAGGTGGATGTAGTGACTGCCCTTGTTCACATCTTTTCCGGACATTGTTGCTATTATTATCAGACTATGTTGGACTAGTTTTATGTTGAAGGATTAGTAGTATTGTTTTGAGACTATCAGACATTATGTTATGGATTTAGTGGTTATATGATGAGATCATTTAGACTTTACATTTCATGTATGCATGATGATCATTATATTGCTTTCAGTTATTGTTGATGATTAGTTAGATGGTTTATTATCTCATGTGTTTTATTATGGATACTTACCCCATAGTTGCATGTGTATGGTGTGCGTGTTTTCATATTGTATGGCATTTTTGATATGGTTAAGGAAGGGAGTTGTAGCACCTGCTTAGTCGGGATCTACACGATGCACCACTTCCTGCCATTGTCTATTTAGCTTAGCATTATATATATTGTATGTACATGCATGGTTTTTTTGCAGGTTGCAGGTACCAGGTATCGACTTCCCTGAATTTCCAGGATGAGCGCACCCTATTATACTATCTCAATGATAAGAGAAGGGAGATAAATTCTCAAGTCCAAATCTCAAACCCTTAAGCCAATTGTCCTAGTGAGGTAGGACAAGTATCTGGATATTTTACCTACCGAATGTGTCGGATGACATAATTTGTGATTTTTAACCCTTTAGACTGATTTTGTGTGAATTGCTCTATGATGGGTTTTCATATTTTATCTTGGAGGTTTGTGGTGAATTTTCTATTAATTAAGTCTTAATAAATAGATTTAATTAATTAATTATTTGAGAAAATTAATATAAAATATCATGATATTTGATATTTTGTTTATAATTAATTAAATGAGAATTAATTGAGGAAAAAAGAATTAAATAAAAGAAAATTAGAAATTAAAATTAATAATAATTATAAAATAATAATAAAGTAATAAATAAATAATAATAATAAAAGTTATAAAAAAAATTAAAATGAAAGTTATAAATATTTAAATAGAAATTATATAAAAAGTAAATTGGAGTTATAAGCTTGCATGGGAATTAACGCATCTTTTCATTTCTTATATGTCAACAACACGGGGGTTAGTGCATCAATTAAGCACATGGTGTCTACAACCCTATGACTCATCTAGAAGGTTGGAAAAGACCCATGCTTAGTTGGTGACACCTTCTAGCTGTTTCTAGAAGCATTCTAGAGGTTTCCTGAGAGCTCTTTATTTTCAGGCATTCCTAAAAGCTTAGACATAGCGTTGGAGAGCAATTGGAGCATTGGAGGACTCGAGAACTTTGAAGGAGGGAGGAGCTTGCTCTGTGGGTTTTCTGAGGAAGAGCGAATTAGCATCAGAATTTGGGTAGATTCTTGTGATTTTACTTATGCTATTTCCGCATCTTGCATTCCTTGTCTTCTTCGTGTCTTCCATATGTCTTCTAAGGATTTTCTTATTTTTATTGTATGTATTCTCAATATGGGTAGTTAAATTTATTTGAAAATTTTATATGCATAGAAAAGAACACGGGACTAGGGATTAAATTGTAGCCAAGCCATTAGATAAACTATTGAGTAAATTTTGAGATCAAAAGTTTATAGGAAAATTTTGAGAATTAGAATTTATATATTGTGTATGTATATGTTTATATTTTTAAATCTAAATAAATATATGCATATGTGTGTGTGTGTGTGTGTGTGTGTGTGTCTATATGTTGTGATATTTGATTACACACACACACACATATATACATATATACTTTTATATATATATATATATATATATATATATATATATATATATATATATATATATATATATATATATGTATGTATGTATGTATGTATGTATGTATGTATGTATGTATGTATGTATGTATGTGTGTGTGTGTATGTGTATGTGTATGTGTATGTGTATGTGTATGTGTATGTGTATGTGTATGTGTATGTGTATGTGTATGTGTATGTGTATGTGTATGTATATGTATATGTATATGTATATATATATATATATATAGATATATATATATATACATATATATATACATATGTATATATACATATATATTTAATTAAAAGTCGAATGACATATATTTCGTAGCGAGCGAATGTTAAACGCATCGTGATTTACATTGGAGGGAAGCATTTTTAAGAAACATATTGATTGAATCAATCCTTAATAACCTAAGAAGAATGAATCATCATTTAATCTAATCAAAAACTTTGAGGACTTATCTAAATTCTAAGAACAATTAAGCTTTTAAATGAAATTAAATGGGAAGGTAAACAAGATAGATCAAGACTTATCTTCAAACCAACATTTAAATCTGTATCTAAGCTTAAAAATTCTAATTATAACATTAGTAGTAAATAACGTAGTGGCTTTGTTGGCTATTTAGGCTATTTTCAAATCCAAACTCCTCACATATTTTTGGTTTACTTTGTCAAGGAGGGATTACATCTTTATACCCTGGCTATGAAAGGCCACAATATCACCCTTTTGATTAAGTTTTCTAAATCATGGAACAAGGGTCAGGTGGAGATAGGGAGTATCAATTTCAGAAATACATAATATAAGAAATACATATATCATTCAGTGGCAATATAAGAAGTACATCTGTCATTCGGTGGCAAAAGTTTGTACCTAATTAAAGCATAAAAGAACATAATGTTATTTTAGTAAACATTGTTTTAGAATAATATAAATGAATGATAGATATAAAGTAAAAAGAGTAAAAGAGGATATTACAAGCTGAAGCAAGTAGCATAAGTACCAAAGGACTTATGCTAATTAAGGTCAGGAAAATTACAATTGGAGATAGACAGAATCTCATGTATCATGGCCTATTTTATTTACACACATTCACGTTATACAACAATTCAATAAAATTTAATTTAATAATATAAAATGTTAATTATTCTATAAACTAAATATTTTGAGGACAGATACAAGCCTTGTCTGACATGTGAAAATGACTCTGAAGTCATTTAAAGTAATCATTATTATTAAATCAATTGTATGCAATTAGATCGTTTGCAAATTTAAGAAAAAAATAATTTATATATAAATTTTTTTATTTTGCGTTAAAAGAGGAGGGGGAAAAAACTAAAAGAAAAGAATTACTGATTCTACTATATTATAAATTGTATTTGTTTTCCCTAATTATTGAAAAATTAAAAAATTAATATAATTTTTATGTAATTGTTTGTTTTATATACATAAAGTTAGACATCGTACAATTGTATTCAATTTTGTATAACTAGTGAATTATTTTAAAATTAATTAATTAATAAAATGAGCTATTTTTAACTAGTGAAATATTAGTTAAATTAATATATTATTTTATTATTCTAGTGTAATATCTAAATCATTTATCTCAATGACAATTGGTTCATTTCATTCGATGTTATGGGGTGTTATAGTTCGAACCCCTTTTATCATCCAGGAGGCTCCTTCCATATTAATTTTTTTTCACTAGTTATTTAATTTTATTAATTTTTTAACATGATCATTAATATAATTTTTTAAATGATCTTTGTTATAATTGAAAAATATTTTATTTTCATAATTTTTTTTGAAATGATAAATTAACATGTATTATTAAATTATTAATTTTTTGTCATATATTACTTATTTATCATTATCTTAGGTCATTTTATGATTAGAGAATTAATTTCACCAATTATATTTAACTATTTTTGCATCATTTAAAGTTTTGTTATTTATAAGCAAGAGCCTACAGTTGTTAAGTTGCAAATTTCTCATGGGGGAGGTCTTGGGTTTGAATTTTGCAATCTAAGCTTTAGGCTTCAGCCAATTACGTATTATAAAGAAATTTTTTATTTATTTATAAATTTATTATAGAAATTAGTTTTCTCATGATTAATTTGATTTGGTCTTATATGAACTCAACATTTTCTTTAAAAACAATCAATTGTATCATCATAAATAAATTTGGTAAACCTTTCTAATCTAATCTTTATCAAAAATTTATTTATACGAATACAAATTTAGAACTATTTTGTATGATAACATCTAAGATACTTATTTTTAAATTAAGTAAATATCTATATGTATTAGAAGTTTTATATATCCTCCATAAATTTATTTATTTTTTCTAAATTTCTATAGAATTAAAATATGCTATTATAATAGAAGCATTAAATTTATTATTTATAATTACTAATTAATATAAAAATTATAACGACAAGTACATGTCACCACGTAGCACTTATTTTATTTATAAACTATTCCTTATATTCACCAGTTCTTTTAAAAAAAAGCTTTCTCTTATGGTTATTTTCAAATATAAAAATTATGACAACAAGTACATGTCACCATGTAGCACTTATTTTATTTATAAACTAATATATTTACCAATTCTTTTTAAAAAAATGCTTTCTCTTATGCTTATTTTCAATTTTAAATTAAAAATAATAATTTATTCATAATTGATATTTAATAACAATTATTTCTTTAATCTTTTAAAACATTAAATAACTCATAATTTTAGAGTTTTAGATTTGGTAATGTAATCTATGTTTTTATTATAAATTTTATCATTATCCATTTTGACAAGCTTGATTTTGTTAAAACTCGAAAAGATTTGGCAAATTTGAAAATCTTTTATTTCATTAGAGCTCTTATTTATATACATATTGATTCTATGTTGCGAGAAGAGGGAGTTCAACCATGGGGGAAGCTCCACAATTAGAGTAGTGCAAGGATATTAGCAAGCCGATGTACTTAGGGAATAGCTAAAAACATAAAAAATACTACCAAAAATATAATTGGGTCCCAACAACAAGGCTTGATGAGGTACCCAAGCACAGCCAAATCTCTAAAAAGTGGAGAAATAAAGTAAATCACTTAGGAAAAATCCTACTCCAAGAGGAGATGGAAAAAATGTTGAAATAAGTAGTGAAGGACTAAAGAATCTTCCAAAGTAGAGAATGTCCCAAAATAGAGGAACAATATATAACCATGAAAAACACCATTGAAGCATGTAGAAGTTATAAAGCTCTGTCAAAAGTAATTGCTAATCTCGAGAACCTCCTCTGAAATAGCACCTAACCAAGTAGAGATGTCTATAATCTACATGAGTTCTCTCAAAAGAAACTACTTGAATCAAGAGTCACACAAAGGAAACCAACTAAACTTAAAGATACAAATGGCATGGAATACCAAAGCCTAAAGAGTTGATCAATCAAACATGGAACAATGCAACCAAAGTAGAATAGAAAGAAGAGTGTCTATATGGTAAATTATCCATCTCACCGAAATGTATAGGTACCCAACCACTTCATTCACCTAGTACATAAGAACAAAAATTGAATACATAGCTCACTCTATTGAACCAAGGAAGCATGAGAAACAACAGAAGAGCCCCCCTAATGCAAACAAGGGTGAAGTGATAGGCAACTGTAGAAATGGGCCAATAGAACCACATATTAAGGACCCAAGATCAAGTTGCACAAAATATTACATATGTATGTACTGAGGTGATCAATCTCAGACACATCATAATGATAATATCATGAAAGGAAAACTTACTAGAAAAGGGAAAATGGAAAACAAAAGCAAAAAATCAACCCCCCCCCCCCCCCATGGCACTTCAATCAGAGTAGTGCATGTAGAATAAGACACAAGATTTGGTGAATCGCAAGAATACAATAATCTACATGAGCGTCCTCAGATGAAACTACTCAAATCAAAAGATAAAATAAGGAAAAATAACTAGAATGAAAAGACGAATGTAGTATGGTACTTTATCTCAGTGAATTTATAAGAATGCATACAAACAATGTCTAAATAGACTAAAAGAGACATAAGGCTAATACAATAGATAGTACAAACCATGATGAATCATCTGAAGCAATGAAATTGATCCCTAGACCTGAAATAAACAAGATACCCACCAGAATGCAAAAATCCAAAAAACTAAATTGAATGTGCTTGGAGAAAAATCTAGAAAAAAATGGCATCACTAGAAAGAGCTCTAAAAGACCTTTCCAATAATATAAAGAATTCCAAAATTAGAGATTGGATGCTCAAGATCTATTTCCTAGTGTGAAAAAATAATTTCTGAATTTGATAGTGAAAAAATCCATACAAAGTGCATTAAAATTGAAACTCACCTAGACCACTATGACAGGCTTGGAAATAGCTTTTTGGTGATATCTAGTTTGTAGAAAATAGAGTCCGTATGCCTAAGATACGAGAAAAAATATGAAAGTAGGTCTAAATAGAGTTTAAAGGGCAAGTAAGTATGCTGATGCAAGCTAACATCACCAAGTGACTAGGCCAAATTTGATGGTCAAATGACCTTCAAGGAAAAAAAAGCTCAAAAAATGACCCCTACCAAAAAAAAATTCAATTGCAAGAAACAACCGAAAAGACAAAAAGTTGGTGCCAAAAACAAACACAATGGCCAAAATACTATGCATGTGCCAAATGTCAAGAGGAGATTCATTGACATGAAACCTCCAAACAAACACCAAAACTATCATGATGAAACTGAAATAGCTACTTCAAGCAATATACAAACTATCATTGTTAATGGAAAGAAATAAGTGGGGTTTGGCCTAACATGATGGAGGTCATAGTTGATGCAAATAAAGTGGGTGTTATTTTATAGCATTCCTGAAAACTAGCATTAAATCATGTTGACTAGTGCATGAAGCTAACAATTCAGCTGTGTGAAGTTGATGCAGAGAGAAAGCTGCACAAGACTAAAGGAAAAATGTGAGCGTTAAAAAAGGCTTACGTGCATTGTATTAGATTGTCTATAGGTATTGTCTAGGTAGGAGATCAGGAGTTCGAGCCATGTAGTAGAATAGAGCCTAAGGTGAGATTTGAAAGCCCATGAGGAAGTAGATATATTGAAGTTCAAACAACATTGATCAAAAGAAGAACATCTTGCAAGATCCTCAATAAGGGCTTATTCTCTAAAAAAGGTGCCCAATATTCCAAAGAAAGCATGTGTATTATCCTGGTAGGATAACCAAGACCCTTCCCATGGTGGTCCATCATGCTCAAAGAATGTGCCAGACATCATGGGATTGGTGGATTTTGAATCGCTGTGGGAGCAACCCAAACATTATTGTTACATGTACTCCCAATAGACAACATGTAGTGACCACTGAATGTGGGAAAATCTCCATGTGTAGGGGCCCAATTAAGTTGAGGCACTAAAAAATATGAAATTAGTGCCTGGATGCATGGAAGCACCCATGAGTCTAAAAATAAAACAAGAAACAAACTCCACCATGGCCCACCAATCATGAAGATGCCTAATAAAAAGGTAGGGGTGTGGATAAGGCAAGATTCCTAAAATGCATCCATGCAGCCCTATGTGCATTTTTATTGGAGCACAAACAGAGACCATCCTTATAAATGAGATCAAAACCCTAAAAAGGTCTAAGCTAGGTTGGATTATAATAATTATTAAAAGAATTAATTATTATATGCCTAAATTTAGCTTAATTAAAGTAGAGTTAATTAGAAAGTACCTAATTAGTAACAATTACTTTTGGTTTTATGTCTAGTGTTAGTGAGGAGTTTTTTATAAACTTGAAAGGGCATTTGTTGGATCATAGTTGTTTTTGGTAGGGAAGACAAAGTGATTTTGGTAAGCTTAGAAGGTTTAGGATCTTTAGGAAAATCCTTAAAGGTTTGGGGTTTTTAAAAAACCCTACAAGGTTCTTGGTTACTTTTGAAAACCCATTAGATCTTGGCTTTAGAGTCTTGCATTGTTAGCTATGTTTTTAGTTAGTTATATTTTGTTGTATGTTTCTTCTCACTATAATAGGTTTTGAGGCTTGTCAATGCCTCTCTATGTGATCAATTTTTAATTTTTCAAAGGGTTATTTATCACAAAATGCAACAATGAAAAACAACAGATAGTAGACCCTGACATACAAAAAGACAAATTATCCTGATGCATTCACCTTAAGGTACCAAGAGATAAATGTTTTTCTTTGCATCAATTAAATAATCCACACAAATGCATAAAGGATTTACTAATTTAACATATAATAAATTATCAATTATGATTCAAAGGGAAATTTGGATATTCTTTATTATTTCTAAGAAAGTACCAACCCAAAAACCCTTATAGATAACATGAAACCATAATTTATTTAAAGTTTCTCTAAATATTTCTACAAAGTTTCCCCCCCCACCCTCCCCACCTCCCTTGCTCCCCTTCCCTCACATTCAATTTTCCTTGTATTTGTAGGCCTCTTCACATAGCTAACTTCTCTTTGGGTTAATAAATAACTTACTTTTACACATTTCAAGAAAGGTTAATTAACCTCAAGATTTTGTGCGAAATAGGTTGGTTAATTAACCTTAATGAAATTAATCCACAATGAATAAAGTCACTAATTACATGATATAACTTGAAACATTTTTAGAGGAAAGATCAATTTTTTACTTCACTAAGATTAAGTTTTATCAATTTTTTTACTTCATTTTTGTGCTATCCATGCTACCATCTACCTCTACTCTTCCCATAAAGAAATTCACCAATAACTTGAAACCACGTCCATAATCCGTCCACTTGCATCTGCATTTGCTAAGTGCATCATGTTCTTCCATGATTATAAATAAACTTTGAATAATGGAAGGGCTTGTATGATGGTTTGATAAAATCTCTCACACATATCTTTGATATAATTGATTAGATCTAACAATTTATTACTCATCAAACACCAAATATTGAAATAAGCATATCCACATGCCTTCTTTAGCATGTCTCACTTTTCTCATTACACTTATTATTTTACCATTTAGTACACTGCATATAATTATTTATAGGAATATGCTATGAAATGTTGTGAAGAACTACTAGTGAACTTGATCATTGCTCAATGCTACAAAAATTGATGTACAAAATGTTGTAAGATGATAAGATCCTTGATAGATATTCGTCGACTCTTCTTCATTCCTTAACTTCATCATATGAGACCAATTCATTGGTAAATTCATCAAAGTATCCATTCTCTTGTACATCATCCCTAATGGAAACTTTTTTCCATGTATTCCAATTGACTTATATGTATATATGATATAGAGGCATTGAGGAAACTTGCCTATGCAGCAACCATAATTTTTGTCTAGCATTTTAATAGAAATCTTTAGAGGGTCTTCAATATAACTAGTAAGGCGCTAGAAGGTTGACCACGGACCCATAGGGGCCATTTGGCTGTTGGAATAGGAATTGGGAATTGTGATAGGAATTGAAAATTGGAATGTGAGTTGAAAATTGGAATTCCAGACTCGTTTGGTTCGACAAAACTATAATTGAAATTTGAACTCCATGTCGTGTCAGACATATTTTCAAAGACTTTTCTTGCATCCCTCATGCTCCTAGATTTTTCTACCATTTGAAGACCCTTAACGATGGTTGAGTATTTGTTAGATCGATGTAAGACAATTCAAAAAAATGCATTTCTCATTCATTCTCTACATCTGTCAATTTCATTTACCATTGGAATCTTAATGACTACTTTCAAAAATTCAACAAATTTATTCTCTTATTGGAGATATCATTTGAGCCAAGGTAATGGAGTAATAGGAGATGAAAGGGACAAAGAACATCGTAGAAGTAGGGATCATTGAGCAATAGTTTTAGGCTACATAAGAATAGGAATGATAGACGACTGCAATAGCACCACAATTTATAGACATGCTTGAAGAATGAGATTATATTTGCATTTTGTTGACATTAATTTATAATCCTCTATAGAAATGTGGTTCTTAACAAGCATTAAAGCAATCTCACTACAACATTTCTTTATATTGTGATCAAATTCAAGTCTTGATGCTTTCAAGTGATGGAACGAAGAATCTTGGGAATGGCTCTCTCGAAATCTCAAAATCATTGAAATACGATTCCTTTCTACCATTTGCTACATTCTTTAACCAAATCCTTTATTCCTTCAGTAGATCCCAAATTTTAATCAAATATTTGAAAGTGAAATGGGAATTGGAATCACAGTTCCAATAACAACTATTTTGATGAAATATTCAAATTCTCATTTTGAGGTCAAAATGAGAATATTAATTCCAATTCTCATTCTGATTTGACCCACCTAAACAAAATATTAAAAACATTAGATATTTGTTGATTCCTATTCCAACTCAATTCTCACAAACAAACTTGCCATTAGCTACATATGGAAGGGACCGTCTACAATACAACTTATATGCAACTTGCAGTGACCTTCCTCACAATCCGAACGGCTTAAAGATCACACACTAAGGCTTGATTCCTAGTGCAAAAGTGTTAAATAGTCAAAGTTTGACTTACTTTTCCAGGCTTAATTTCTTCCTTAGTGTGTGATGTTTAAGGCTAGCCATCTGAGAAACTAGGGATCTTCTTGAGGAGGGTGTTGGATAATGGGCATTTTGATTAAATCGAGTGGTATTGTACTGGTTAACAATCAACCAAAACCACTTCTCTTTCCCCTGCAGTAACAAGTGGGGTTTACTGCGCTCCTTTCCAATTTGATCTCACCATGAGGTACGCACAATCAACTCAAATAGTGATCGCAACATAGGTAGCAAGGAGATTGAAATTTGCATTTAAAATGATCACCACACATTCATTCCAATGGTCTCTAATTTCTTTCAATAGTCAAATTCCGCATTTATCCTACAATCATTGCAATTGCATACCTTGAGATGGTGTCTCCATGAGGCATTTTTTCTAACTGTTGCATCACCTGCAGTTTCAAGATATTGTGTCAAACAAATCACATGTCAAGCAATGAAATAGTATCAATAGCCTATAGTGAACTAGAAACTGGAGGTTTCCAACTACAAAATCTGACAAAACCTTTTGTACCAAAGTCTATGTCATCATATCAAAAACCTATGAGTAGGTTGGGAGATAGGCAAAAAACTTAGTTGCATTCTGTCAAACAATTCACGAACTTTGTCCATAAATCCATGTTTGGCATGGTCATCTACCATAACATTTAGGTGGCACATGCAAGGAAGCAAAGGTGTGCAGAATCGCTTCCTACACTAATCTTTGAGAGGACGATTATGCAAATCCAAGTAATTATTGCAAAGATCTCAAGAAATGCATAATAACATAATCAAGATAATAAAGAACACACAACACAGTGATTACCATGGGGAAACCCTTCCAGGAGAAAAACCCCACCCTCCAAAACTCACATAATGTATTATCAAACCAAGATGATTACAATACACTTGCAATGCAAGTTCTTACAGGAGCGCATCACCACAACTCAAACTCAGAGAGACTTCTTCTAGCAGCAGTCTTGCAAACTGAACTCAATTACACAAACACTTCCCCAAGCCCTCCTTTTATAGTGATTTTACAACCTAGAAACCACTTATGGTTTTAAAAAACCATGGGCAAAACTACCATGCCACATGTTACCCATTTTGTACATTTACATTTCCAATATGGAAAAACAACCAAGTTAAAATAGTAATCCCGTCCACAATTTTGTCTCTTAGTCTAGACCCCCATAAAAGTCACAAAATGAGTCATCAAGGCTCTAAAAATGACCTACCTATATTCTACTATGGACAAGACTCATTTTAACAACTCAATAACCATTTTTCAATGCATAAACAAGTGGAAAACTTCCATAAACAAATTTTGGAATTTTCTAGGAAAGGATTGTAAGGTTGAGACACATGTTTCTCAACATTCTCCCACTTGTTGAACACCTTGCAAGAGTCAGTGGATCTAAAATATCATGGACTTAATTGCTAGGGGATGAGAGGCCCATAGACTCTGAACACCATCTGAATTTCTCTGTGCTCACAGGCTTAGTTAATGTATCAGCAACATTCACCAAAGTTTCTACCTTTTCCAGCTTCCCCTTGCCATCCTCAACCATATCTCTCACAAAATGATATTGTACATCAATGTGCTTGGTGCTCACATGAAAAGTCAGGTTCTTCGCTAGGCAGATTGCACTTTGGCTGTCACTATAAATTGTCACTGCACCCTATTTGAACTCTATACCTGAACATAATCTCTTTAGCCAGATGGCTTCTTTGCAGGCATGAGTAGTTGCCATATACTCTACCTCAATAGTGGACAAAGCGACCACAACCTATCACTTACTCGTCCAATTGATTGCACCACCAAATAATGTAAACACATATGTACTAGTCGATCTTCTTCTATCAACATCACCAGCCCATTTTGAATCCACATAGCCTCGAATATCCAAGGAATGCTCACTTCCTATTCCATGAAAACGTATTGAGTACTCTAAGGTACCTGCAAGTATTTGAAAACTCTTTTTACTACATCCCAATGTGCTCTTCTTGGATTAGACATATAATAGGAAAGTACTCCCATTGCTTGGGCAATGTCTGGTCTTGTACAAACCATAGCATACATCAAACTTCCAACAACACTCGAATATGGTACTTGACTCATCTTTTCCATCTCCAATGGGGATGTAGGTCACTATGAGCTAGAAAGCTTTGTTCCTATAGTAACAGGAACACTCAATGGTCTTGCATCCTGCATATTGAATCTTTTCAAAATAGTACCAACATACTTACTTTGGCCTAGCCAAATCTTTCTATTCCATCTATCTCTTATAATCTCCATTCTCAGAATGTGCCTAGCTACACCAAGATCTTTCATTTCAAACTTTATTGAGAGTTGAGATTTTAACTCTGCAATCAAACCTTTTCCTTTGCCAATAAACAACATGTCATCAACATACAAGGCAATAACCAGGAAACCATCACCATCAGATTTGAAATATATACAATGATCAGATTTAGATCCCACAAATCCCAAACTCAACACATATGTATCATACTTCTGGTACCACATCCTAGGACTCTGTTTTAAACCATACAAGGATTTCTTCAATTTACAGAACAAATGACTTTTTCCTTTCACCACATAGTGCTCTGGCTATGACATGTAAATTTCTTCCTCCAAATCTCCATGAAGGAAAGCAGTTTTCACATCCATTTGCTCGATCTTTAGATCATAAGCTGCTACAATAGAAAGCAAATATCTAATGGATGTCATTTTGGCTACTGGAGAAAAAAGCTCACCATAATCTACTCTCTCAACCTGAGAGTAACCTTTTGCAACCAAACATGTTTTGTACTTCTCAATGCTTCCATCTAAACCCATCTTCCTTTTGAACACCCATTTACAACCAATAGGCTTCCATCCTTCAGGCAATGGTACAAGGTCCCATGTTCGATTCCTCTTAAGAGCTATCATTTCTTCATCCATGACTATTTTCCAGGACTCTGAATCATTCATACCAAGAGCCTCTTCTATAGATCTCTGTTCATCAATGTTAGCATTCAATGCAAATATGCACCTCCAATCATCAAGAGAATACCCATACCTTTCAGTTGGTTTCCTTTGTCTAGTAGATCTTCGAACAAGATCTACTTCAAGTTTAGGAGGTTCAGGTTCATGATTAGGTTCTCCCTCTTCCTCTGATGATTCAGAACTTATAGAGCTCTCTTCAACATCTCATCTTTCTAAGGGCCTTGATTCAACTTTCTTAGGTGTAGCAGGAAGTTGAATCACATCTTTCTTTTCTTTAATTTGTTATGGCTACATTGTAACAGAAGAAGGCTTAGTTTCTCTAAAAATAACACTTTTGCAATAAAATACCTTTTGTGTAACAGGATCCCAAAGCTTGTATCCTTTCACACCATAACTATATCTAATGAAGATACATTTGACAGCTTTGTTGTCCAATTTTGTTCACTTCTCCTTTGGCACATGAGCATATGCCTCACAACCAAACACTCTAAGATGTCTAAGTGAAGGCTTGTGGCCCAACCACGCTTCCATTGGCATCTTATCAACAAGAGCTGATGTAGGAGACTTGTTTATCAGGTAGCAGGTAGTGGCTATAGCTTCAACCTAGAACTTTTGTTCTAGTCTAGCACCACTCAGCATACTCCTAGCCTTCTCCATCAAGGTCCTATTCATTCTTTCTGCAACTGCATTCTGTTGTGGAGAATATGGAGTTGTCTTCTCTCTTTTAATACCACAATCTTTACAAAATGTGTCAAAAATATTGGAGAAAAATTCACCACCATTATCAATTCTCAAGCATTTTATTTTCTTTCTAGTCTGCAATTCAACCATTGCTTTAAATTCTTTGAAACGACTGAAAACTTCAACTTTACTCCTAAGGAAATAAACCCATGTTCTTCTACTGAAATCATCAATGAAAGAAACATAATAAATTGATCTACCAATAGAAGGAACATCAACTGGACCAAATACATCCGAATGAATTAGATCCAAAATACATGAAGACTTATGAGAACTTGAGTAAAATTGAATGCGATTTTGTTTACCATGGATACAATGCTCACAAAAATCAAACTCAAGATTGCAGTCATTCAACCCATCAACAAGGTTCTTATTTTTCAAGGTCCGTAGGCCCTTCTCACCTATGTGGCCGAGTCTTTGGTGCCATAACAGAGTCTTCTTTGCAGGAAACTTTGATTTGATAGACAGAACACCCTTGGGTACCCAAAAATCATGACCATCTGTTGAAAGAGAAACTCTCTCCTTCCCCAATTGCGTAGTCTTTTGTACAATCTTATCAGAAGTACTATTGCACTCGACTGTGCGTGCATCAAGTTGGTAAAATGTACCCAATCTACTTCCTCTTGCTATTACCATAGCACCTCTCACCATTTTTACACCTGCTTCAAAAAACTATACATGCACACCCACATCTATTAGGTTACTAATAGATAGAAAATTCCTTGCTAGTCCAAGGATATGCAAGGCGCCATCAAATCTTCTAATTATATCATAAAAAAATTTCACACGAATACTTCTACGACCAACAATATCAAATACCGAATTATCACCCAAATACACCTTACCACCATCAAAATTTTCATACTTACTAAACCAGTTCCTATTAGGAGTCATGTGGAAAGATGCACCTGAATCTATTAACCATGCATTTTCACTTGCATGAGTGGCCAAGGCTGCAATGAAAGCATGTCCATCTTCCCTCTCGGACTCAGAATCAGAAACTTGCTTATTCTTCTTCTTCTTCTTCTTCTTCTCCTCTTTTCAATCTTTTTGGAAGTGTCCAGGTTTGCCACAATTCCAGCAGATTGTCTTGGACTTACTAGGGGATTTCGATCTCCCCTTATTTTTGGACTTAGAATGGCCATGTTGCTTTTCGTTCTTGCCTCTTTCTTTTGGTCTTTCGCGAACACTCAAAGCCTCTTTGGCATTCAGAGAGACCTTCCTTCTCATCTCCTCAGAAAGTAGAGAACCAACAATGTCCTCCATCTTCAAGACAATTGAAGTGCTCCCTATAGCCATCACAAGACTATTCCATGAGTCTAGCAACGAACATAACAAGATTTGACACCTTTCTTCTTCATCCATTAGCACTCCTACTAAGGTCAACTGAGTCACCAACATATTAAACCTTTCCAGATGCTCATAAATTTGTCCACCTTCTTCCATTCTCAAGGAATACAACTTCTTCCTCAAGAAAAACTTATTCACAAGTGATTTCACCTGATAGATCTCACTAAGCTTTTTCCGAAGCTTCTTCGCAGTAGGTTCTTCATGGACATTAATTAGAATCGAGTCTGCAGGAGACAATCTAATGAGACCTTTAGCTTTTCTATCAGTCACATTATATTGTGCGGCTAATGTCGGATCTATGGGCCTGAGCTTGTTCTCATCAATTGCATCCCATAGATCCCGATCAGTCAACAGATCTTCCATCTTCAGCTTCCACATCTCAAAGTTTGTGCCAAAAAAATTTTCAACATCAATTCTCCCTGACATGCTCGCCATCTTTTCAATCTTGCAACACAGAAATGAAATGCTCTGCACAACCTCCCACTCAAACCTTGATTAGCTCAAAAAACTTTGTACCCAACAAATAGAACCAAAACTGGCCAAGCTCTAATACCACTTGTAAGGAAGCAAAGGTGCACATAATCGCTTCCTACACTAATCTTTGAGAGGACGATTATGCAAATCCAAGTAAATATTGCAAAGATCTCAAGAAATGCATAATAAAATAATCAAAATAACAAAGAACACACAACACAGTGATTACTATGGGGAAACCCTTCCGGGAGAAAAACCCCACCCTCCAAAACTCGCATAATGTATTATCAAACCAAAATTATTATAATACACTTGCAATGCAAGTTCTTACAGGAGCGCATCACCACAACTCGAACTCGGAGAGACTCCTTCTAGCAGCAGTCTTGCAAACTGAACTCAATTACACAAACACCTCCCCAAGCCCTCCTTTTATAGTGATTTTACAACCTAGAAACCACTTATGGTTTTACAAAACCATGGACAAAACTATCATGCCACATGTTACCCATTTTTGATATTTACATTTTCAATATGGAAAAACAACCAAGTTAAAATAGTAATCCCGTCCACAATTTTGTCTTTTAGTCTAGACCCCCATAAAAGTCACAAAATGAGTCATTAAGGCTCTAAAAATGACCTACCTATATTCTACTATGGACAAGACTCATTTTAACAACTCACTATTTTCCAATGCATAAACAAGTGGAAAACTTTCACAAACAAATTATGGAATTTTCCAAGAAAGGATTGCAAGGTTGAGACACATGTTTCTGAACAGCACAATACTAGAGGCACTTTATCAAATAAGTTGATGGAATGTATATAGAAGTCCACATTGTGCATATCAGTTTTAGGATGTGGTGGAATTGGGATTCATTAAAGCCAGTTATATTTACTTGAGAGCCCTTAAAACTTTGTGCACAGTATCATGTACTATGCATTGATGCAATTGAGACATTCTGTCAACCAAGATACATGGCCGCATTTTCTATTGTTTACACAGGTACTCATTCTTCTTTCACCCGCGTAAGCATTAAATCAAACATGTGACATGCCAGAAGTCTCGATACCACTAGATCAGCGTCCCTTGGAATTGGGCATCGTATGAACAAGTAGCATATGAAACAATAATTTTTTTGAAGTTCACCTGTAGTCTAGTAGTGGTTAATTTAGGTGACCTCCATATTAGTTTTAAATTCAACTCTCATAACCTATATTCCTTAAGAACATTTTTCTGTGACTTGGATTTTCTGAAGATATTCTCTCAAACAATTTGCAAGAGTCTTGAGTGGTTTCTACTTTAATTGAATACAACTAGTTAGAAAGAGGAGGTCGCAGGTTGGCTATAGAAAACCACAGAGTCCAACGTTATACTTGCTAAGGTGTTTTATAATCTTATAACTACACTATGTGCGTTGTCAATAATCTCACCTTCATTGTGTGGTTTTTCATTTTCATTAGTCCACTGGTCAACTTTCATCGGCTGGTTTCGTCTACTTAAAAAGTTTAGAACTCTTTTCAACATATCCATCACGTGTATATTCTTTTCAGTGGAGGTGGAAGCCTTTGAGTCTTAATTGTTAGAAAACCAATGGTGTGAAAACGGTTTTCAAATGTCAAATTAACAAGGAAATATGCAAGAACAAAATTGTAAAGATGTGCAAGTAAATAAATATAAGACACAAAGCATAGAGAAAACATTAGATTTAATGTGGGAAACTCTTCTGGGAGAAAACTTACCACCCAAAAAACCTCTCAGAAAACTTTGTATTATTGTAAACAATTTTAACATATAATGACCCCAGATTTTTGTCATAGGCTCAAATTGCCCTATTTAATCCACCTAATTTTAACCACATTTATATTTAATGAATTCTTGCAGCCATTAATTTATACTGTAATTCATTTCAAGATTCAATATAGAAACCATTATAGGCAAAACAATATACCAATCCAATTATCAGTTAGTGGCTAAGAGCATCACTGCATGATGAATACTCTCTTCGACCTCCTGTGAGTCCCTCTAGCATTGGACATTCCCTTCAGCATCAAGAATGAGTCATTCTCTTCGATATCAAGAACCTACAATATGATTGTATGCCAAACAAATTTCTCCTTCACCATACCCACACTATGACCATGGGAGACTTGCTACACTGTACAATGAAGTTGTTCTTTGTACGCTCAATTTCAAGTATGTTGGCCTCCAATTGTCTTACGGTCCACCACACACGCACCTTGTCTCCTCACTGTACACTGAGATTGCCTCTATTGTATGGTGGTCTTGTTGTATGGTGAGACACATCCATCGACAATGGACTCTCACTTCGTCACTTCTCAACAATCTCCCACTTGACAAAGTGTGGAGTCAATCAACACAACTAAAAAGAGTTAGGGGTTTTAAGCCCCATGGAGGTTGTGCACTACTTGAATTTAATTGTGTTTACTGGCTTCATTAATGCATCTACAACATTCTCCTCCATGTCAACCTTTTTTATATTTACCTTTCCATCTTTGACCATGTCATATACAAAGTGATATTATACATCAATGTGTTTTGTCCTAGCAATTAAAGTAGAATTCTTTTCCAAACATATTGCACTTCGACTATTGCAAAATATTGTAATTCTTCCTACATCATAGCCAACATCTGAACACAAATGCTTCCTGACATGCATGAGGGTATGTGTAGGATCATGGTGTGCCAAAAAGTGGCGATGTGAAAAAAATAGAGTTTGAAGACGTCTAAAAGTGCTTCAAAATCCGCTCTGACTTTTTTTCACCTATCTAGGTACCAAACCTAGAAAGTAAGGCCGAGCCTTATCGGATATCCGATAATTAACATAATAATATTATCATAATATAATAATTATAATTATTATAATATAAAAATATTATATTATAATAGTATAATATATTATGTAATATTATATAATATAATATAATTATAATTATAATTATTATACTATACTATATTATTATTATTATTATATTATAATCGTATAATATTATACTATAACCATAAAATTATATTATAATAATGTAATAATGTATTATATTATAATAATATATTATATTATAATAATATAATAATGCATTATATTATAATAATATAATATAATATTTTATATTATAATATATAATAATGTAATATAATATAATATAATATAAAATTTAATATAATGTAATATAATATATTAAAAATATAATATAATAATAAAAATGTAATATATTATAATAGAATATATAATTAAAAAGTATAATATATTATAAATTATAATAATATAATATAATACATTATAATAATATAATATAATATTATTATTTTTATATAATATAATAATAATATTATATTATAATATAATAATATTATTATATTATAATAATATAATAATATATTATATTATATTATATAATAATATATTATATTATATAATATAATAATATATTATATTATAATAATATATTATAATATAATAATATATTATATTATAATAATATAATAATATTATAATAATATAATAACATATTATATTATAATAATATATTATAATATAATAATAATAATATAATATATAATAAAAAAAGTAGTATATTATATAATATATGCGGCGAATATTGGATATCTGATACTTGTGACATTACATTAAAAAAAATCATAGACCCATAGGCCTTTATTTCACATATTTGGGGGTCAGTATTTGCACTGTGATCAGATATCAAATATATGATCGGATATAAGATATCAAGGCATGTTTTTTTTATTTTTTTAACTCATTTTTAACCTAAATTCAATAGATTTTAGCATGATTTTGTTTGTTTTAGTTGAATCTAGGGTTTCTGTGAAAAAAATTGTTAAAATTACGGTTTTAAAAAAAAAAATATTACGTTTTGCAATTCAATAAGAATGGCTGATCAAAATGATGACACTAAGGCCGAGAATAATATTTCTCATAACCCCCTACCAAACAATTTGGTACCCCTGCAAAACCATCCACCAAATGATCCTCTACCCCCTCAAAACCCTCCTCGAATCGAGGATTTGATAAATAAAAATCTCTCCGAATTGAGAGGTTTGCATACAACATATAATAATGTACCTACATTGGCTCCTATGTTATCCACATTAAACATCATAGTGGATAACATTGAAACCCTTACGAACCAACATAATCTTGCTCTTCATTGGTGTGATGAAATGCATGAGATGTTTGATGATGGTTTGGACTATGATGAGGTTGCGACCCTTAATATAACTAAAGAGGATTTGGCTAGCCTTTTCGCAAACCTGAAAATGGCTTTACCAATCGATGCAAAAAAATCCAAACTATCAATTAAATGGTGCACAAATGACACCATACGTGGAAACTTTCGAGATCGTTGGTGCATGGTCTTTGATATCCCTCCACATGGAAATTTAGACATACCATTTTATTTCCTTAGAAAATTATATGCAGAATTTGTGTTGAAACTTAAAGTGAACTATTGGAGCATGAAGCCCAACATGGGCTTAGGACTAGGAGCTCCTTAGGATAGACCCTCTTCCCAGCAGAAGAAAGCTAGAACTTTTGTCGCCCCCACTAATATCTCCCCCCCGCCCTCCTCAAGTGCAGCATTCAGATATTATGGCAAAGGCTAGCTGTCAGACCATCAGAGCCATTCATAGGTTGAGTAGCCTAAAGATATCTCAGGCTAGGTCAGTCGTACCTCCTCGTGTTGATGATGTTGGTGCCAATTCATCATCAGCTAGCTCATCACACATTTATGTGCCTCACACTTGCATTATGTGTAAGAATATTTTCTTGGGTCCCATAGGTAATCTTCCTAAGTATCATTTTGTATTAGATGAGGATACACCAGACGTAGAGGCTACAAACCCTGATGCGAGAGAGGAGGGGAATATAGAGGCATGGACTCCTTCGATGTCGATACATGTATACATTTTTTTGTTATGAAATATACAATTTAAAGTTAATTTTTATAATAGAGTAATTTTAATTTTTAAGCCATACTGACTTTTACATGTATGTGATCTTCATTCATGTTTAGTTGATGACTGAGGAGGAGATCAAACAAATTGATGATGCCATTCTCTTAGCCATTTCATTTGGCCTTGAGACATCTATGGTACATTATGTTGTGTTCAAATTTATTTTTTCTATTTGATATTGTAGCATATATGGTTGCTAATCTTTCTTTTATCTTGCAAGTACCACCTGTCTCAAGGGGACAAAGTGTGGGGGTGAGCCATCATGCATTGACAAAGGAAAGGTAATTAGATTCTTTATATTTGATTAAATATTGATGCATTCTTGTAAAATGTTTGTGGTAATCCCATTTAATTACATTCTTTATTGTATATAGGACGTAGCTACTGGCGATGAGCCTGTACAGATTCCATGTCATAGACCATCAAGGATTTCCATTCGCACTAAGAGCCCCATTGTATGTATAAGTATCATTTATTTTTATATTCCTTATCTTCATAAATAAATTCAAAACTGATTTCTATGATATTAACAACTACTATTTTTTATCTCATAGGAGACTCTTAGTGCACATGAGGTCCGACGAGAGAGTTATGTAGATTGGATGATGCAGCCACTCTCTCCTGAGGAGGAGCCTACAATAGTAATTTGTAGTTTAAATTCATGATTAAATATGTTATAAATTTAGCATGCTATGAATTATAATGTTGTAGTTTAAATTGTAGATTCATCTGACAAACATATTTGAACATATACAGCCTAGACTCTTGACCGACGTAGGAGGTCGACGAGAGACGTATTTATTATGAAATTTTGATAGTATAAATTTTCATTAAAAAAAAGATCATTAAACATTTGAGTAATTCAATGTTAGATACAAAAAATCATATAAATTTAGTAGTCTAACTTTGGGTTTTCCTTTTTTGTTTATGTAGGAGGCATCTAATCCACCTAGTGCAGCGAAGAGGCTACATTTTGATCATCCACCAGCACCCTAGGATAGTATAGATGTTGTAGGATGCACCATGAGACATTTTGAGATGGCATATGCGACATTGTATACAGAAATATTGATATTATACACATTCTTATGGCATGATCAGCCACATTTTGTATATGGATCTATGTATTTTGATATATATTTGAGTATTTTGTCTATGGATACATGATCTTTGATATATATTTGTGTAAAATATTCCATGATCGCATTTGAGTGGATAGTAATCAAGTTTTTCTAGTTCTTCTTTTTCATGTTTTTCACATTTCTATACTTCACCTTCTTTGGAATGGTGATAGTTGCCGTAACTCCAAACT
This sequence comes from Cupressus sempervirens, assembly GCA_028749045.1. NCBI lineage: Eukaryota > Viridiplantae > Streptophyta > Pinopsida > Cupressales > Cupressaceae > Cupressus > Cupressus sempervirens. The sequence continues at coordinate 307,416,356 of CM053785.1, read as the reverse complement.
TCCATGTTGCAGCAATCATTTCATCTGCATTTTATTCTACATGGAACCTTTTTTGTGCCTTCATCATTCCTCGACCTATAAGGAAATGTGAAAGCTTTTTTGTTGAGGCAAATTTTATATATCACAGTTTTAATAAATGTTACGTGTTTAACAACGCATCATGATTATTCCTAATGCAATCAAGTGGTTTTCCTTTGAACCAGAAAATGCCTGTGTGGTGGAGATGGAATAACTGGGCATCACCTCTTTCCTAGACACTCTATGGTCTAATTGCACCATAGCTTGGAGATGTGGATACAAAGATGGAGATAGCAGATGGGGAAGTGATGGTATCTAAATTCATAAAGAATCACTTTAGGATGAGACATGACTTTGTGGGAATTGTAGCATTGGTGATTGTTTGCATTCCTATTGGGTTTGCCATCTTGTTTGGTCTTGCCATTAAAAATATCAATTTCCAAAGAAGATAGGGATTCCATACAACCATTATTTAGCAGATTGGTATGACCATTAAGAAGCTTAATTTCTAAAGTCGATAGTCATGCAAACCTTCTCTTAGTTTATTAGATTTCTCATAGTGGGTTCGAGAAGACAGTTGAGTTCACTCCAGATTTAGTTTTCATATGGGATAGTATGACAGGAGGTATTGTTGCTACAAGGACAGTTGATCTTTCCACTCGTCTCTACTGCTTTTCACACTATGGTCCACCTTTTCCAAAGCACATCTCTCCTTTGTTGAGATAGAATCGCGTGGCACAGTCAAGTTTCTTGAATCTTTATGTGGTTCTTGAGACTACTATTGTGACTGCCTTGCCACCTCCTCTTGAGCTCTTTTTTATTCAGCAGATTTCTTCTTTAGCACTGCCTGATCCTCTAGCTCCATTCATCGAGCCACCAGGTGCAGTTGTTGAGGATTCTACAGAGGACATTCATCTCCTCTTTGATGACAGTGTCTACACACCTATCATACCACTTACATTGGGGATTTTCTTTCATGATCCTCATGTCTACTCCTTTGATCATTAGTTTGGCCTTCCAATGACACCTTGGCTTTCGAGGTTCCCTCTACCGTGTCCACTAACTTTCACTCCTCTACATTGGATTCATAGTGGTTTGTTCATTGATCCAAGGGTTCTTTCATTCTGGGGTGGCTTTGGAGCCTTAACCCTCTCTCATATGGGGGGGGGGGAGTGGTAGGTTGAAGTCACGTATTGTACTTATGGCTTTGAGAGAGTCTCTTGAAGCTATTACATCTCTTTTTGGAGAGGAGTTTTTTTCCACTAGGTTTTCTCCTTTGCCCCAATTTATAGAGATTTCCTTGTATTGGGTACTTGATCAGGCCTTGTTGCTGGGACCCACTTGTTTTTACTTTCATAGCTTTTCTTTGCTAGGTAAGCTTACTCCTTACTTTCAAATTAAGGGGGGCTATTAGAGTATTTTTTCATTTATACTTATTAATTAAATCATATTGATTTAATTAAGTTTCTTTTACTCTAGTTACTTAAGCTTCATTTACGTACATTATTAATTAATTAGTAATTAATAATGTGCAACCTAGCTTTTTCATTTAGGGTTTCTATCTTACCTTTATAAGGTTGAGCCTTGTACTTTTCTCTTTATCTCTTATGCATTTTTCAAATTTGATAGCAACTTTCTGTGACAAGTTATTAGCTAACAGGGTCTTCTTGGGTTGTGTAGAATTGATGTTAATCAATTCTTTCAGTTTTTTTCCACCCTTCTCATTTCTTTGAAAAATTTCATGTGTGTGATTTTTCGTTGATATATAGAGAAATTGATTTTGAATAGTGGTCTATTTGTGATAATTTTGATATACTCTTGGTGATAGAATTATGGTTTGAAGTTAATTAAGAGTTTTGCTGATGTAGATTTGATATGGTGAGGTTCATAACCATTGATCCCCCTAGAAAAGCTCTCCAATTTGAATGAAAATTTTGATGTCATATAAATTAGATGGGATGTTATTTAACATTATTCATCTTGAGAGGTTTAGGGAGCTAACTAGGGTTTCATTAAAGTTGGGTTTCCATTTTAGAAAGTTTCAACTGTATACATTAATATAATTTAGAGAATTTTCAAGCAAAGATTTCCTAATACTTAAATTTATACAATGCAGGGAAAATAAAGTGTCTAAGAGAAAAGTTATATTTACCTATTTGGCATTCATGGATTTGAAACAATTAACCATTTTTGGCCATTCTAATTTTGTCCTTGTCCATACCACATACAAACCCCTTTCTTCATAATTAGACCATCTATCTACGCTTACCTTATTGTTGATAATGATGGTAGTGGCTACCTTTGCTTCTTTTTTCTAGCTAATGAGTGGTTGTGGTAGTTTTGTTCCTACTTTATGAACTAGAAATTGGCCAAATTGGAATATGTGTGATGTGAGTGAATTCATTTTTTTTGAATGAACTAGGTTTGAGGAAAAATATGGATGGTTTCTAGGTTTAGGGTTAATAGGAATTCTATTGGCTTTTGATACTCAATAGGGTTTAGAATAGATCTATGGAGCTTGAAGATTTGTGTCGTGTAAGGCTTTCCATTCCTTAGATTAGCTGCTAAGATTTTTATTGTTTGAAAACTCCTTGAATGATTAGGCTATTAAGCTTTTTTTTTTTAATGTATTTCTTGCATACTTTGTTTTCCCATAGAAATTTTCTTGTTTTTTATGTCTTTCTTTGTCTCTTTTTCCCTAGCTTTGTGTCATCCTTGGAGATCCCTATTGTTTTTGTGATTTAGATCAATTTGATCTCAGATCTCCTTCTGGATGTGGACTTTCTCCCATCCTTCTTCCTAATTATGCTTATGATTTCATGTTATTTTATGCATTCGTGACTTTGAGATTAGAGGACATTTGTTGGTTTGTTGTTGGTTTTGATAGGCTATTTCCTTGTTTCGTTCTTCATGATCCTTAATTAGTGCTTTGAATTAATTTTTAGGGGGAATTTTTTCAAGCTTTCTTTTCTTTAGAGAGAGAGGAATATTCAAATTTACAGTATAAGAGGATTTGTTTGAAAGATGCTACCATTGAAACTTAGGGTTTCCATTCCGTGGATTTTTGAGATAAGATCTATTCTTTGCATTTTTTTCTATTACTACCATTTTTCTCACTATTCTTCCCTTATTAATATTTCAAAACACAATATATAAAATTTTAAAGGTCTTAATTAAATCCATCAGTCTGATAAAAATGCTCAACCTATTTAAGAGAGGCACAAATCATCCTTAAATGCATAATCTTTGTTTCACCCAATGATAGCATGTTATCTCATTGCAACTTGATTTTTTTGCCCTTCTTTTCAATTGCTACATGCTCCTTCTTCCACTATTAATTAAGATTAAACATTCAATAATGCCCATTCTGAAAGCTCATGGCTTAATAGCTAAATAAATGTAGTTGATATGATGCTTTTAAAAAAAATTATTAATTAATTTGAAAGTCGTGACTTTCAAATTAATTAGTAATTTAAAAAAGTGTCAAATTGGGTACATTTATTCTACTAGATAGACGTCACCATTCTTAAATAACATAATTTCTTATGCCTAAATCAGATCAAGAAAATGATATTATACTAAATGAATCACAAAACAAATCATACTTTAAAAATAAAATTTTAGAAGTTCAAATAAAACCTCATTTAACTATCATTCTCACAAACTGAGATGCAAACATGGCTGAAACCCTTCATTATCCCTCCACAATCTTTCTATTATTGAACAAATAGTACTAATAGAGAAAGGGCAATGATAAATGATTCTAAAATATCCCCTTTTCCAATAAATATGAATAGTAATTGAAACAAATAAGGAAACTTATGAAAATGGGAAATAAAACTAAAAGAAATAAATACAATAGAAAGAATAGAAATTATGAAATTAAAAAAAAAAATTCTTTGTGCACATGAATTATTTAACAAAATGTCTCATAAAAAGACTCAAGATTGAATTTTATTTATTGATTAATTTATTTTCTTTTGACTATTTAATGCAACATTAATGTTTTTAATAATCACACTTTCTTATTATAAAAAATAATCTAATTATAAATTATTAATTTAATTGGAGTTAAAATTTTAATAATCATATTTTGTATTCTAATTATAAAACAAATATTTTGATTATTATTACTAAAAATCTAATATATTTTGTAAATGTGTATAATGTTTCTATTGTGAATTCTAGAAATAAATTGAAATTTTAAATATTTTCTATTTTCACACATTCTATTTCAATTTATATTTTATAATTTCATAACATGTAATTTTTTTAACTATGAAGTTTCCTTTTCATATTTAAAAATTAGCTTAAATTTTTTATACAACTCTTTAAAAATTGATCCTTTTCATTATATTTTATTTTCAAAAAATAATTCTAGTATAAAATTTTTTAAATTTGAATCTTTTTAATAATTTTTTTAATTTTATGTTTTTTATTAACATTTATTTTTTAATTCTAAAATTAATATATTTTTCAATTTAAAAATTGTACCGAAACAAATCAAGGAAACTTATTAGAAGGAAAACTAAAAGAAATAAATAGAATAGAAAGAATATAAATAAATAATATTAAAATAATAAAATAATGAAAGTAATTGAAAAGGAGTGGGATAGGGTGACTATTTTGTAGTGAAATTTTAAAAAATCAGAAGCATAACTACCATCATATAAGTCTATCCACTCAATAATGTTAATATATCAAAGAAACAAATTAGAAAGATTTTATAGAGATTTAGACCTATTCAAAAATTAAGTGATGATAATAGTTGCACATTTTTGTAGGTGCAATAAAAAGTCAATAGGAGTGATAGACTTCACATATCTTACTTCCATTCTAATAGATAACATAAATATAGTAGTTTGTATTTCAAAACATCTAAACAAATAAGAATAAAAAATCTATAATAAGATGAAAGCTAAAGAAGGATTAATGGAATAGAGAAAATGAGCTCTGCTAGGGTTTGTACAAATCTTATCTGAATTCTCATTGGATTTTACCATCTCTCATACTGCATTTACTAGAAGAATTAGTTTTCATTTATAATGAGCTCGACCTTCTCTAGCCCAATAGTTGATGTTGGTGCTAGAGTTGTTGTTGCTATTGGAGAGAATGGCTCCACCAACCAAACACCTATGCAAGTTCTTACCCAAGGTGTTTCATGAGGTAATTCCTCTCCTGATACTATTTTGAATGTCAAGGAGTTTGATAGTGCATGCACATGGCTAGAACCAAAAACTCTCATTATATTTCAAAATAATTAAGATAATTATAATTTTCTAAACATTTAATACTTTAAAACATTATTATATAAAAATATTAATTTATTGTTGTAAAAAAGATAAATTTATTTGAAACTTTATAATAAAAACTACACTTTATTTACAAAAAGTGTGTTGACTATAAATTATATTAAATATTGTGATAAAATAAACTAGAAATAGTTTTCAATATAAGTAAAAAATTAAAAAATTAAATAGATCAAAAATATATTATTTATTTATTATAAATAAAATGTTTATCTAAACAAATTTTACATAATAAATATATTATGAAAAACTAATAGAAAAATTACAAGGAAAAAAAATAAAGCAAAAAAATAATAAAAAATAAGTTAATTTAAAAAAAAAATCTAATTTTAAAAATAAATGAAATTTTAAAATAACAACTAAAGTCAAATTCGAATTTTCTAATAAAAACTAAAGTCAAATTTGAATTTTCTAAAAGAAAACATAGATTTCTTAAATCATATTCTTATATTAAAAAATAATGAAAATATAAGAAAAAATTGTTAAAATATATAGTAAAAAAAATTTAAATGGAGGGTTGACTAAGAGAAAAACAAAAGTTGTCAAGTAAAGCCCATCACTTAATTAATATTTTTAAATTGACAATTCTACTCAAAAGTTTTGAACTTGGATGTTTACCTTGGGATTGTTGGCTTTAATTTTAGTCCAATATTCCATGCCTTCCTTCAACGGCTCCCACCAATGGCAAACTTGGAACCCCCAGATTTCACATGTCAACTCCTTGAGCGTTTTCAACCGCTCCAATCCCTCTCCCACTCTCTTCAGTTTCTCACAACTCGATATCTCCAACACCTCCAGACATGCCATCGCTCCATCCTCCAAATCAAACAACTCTTCTAATTTGTCAAATCTATCAATTCTGAAAAAACGGAGGTTTGGAAACCCTCTTGACTTTCCAAACGCCTTTGGCAATTCTCTGCAGCTCCAATTCGCTTCCAAATTCAAACTCACTAGATTGGAAAGCCTTTGCAACTCTGGATATTCACTACACTCACACCGATATAATCTAAGTCCCCTGAGATTTTGCAAATCACAGATCCATCTTGGCACTGGAAACTCGCTTAATTTAAGACTTTCCAAATGTTCCTTTTTTCTCATATTCTCCGGCACGTGCCAAGGATCGTAAAGTGGATCAGATGACAATACCAGACGACGCATATTCAACAGCTTCCATTTTTTCATCCTCTGCAACTCCTCCTCATTAGGAATATTTAACCATAGTTCCTGAAGCTGAGTCATCTCGCCCAAATCCTCCAACTGCTTACTTACTCTCACTGGGCATCGCAGCGTTCTTAAAGAGGCTAGCTTTACTATTCCCTCCGGCATGACGTACTCACCTCTTCTTTCTAAATGTTGAAGGCATCTAAGTTCACTTATCCATTCTGGTAGGGATCTGCAATAATCAGGGACAGCGAGAAACAAAAGACCTTTTAAGTGCCTCACACACTCTGGAACCAGGTTCATATCCGTACCTCCTAAGTTCAGGACTTTGAGAAGCTTCATCTTCCCAACGGATGCAGGCAACTTCGAGATGCTTGTCCCGCTCAAATCGAGAACCCGCAGTCTGCTCATACCGCTCAAGAAGTTGCTGGGAATGCTTCTAATCTTGTCATTCTGAGAGAGTGAGAGTGTACGGAGACAAACTGGACGGCTGTCTGAGACGGCATTGTCGTCTATCTCTTTCTTTGCCACTAAAATCCGAAAGCAGCTGCCACTGCCGTCACTTGCACTTGTACGGGCTTTCTCAAGAGATAAAGCACATTCATTTTCTATCGATATGTAGATGGCCAGATCTAGCAGCAAATCATGAATTCTGCAATGTTTGGGAGGCCTATAATCAGACACATCTTCCCATAGTTGAAGCAGACAAAGATTGGCAAGCTGATGCAAGCAATCCCATGCCACATCCATTTGGTCCTCTCCCGCAGGTATAAAACCTTCTCCGATCCACAGATATATCAGATACTCAGCATCTATCTTCTCGTCCTCGGGGCAGAAGGAAAGATATGCAAAACAGGCTTTCAGGCGGGCAGGCAGAGAATCATAGCTCAATTTCAGAATGCCCATAATCGCCTCATTTTCGCGGCCAACAGAAATTATTACCTGTTCCAGCTGATGGAGCTTCAACACCCATTTGTCCAGAATTATGGAGTTGGCCAGAGAGGCTGCTATCGTTTTGACTGCCAGTGGCAAATTTCCACATTGCTTCACAATGTTACGGGCAACTTCTTTTAGCTGCTGATGCTGAGGCTCTATATCTTCTTCAAATCCTCCAAATGCATAAACACAAAAGCCTCCAACTATCTTCATCTGTCATCAATTGCATCTCATACACACGAGCATTCAAATTTGTAGAAACCACCTTGCTTCGTGTGGTAACCACAATTTTACATTGACTATTGCTCCCACTTGGGAGGCCAAGTCTGGACAACAAGTCTTCTTCTCTAGAAGCCCTCCACACATCATCTAAAACTACTAGACATCTTAAACCTTGCAACGTTTCATTAATCCTTTGAGCTAATGTCTGCTCACTTATTCCACTATTTTTTTCTGTCTCCTCACTTAAATCTTTATCTTTTAACTGAAAGACTAAATCTTTTTGTAACATAGAAACAGAGTAACTTTGAGAAACTGAGAGCCATATAGATTTCTCGTACCTTTCTTTCGCTTTGCTGTAAACATGTTGAAGAAGATAGGTCTTGCCTATCCCTCCCATCCCAACCACCGCAATAGTTGGAATGGCTGGTTCATTCAACAAATTGAGTATGTCATCAACTTTGGACTCTATTCCCACGGGGTGTGAATCACTGGGCAGAAGATAAGTCCTCTTCAACTCCACGGGTACAATTTGAGACGTAGTGGGTAATGATGCTTCATCTGCAGCGCCCAAAACTTCACGACGTAGCCTCAGCTGCGCAGCCTTTTCATTCATATTTCCCAGGCGATCTTTGATGTCTCTAATTTGCCGCCCGATCCTGAACTGAAAAATCCATTGACTAAAACTGAAGCCGCAAGATTAGGCATCATTTCCATACATGGGTTCAAGAGCACACTCCTCGGAGATGTCCTCTGCTCTCATGGTAATGTACCGAATTTTTTCAAGCCACTGTTTCACATCATCACTGCGATGAGACTGTCGATCAGCATCTTCCAGAAAAACCCTTAAAGATCGAGCTCCTCGTTTAACCATATCAACTCTGCTCTGAAATTCACCACAGACTTTGTTGCCTCAGCTAATTTCTGAATGGCCGTCTGAACGGCCATCTCAGTAATTCTCCCCACAACAGCTCCACCAATTACAGATTCCATCTCTACTGAAGCTAAAAATGATAAATCCCTCTCTCAAGTTTCTATGCAGGAAAAAGGAAAACAGAATTGCTCAAAGCACTAATAACAAAACAGACTCGATAAGCTTGAGTGCGATCATCTAGAGACTGGATTATTTTTCACTTCAAGAAAAGCAAAATGCGTTTCTTGTGACTTCGGAATGAATTAAATCCGTTAACCCGAATAATATAAATGGCAGACAGATGGAAAAGCAAAAGAATAATATAAATGGCAGACAGATGGGAAAGCAAACGAATAATATAAATGGCAGGCAGATGGAAAAGCAAACGAATAATATAAATGGCAGACAGATGGAAAAGCAAAAGAAAAAGAGGATAAAGAGGATATTGCAAGCTGAAGTGAAGTAGCATTACTTACTAAAGGAGTTACGCCAGTCAATTCGTGCCTAAAGTTTGCGTTCAATAATAATATAAAATGAGGACTGTTATTGAGTATATTTTATTAGTTATAAGATAAATGGGAGACGGAGGAAAAATAAAAAAAGGTAAAGAGAATATTGCAAGGTGAAGCAAAGTATTATCTAATAAGGGAGATAAACCTGTCATTCAGTGGCCAAAGTGTGTTATAATTAAAGCAAGGATTGTTATTCTAGCAGCTGCAAAATGGAAAAGTGAAGAATATTGTAAATTACCTTTTCTTAATTGACAAGACACCGATAAATATCATGTTTTTAAAATTGGAACAAGTGTCATATAGTGGCATGTACTTGCCTTCATAGTTTAGAAATCAATTATAATATAATTTTAGTAATAAAGATATTCTATTATTTAATTATTTAATATTAAATTTAGTATAATAAAAAAGTAAAATATTTGTATGAAAAAATTCAAAATCATTTCTCTGAATTTTTACTCTTCAATATATTAAATTATATTATAATTATCTCTTATTATAGTTAGTATAGTTAATGAAAGTTATTTGTTTCTTTTATAACAAGATTTCAGATATTATAAATAATTAAAATATTAGTTAATAAATAAGTAAATTTATAAATTCATTCATTTAATTGTAGTTAGGTGATATAGTTGATAATAAAGAAATAGATTGAGTTATACCAAGTTGTGGTGCCAAAAGGGGGGTATAAGTGGACAACTTTTTTCTGAAATCAGCAATTTATAAACTTTAACAAGAATTTGAAGATAGTTACACTCAAAATTTTAAGATATGACAAAAAAAAAAGTAGTAGTCCTTTGAATCTAGTTTCTAAACTACTATTTTTTTTTTTTCAAAATGGTTTAGTTTTAGGTTGTCAAAAAATGGGGCCATAGAAAGTGGTACTATTTATTTCAATAAAATATAACATAGTACAAAGTGTGGCCCCCCAAAAATTATAACATTTTTTTTGAAATTCTTTAATCACTCTAGTCAAAAGTTACCTAACACTATGTAGTTTATCCCAATTTTTTTGAGTAATTTTATAATGTGTATTTTTTATTATGAACTTTTTAAATAGAAACATCCCAAAAATGTGAAATATCTATGTGCTCCCCCTAGAAATGATTGAAAACTAATATAAAATAAAAACTTATTTTTTTCAATGTGTGTAGAATGGAGTCTAGTTTCTAAAAAAGTAAGTTGTTGCAAAATTCGATTAATGAGCTAAAATCTATAGCCTAATTAGTACATGTTGGTTTTTGACAAAAAATGGACATACATTCAAAATAAATTATGGATGAAAGACTTGAAATAGTTCTAATAAAAAATAAATTATATGGTTATACAGCTAACACAGAGACCTACAATGTCATGTAACCTAATTTAATTAATGCTTAACCACGAGGAAAATTGAAGGAGAGCACATAACAAAAATCAATCATTTTTTTGTATGTTTGTAGCAAAACACGTTTTAGACTAGTTTACAAACTCCAAACCTTTGGGTTGGATCCCTAAGGAAAAAAAAAACCTTAGGCTTGGTAGAATGCAAAGCTTTGAATAGCTTGTGTGCCCTATAGTGCATGCACGCTATAGCACACACGAGCTATTTAAATCTTTTTAAATTTAATTCTTAATAGCACGTATGCACTTTATTAAAAAAATTGTTTTGAAAAACACATACACACTATAGCACGTACACACTATGGCTTGGGATACCAAGGCCATAGCACATGTGCACTATAGCACATATGCACTTTTCAAAACTAGGAAAAAAAGGTGTCATCTTTTTGGCATCACAACTTGGTGCACTTACCCCAAGCTCCAAAGATTATGAAGCATCCTTATAGGAAGATGGAGCAAGAGAATAAATATCACCTCCCCTCAATGATGGATGCACACCCATGATAGAAGCTCCTTGATGACTAAAGAAGGTGCACCATGAAGGCTAAATAATGTTCCTCCTTATAGCAAGAAATGGTGCCATAGGTGTAGCAGAGAACACTCCCCAACTAATAGGAAGAATCCTTAGAAAATATGATGTTTAAGGAAATTGGAATAAAATCTCCAAAGACTAATATGAATCCTCATAAGTGAAAGAGTCCTCCTCCATCTACTGTAAAGAAGCTAAAATGTTGTTAGCATAATTAAGTGGGTGAGGATCAGAGTGTTCCCTTGCAATGAGCGAAGAAGCCTCCTCAATAAAGAGAATATTGATGTCATCAATGATGTCTGCCACATCTTCATTGTGAGACTCCATGAACAACCCTGCAATGTATGGAAGGAATTCATCCCATGAAGCTGAAGTAGGAAGACATGGTATATCCTATTGCACTAAATCAAGAGCATATGTGGCTAGAATTGGATCAATAGAAGCAATTGGAGCATCAAGAGATGGAATCTCATCTAGAGTTGGAGGTATCATAACTAGAGTGATTGAAGATAGAATGTCTTCTAGAAATGGAGGAATAGTAGGATCTCCATATGCTTCCCAAAGGCACATCCAATTGTGATAAGGATACCAAAACTTGTCAATGAGTTTATAGAAATTAGGTGTGATACTGAAATAAATTATATCTAAAAGTCTTGCAATAGGTGGCTATTAAATGGAAGAGATCAATTTGTTGGAACATAAATAAGGAAATACTTCCTTATTCTCTCTTCTTAGATGGTCAAGGATTAAAGCACTCCTTTTTTTATAGTTACTCTTTATCAACCTTGGTCTAAGACCATCTTGATATGTGAAACAAATCTCTATGAGATCAATGTATGTATGCACCCCCCAAAATACAAAAATAATCAATCAATCCCCCCCCCCCCCCCCCTAATGTATGATTTGGCACTTTATAGGTAGTGCATTTACAATGGTAACTTGCCAATTTAGGCCTATTTCTATCCATAGAAGCCTATAACCTGATTGCAAACTAGACAATAGAAAAAAAATTACACACTTTCAAAAAAATGGAACTTGATTTGGAGTCCAAATGAGCTTGTACTAAGCTATTGAAGTGGAAAAAATTAGAATTTATGATTTGCAAAAAAATTAGGACTAGAGATCTCAAACATCCTGCACTAATGTGTAGATCATGAAATTCTACCCCAAAACAAAAAGAAAAAAAAAATTTCTCATAAAAAGGCATCCATATGAGGAAGATATTGCTATTTGAAAATCACCTTTGTTGTTATTTTTCTTAAATTTCCACCATTGCACCTCTAAAAATTAGATGACTCTAGATTTCACCTCAGATGTCCGATTTTGGTAAGACAAAAGTTGATTTGGTGATTTTTGACGTTCTAACTGTGATGCAAATATCTAATTTGCACCAACAAGCTTCAATCTTCACCTACAACAAAACTCTTCTATTGGCCTAATGCCCAAAAGTTTTCCAAAAAATAATATAGAGATGTAGATGAAAAAAATGTAGATCTGAAAATTAAATTTAGAGATCTAAAATGATCATACCAATTCTACAAATTGGGCCTTTGGGTTCTAGTTTGCAAAATAAATGTTACCTCAATTTTGACTATGGCCCAACATAGGTGAATTTATAGTCAAATTTCACCAAATTGACTCTCTCAATACAATAGTGAGGTCCACTTTGGCTCTAGACACTCCTAATAGTTATAGATACTTCAGATTTGAATCAAGGTGTCCTTAGAGAGGTGAAGCAAGAATAGTTTCTAATGGCTATGAAATGACGCTCCTATGGCTCTGAAACAATGTAAGAATTTGCCTTAGGGAAAAATTCACCCAAGACCAAGAAGCTCAACAACTAGCACAAAATAGACCAATAGAGTATGATCAAAATATCGATATGAATAATGAATTGATTTAATGTGTATAAGAGGTGCTTGTATATAAAGGCCTCTATGATGCATCTAGAATGTCTCTAAAATGAACTAGGAGATAAGCATTGCAACTAAGCACACATCCACCAGAAGTGGATTATCCTCCATTATGCATGAATATGAGTGCTTCAATGAGAGGATAAGTATGACAAAGTGTATCTCATGTAGAAATGTTGTAGACACCATTTGCTAAATTACAATTGCTTACTCCTATGTTGTCAACATGACAACTCATATGAGTGCACAAACTCCTAGGTGTCTAATCTAATAAATAATAAAATAATGCATTTATCCTAAATAAACTTAAGTAAAGTGTAAATGATAATTATTTACTCTACCAACTATCAAGATTTAACTGTGTGATTTCATGAGCAGTGATTCAACATGAATCCATCTCTCATGAGAATTAATTGAACACTTAACACTCATTGGATCTAGGTGATTCTCATAAGGGTGAAGCATCGACACTTCCTATGAGGTCACCTATCCCAATACTACTCCATTCTGAGCATGCTTAACTAAGGAATTTCCTCCATGGTTAAACCCAAAGATTGCAACCCCATTTATAAAACCTTCACCAAGTATTGTACCTTATAAACCATTCATTATAAAGCCCCTCAATCTCATCAATTGATAAATAGGAGATAATTTCCATAGCAAGTAAAATTGTGGTATTGCTATTAGGATTTAACTATGTGATTTTGAGTCAAATAATATGACTTACTATGGAAATTATTTCCTACTTAGAAATTGATGAGCTTAAGGGGCTTTATAATGAATGGCTTATAAGGCACAACACTTGATGAAGGTTTTTCAAATGGGGTTTCAAGCTTTGGGTTTAACCATGGAGGAATCTCTATAGTTAAACATGCTTAGGTTGGAGTACTACTAGGATGGGTGACCTCCTAGGAAGTCCTTGTGCTTCACCCTTATGAGCATCACCTAGATCCAATGAGTGCTAAGTGTTCTATTTATTCTCATAAGAGATGGATTCATGTTGAGTCACTACTCATGAAACATGGGTCAATGAGTTTGATTCAAAATCACATAGTTAAATCCTGATAGCAATACCACAATTTGACTCGCTATGGAAATTATCTCCTACTTATCAATTAGTATAGAATATTAAAAAATATTAAAAAAACATTGCAAAAAATTTAAAAAATATTAATCACTAATATTAGAAAAATATTAGTATAACATTAGGAATTTTTTTAAGAAAATATTAGTGTTAAATTAAAAAAATATTAGAAAAGAAATTAGAAAAAACAATAGAAAATATTTTTTTTTAAAATACTCTAGAATATTAGAATATATTAGAAAAATATAAGAAAATATTTTTAAAAATTACAAACTAGAATATTAGAAAACTATTAATTTAAGATTAGGAAACAAATTTAGAAAAAAAATACTATTTAACATTAGAAAACACAAAATAATACTTGTTAAACTCTTTGGCCCTAACCCTAACCCTATATAAATTTCCCTTGTTCTAAGCTTAACCCTAACCCTAAGCTAAACCCTAACTCTAACTATAATCTAACCCTAACCCCAACTCAAACTCAAACCCTAATCTAACCCTAACTCTAATTCTAATTCTTAACCCTCACCCTAAGCCGAACCCTACCTTTAACCAACTCTAACTCTAACTTTAACCCTAACTCTAACCCTAGTCTAACCCTAATTAAAACCCTAGTATAACCTTATCTCAAACCCAAACCCTAATCTTACCCTAACCCTAACTCAAACCCTAATCTAGCCCTAGAACCATAAGCCTAATCTAATTGTTACCCTAATCTAACACTAACTCGAATTCTAACCCTAATCTAACCCTAAGTCAAATTCTAACCCTAATCTAACCCTAACTCAAACTCAAAACCCAATCTAATCCTAACCCTAACTCAAACCTTAATCTAACCCTAACTCTAATTCTAACCTAAACCCTAACTCTAATTCTAGCTCAAACTCAAACCTAGCTAGATAATCCTTTAATTCTAGAACCCTAACCCTAATCCTAACTCTATCTCTAATCATAACCCTAATCACATAATCAGATCTCTAATTCCACCCCTAGCCCTAACCTTAACTCTAGCCCTAGTTCTCCTTATATATTTAACCCAAGTAGTTTTGTAGCCCTAATTATAAAGTTATAATTACATGACAATAACCCTAATTTTCTAACCCCAACTTTAACTATACCCCTATTGTTAACCTAGAACTCTAATTCTAATTCTTAACACTCACCCTAAGCCAAACCATAACTATAACCAACTCTAACTCTAACTCTAATCCTAACTAAAACCCTAATCTAACCATAACTCAAACTTTATCCCTAATTATAAAGTTGTAATTAAATAACAATATCTCTAATTTGCTAACCCAAACTTTAACTATATGTACCCCTATTGTTAACCCTAGACCACTAATTCTAATTCTTAACCCTAACCCTAACCCTAGCCCTAACTCTAACTAACTATAACTCAAACTCAAATCCTAATCTAATGCTAGAAACATAATCCTAATCTAACCCTAACCCTAACTCAAACTCTAATATGATCCTAGCTAAAAATTGAAACCCAAATCTAACTCTAGAACTATAACCCTAATCTAACTGTAACCCTAGAACTTAAACCCTAATCTAACTATAACCCTAATTGAAACCCTAATCTAACCCTAGAACCATAATCCTAATCTAACCATAATACTAGAACTCAAACCCTAATCTAATCCTAACTCAAACTCAAACCCTAATTTCTAACCCTAACTCAAACTCAAACTCTACTTATAAAGTTGTAATTACAAAGCAATAACCCTAATTTGCTAGCCCAAAATTTAACTATACATACCCCTATTACTAACCCTAGAACTCTAATTCTAATTCTTAACCCTAACCCTAATCCAAACCCTAACTCTAACTAACTATAACTCAAACTCAAATCCTAACTCAAACCCTAATCTAACCCTAACTCAAACTCTAATCCTAATGTAACCCTAACTCAAACTCAAACCCTAATCTAACACTAACCCTAACTAAAATCCTAATATAACCCTAGAACCATAATCCTAATCTAACAATAACCCTTGAACTCAAACCCTAACCCTAACTAAAACAATATTATAACACTAGAATCGTAACCCTAATCTAATTGTAACTCTAGAACTCAAACCCTAATCTAACCCTAACCCTAACCAAAACCCTAATCTAACCCTAGAACCGTAACCCTAATCTAAGCGTAACTCTAGAACTCAAACCCTAATCTAACTCTAACCTTATATCTAACCATAACTCAAACTCAAACCCTAATTTCTAACCCCAACTCAAACTCTAAAGCTAATCTAACCGTAACTTAAAAACTATAACCCTAACTCAAACTAAAACTCTAATCTAACCAACTCAAACTCCAACCATAATCTAACCCTAACTTGAAAACTTTAACCCTAACTCAAACTTAAATTTGAATCTAACCCTAACTCTAACTCTAACCCTAATCTTACCCTAACTCAAACTCAAACCCTAATCTAACCCTAACCCTAGTTCACCCTATATATAACCCAGGTAGTTTTGCAGTTCCCTAATTATAAAGTTGCAATTACATAATAATAAGCCTAATTTGCTAAATAAACTTTAACTCTAACTCAAAATCTAACCCTAACTCTAACTCTCATGTATGATATATTGATGTGTAGATTAGACAATGATTACATATCTTTTAAATAAAAATTTGTGTACTAGACTACAATTATGTATATGTGTATTTAGAATGCATGTTATCTTGATCATTGTAGATATGACTTCACATGATCAGCTTGCTCATCAGCCTGAGGGAAATGATGCTCCTATTGTGACTCCTCCTATTGTAGCTTGTAGTGAAATTTGTGGTGCTGCTCATGGTGGGGCTCATGGTGTGCCTCCTATTGTAGCTCCTAGTATAGCTCCTAGTGTGGCTCCTACTATAGGTCCTGGTGTGGCTTTTGGTGCAGCTCCTAATATGGCTCCTATTGGAGGTCTTTGTGTGGCTCCTGTTGTGGCACCTCCACACATTGATATTGATGCATTATTTTCATTTGCAGTGTCTAGTAGGTTATTAGATTAGAGATGTCTATATTGTCCTCCAATGATGGTTTATATAGAGACATATGTATGATCTCACTACTAGATTTAGAGCACATCATTCATTTACCCTGATGTATTAGCTACCATATCTATGGATCTTAGAGCTAAGATTTCAAGAGATGCATCATTTGATGACATCAAGAGGACGGCCCTCAAGGATAAATGAGATTTTTTTCATCATATAAGGGTACCCAAGGTGAGGGGCTATTGAGTGACACATTGTAGAGATCCTATTGTCACCAGTATGATCTATCCTCATTTCTTAGCTATGCATGGTCATTACCCTAATAATGATTAGATATGTCTTTATTTTGCATAGTACTTGTATGCTAATTTTTGCATGGGACTCAACATCAACTACTTAGATATTCCAAATTATTATAGACAGGGGTGTTAGATTGTAGATCATAACTAGTATCACAGTGCATAGTGTCTTCCACCTCCAAATGTCAAACAATTCATTGGGTACAAACTTCCTCGAGTGACTCCAACACCAACTCCTATTGTTGATAGAGTTGTCATTTATTTCCAGAGGGGAGCAATTGATAGTATTGGACACATTGCATCTACAACTATTGGTATAATATCTGACACTTTGGGTTCCTATATTCACACTCGACAAAGTTGTCTAGGTCGAGCATCTTTAGAGGCATCAAGTAGCACATTAGGAACCTCCCTTAATGAGGCATATAGAGCTATTGGACTATCAATAATAGGTGATGTTCATGCTCTTTGTGGATAGCACACACAAATGGATCTAGCACTATATTTTTTGGATGATGTGTTGCAAGGTATCATTTATATTTATGATACACATAGGATACTAGTTCACTTAGTGATGGACACCATTAGACTGCATTAGAGCTCCATAGTTCTTCAAACACTAACCATACTAGTGTTAGTTGCCACACAACATTCTGCACTAGGCTTATGACACTCTACAAATGGCTTGACCATACAAGTTGGAGATGTCAGGATCATAGCTGAGGTGCTTAATGTTTTTGTTGAGCAGTTACAAGGGCTATCTGAGATTGATACTAGTCAGAACATGGGATTTTCATCATACATGGACATGTTATTCCAACTTGGCACTGATTCTACACCATTACCCACTCAGTTACACACACCACTTCACTTGTCATTACTAGCAATTGGAGATTGTGGCACTGAGGGTGGTTCAATAGGTGTTGGAGTTTCAGGAGATGATGTTGGTGTATTAGGATGGGATTGACTCTAGAAATGCATCGATAGATGATACGATGGAGTATGATGGTCATCGTCTACCTCCTAAGACCCAAGTACATATATATAATAGATATTAAAAAGTTATAATAAATCATGTAGACATAGGTGGCCAAACACATTATCACATCTAGTGTTCGGTCAGGGCATGTACATCAGAGAGAGAATTCTAGTGAGACACCCACTAGTGCTTAGGTACAAGTTTTAAATAGTTTTTAAAGTTATTCATGTTTCAAATTATATGCACTCATATTCATCTACACATGTATATATATGTCTAGATAGTTATAATTTATATAAATTAGTAGGGCTCACTTCTTGCGCCTCGATCACAAGATGTACAGGAGACTCGATCAGAGGGTCATTCTGTTTGTATGCATCTTGAGGGGTCCCTCTAGTAGTACTAGATTTATATATATATTGATGCATTTATATATTGGAGACTTTGTATACATGTGTTTTTTAGTACCTCGATGACACGTACATTTCACTATTTATTTGACTATTTAGTACTTCAGTAGTTGGATAACATGTATTTGACTATTTATAGTTCGTGTACAATTTACGTAGATGCATTTCAACATAGATATTTGATCTAGATGTTCATTCTTGAGACATGGGTGAACCCACAATAATGGGTTCCACTTTAGTGGGACGAAGAAACTTGGAAAAATTGCTCAATTTTCGGATTTCTAATTTTTGACTGTTCCCGCGAACAACCGAGACATGTTCGCGAGAACATGTACACTGGACATGTTCGCGTGAACATGTGCGTGCCTAATAAGGCATGTTCGCGCAAACATGTCCAATGTACATGTTCATGCAAACATATGGGGCACCGATTTTTAGCGCTTTATATTGCGTTTTCTGATTTTTGAACGTCATTTTCACGGCGACTGTTGATCGGGTGAATGTTGGGGCGAACGTGCATTTTGTCTACCTCCGTCAACATCATCTGGTCATTTTCCTTCTCATTCTTATTATCGGGTATGTGTAAATAGTATTAATTTAATGTTTTTAAAGTATTTTTAAATGTTTTTAAAGTAGATTTTAATGTTTTCTATGCATTTTTTTAATCTTTTAAAACTATATTTGAATGTTATTTACATTTTTAATGGTTTTGAAAGCATATTTAAATGTTAATTTAATATTTTCATTGTTTATTTATATTAATTTAGAAAACAGAAAAATATTATATAGAAAACATTAGAAAACAATTTTAGAAAACATTAGGAAAAATAGTAGAAAATTTGGGAAAAATATTAGAAAATAAATTTAGAAAAATCATTACAAAAACATTAGAGAATTTATAATTTAATATAAAATTTAGAAAATAAATTTCGGAAAAAAGGTAAATAAATATTAAATAAATATTAGAAAATTTAGGAAAAATATTAGAAAATTTAGAAAAAATATTACAAAAACATTAGAAAACTTATAATGTAATATAAAACTTAGAAAACAAATTTATAAAAAAATATTTTTAAAAATTAGAAAATTTAGAAAAAAAAAAATTAAAAAAAATTAGAAAAATTAGAAAAAAAATATTACAAAAACATTAGAAAATTTAGAAAACAAATTTGGAAAAAACATTACAAAAATATTAGAGAATTTATAATTTAATATAAAATTTAGAAAAAATATTAAAAGAACATTACAAAATAAATTTAGAAAAACATTAGAAAAAATATTAGAGAATTTTTAATTTAATATTAAATTTAGCAAAAATATTTAAAAAAATTAGAAAAAAAATTTAGAAAAATATTAGAAAATTTATAATTTAATATAAAATTTAGAAAACAATTTTAAAAAAAAACATTACAAAAAATTAGAAAATTTAGAATTTAATATAAAATTTAGAAAATAAATTTAGAAAAAGAATTACAAAAATATTAGAAAATTTATAATTTAATATAATTTTTTAAAAAAAAATTTAGAAAAAACATTAGAAAAATGTTAGAAAATTTATAATAATATAAATTTTAGAAAACAAATTTATAAAAACATTAGAAAAACATTACAAAATTTATGTCAACTACAAATTTTTGAAAACATATATATAATGTTAAATGTAGACATGTATGTCTTCGATATTAATGTCTATGTATATATGTCAAATTCACCTTTATGTCTTAATCTTAGAAGTTTAATTAAATGACATATCTTAAGGGTTTAGATCCTAAATTGTACATGTAAAAATGTAGATTAGAATGTATAATTTTTTATTTTGAACATAGATGTACATGTATATTTGTTCATGGTTAAAAGTAGATGTATGTACATGTTTTTAATAAATTCACATTTTTATATGTATAATTTGTGTATATGTTAACTATTGATCTTAATTTATCTAATAAAGTTAAGTGTAATTAATTATATTTAATGACATATGTCTCAAGGGGAGATCCTAAATTATACATAAGAATGTAGATTAAAATGTATATTTTATTTCATAAATGTACATGTAAATATGTTCATGTGTTAGATATAGACGTGCATACATATGTTTTCAATATTCATGTTTAAATGTACATATATTATTATTTTTAATGTCTTAATAATTAGAAGTATATAATTAACTAAATTATTCAATGACATGTCTTAAGGGGAGATCCTAAATTATACATATATAAGAGTGTAGATTAGTTTGCATATCTAGGTATGAGTATAACATACATGTACATCCAAACCCTAACCCTAACCTAACCAAACCCTAACCTTGATCTTAAAATTTAATTTCTAAACCCAAGATTATAAATGATAATAAATACCCTGAATCATAATCTTGAACCAAATCATAAACTTCATATGCTAAGTTCCCTCATGTATTACAACTAGCAATCGCACCTTAGTGTGCAATGGATCAATCGTAGATGTATGGAAGATCAATTATGTATGTCCTATTTTTAATCTCTCCCTCTCATCCTCTCTATTTCTCCTCATCTCTTTACCTTTCTATCCTATAATCTATATCTATAATTATAGTCGTTCACAGTTAAAACATTTTCTATTTCAGATTTGTTCACACAAGTTTCATAATAATAGAACCTGGGCAATTCCCACAAGACAACCCACTACAGATTGCACTGCATTTTTAAGCTCTTCCCGAGAATCAAGTTAGCAACTTGAGAATTGAACCTAATAAGTCTTCCATAC
This sequence comes from Cupressus sempervirens, assembly GCA_028749045.1. Classification (NCBI taxonomy): domain Eukaryota; kingdom Viridiplantae; phylum Streptophyta; class Pinopsida; order Cupressales; family Cupressaceae; genus Cupressus; species Cupressus sempervirens. Next base: position 307,394,948 of record CM053785.1, on the reverse strand, counting down.
AATGGAACCCACCCTATCTCTAAAACACATTGCTCAAATTCTTACAATCTCAAAAAAATACCTCTATAAAACTGCATTAAATATAATATAAAAGAGAACAAAGAAAAATGAGACCTGGTTTGCATTCGTAGAAAAATCTCCGTACGTAATTTTGGGAACAAATTTTTCATTTTCAATTTTGTCAGGAGCTATTTGTCTTAGAGGTAATACTTGGTAAATTTGAAGGCTATCTTTTTGGGCAAATTCTCCTTCCTCCTCACTATCTTCATATTCTACCAGATTTTTGTACACATACAAATTTATACATAATTATAAATTATTGTGAGAAATAAAATACACGGATGCAAAATAAAATCTGTATAATAACAATGAATCATATGCCACACTCGGCATACCATTTTAAATTAATAGCAAATTAACATAAATCTTGGCAAGCTAAGAAATTTTTTCACTACGAAAGTTTCTGGTTGCCAAAGAGTGATGAGAGAATGAATTTATGCCCGCTCTGACATTGAGGTTTGCGTAACTTGTTGGCACTCAAAATTGCATTCCCGTTTTGAGTGCCTGTTCGTGATTTTGAGTCAGTTTTGCCCCCTATACACGCTTTTCATGCTTGTGTCCCGGTTGTTGTCTTGTTAGTCAATGTGGTGTTTTATGTTTCTAACACCTTTCTTTCAGCCTATGCATATGTTTCATGATGATAAACTGACATTCTAAGCCATTCAGTGAAGTTCCATTTTGAGCGTTTGTCATTTTGCATTTTCTGCCCAAGTGTCAAACAGTGGTCGGAAGCCCAGTTTGCCTTTGAATATCTTTTACCTGGTTATGTTTCATGGTATGCCACTTTGAGGATTTTTAATATGAATAACAAAGAACCTATGTTTCTATTTTCAAGTTGTTTTGACATGTTTTGACTAGGTTTCGAACCTCTCAAAGTTGGTTAGTTACCTTTGCTGTAAATCTGCAAATTATGCATTTTTCCAGGTAGCCCTGTTTGACAGGTAATAACTTTTAACTAGTTCACTCAAATGAGAAAATTTCTTTTGCATCATTTTCTAGGGGTCAAAGACATGCTACGCTCTAAATTTGAAGTCATGAAGAATTCGTTTGATCAGTTTTTAAATGCAATTTCGAATGCAATTTATAGAGTTTCACGGGTAATCAGAGATGCAGATTGTTCAGGTGCCCTGTTCGTGATGCTATATCTTTTGATTCAGGATTGTTGGGATTAAATGGTTTGTTCCCCTACATTCTACTCTAAAAATACTTTAAGTGTGCCAGTTTATAGACCTTGATGAATCCGTCTTCACACTTTTCCCGGGCCTTTCCATTTGCCAAAAATGTTATTTTGTTGTTGTTCCCTGTCCTGCAGTTTCAGGTTGCCAACTTCAGACGCTTGCCAAACGCGCCTTGTGATTCGTCATGAGCCCAAATCATAGAATCATACTCTCCTCATGGCAAAGTACCAGTGCCCCATTTTTCAGAATCCCAAGTGCTCCTTTATTCAGTTTTCGAAGCTCAAACCAAACACACTTTGTGGTTTTCTGACTTGTTTAATCTGCAGGCAGTTTTAATTGGGCATGTTCGGAGGTCGATATCTTTTGACTCTGATGTCGTCATGTGACGAGATTTTGCAGACCTGTTGAACGTCTCAGAGAGATGATATATCCAAGGTTTCGGAGCCCGATCACATGTTTGAATCAGTTTTTAAAGCCAAGCAACAGGCCTCCTGACACAGTTTTCTCAATGGTGCAAAAATGTTTTTAAATGGTTTTTAATGATCAATCAGCAGAGAAAGGCGTCTATCTGTAGGGCACATCTTTTATTTTGTGAATAGCCCCGCTGCCTTTATCCCACATTGGCAAGGATGGGGGACTCTTAGTCATTTTAATACCCAATAGCGCAAAGACTTAAGTGTTGAATGGTGATTCAATCAATTCTATGGTCATTGAAAGCCTCTTCGCTAGAATGCACCGTTGATTGTAAAAGTTAGCCAGAGTTCTTTCATATGGAAATGCCTATGTCGTAATTATAGTCGTTCATAGTTAAAACATTTTCCATTTCAAATTTGTTCACACAAGTTCCATAATAATATAACCTAGGCAATTCCCACAAGGCAACCCACTGCACATTGCATTGCATTTTTACGCTCTTCCCAAGAATCAAGTCAGCAACTCGAGAATTGAACCTAATAAGTCTTCCATACAATAGAACCCACCCTATCTCTAAAACACATTGCTCAAATTCTTACAATCTCAAAAGATACCTTTATAAAACTGCATTAAATATAATATAAAAGAGAACAAAGAAAAATGAGACCTGGTTTGCATTTAGAAAAATCTTCGTACGTAATTCTGGGAACAAATTCTTCATTTTCAATTTTGTCAAGAGTTTCTGGCTACCAAAGAGTGATGAGAGAATGAATTTATGCTCGCTCTGACATTGAGGTCCATGTAACTTTCTCAAGTACGTGTCCTTAATGGCTTTAGTTCTCATTTAATTTCTATAATTGTAATATAAATGTATATATTAGAGGAAAGGTCTCAATGGTTATATATGTAAGATTTCTATGTTTTATTTTTCTTTGATTATTTATAATGATCACAATATGTTTAAATAATTTCACCTTATTAGCTAAGTTCTAACCAAAACAATTATAAAGTACGAAAAATGAAAGTCCTCGATATATCAAAGTTATACTTGACACATCGAGAGTATTGAAAGAATTGCAACCTATGTATTTTTAAGGGTTTCACATCAATATTTAAGAATCTTTATATAGATGATCATAAGGTCCTAAATCTTACCCTAAAATTGAGCCTAATTACACTAAAACCCTATTTCAAAACCTAATTGAGGCCTAACTTACATTAAAATTAAAACAAGTTGACCCGAATCCTAAATTGGTAAAAACTACATTTGAGATACATGCACATACATGAAACTTATGACACTTTTTTTAAATGATATATATGTAACCCAACTTGAAACCTGAACCTTGAAACATTATCATTTAAGAGTAATAATACGGGCCCTTTAATTGAATTCTCTAATAATACGGGCCCCCAAAGTATATAATAAAATCCTAGAACAATAAATTAACTCTAACCATAACCAAACTCTCAACTTTAAAGTTATCTTATACTTATATGAAAATTAATCTAGGTCTGGATGTTTTACAGATTATCTAGGTCCATGATGTGTGATTTATGTTCAATTACATGTGTATAATTTTTTATTTTAAAACTAAAAAATTGTGTGTACAGTAGGCAATTTAGCTCTTTATACATTTCTACAGATATGGCTTCACACGATTAGCTTGATGCGGCTCCTAGTGTGACACCTAATTTAGTTCCTGGTGCGCCACCTCATGTAGTTCCTGCTCTAGCTCTGACTGCGGCACAGGTTGATGTGGTTCCTGTTGCAGCCCTTGATGTAGTTCCTGATTTGGCTCCTTGTGCAGCTCATGGTGGGGCTCGTGCTACAGCTTTTGGTGGGGCTCGTCGTGTACCTTGACGTAGGGCTCGTTGTGCAGCTCATATTCTGATTCCTGGTGCAACTCCTGTTCCAGGTCAGGCTGCACCTGCAGCTCCTGCTGGAGGTCCTGCTACACCACCTCCATGCATCGATATCGATACTGTAGTTGCATTTTTAAAGTAGGAGGTTGCCAGACTGCAACACTCTATATTGACCTCTGAGGATGGTCTTTATAGAGACATATGTGTTATGATATGTAGGAGTTTACAGGATTTGACAGCTAGGTTCAGAGCTCACCATTCATTTACTCCTGACATATTAGCTTCCATATCTAGGGAGCTTAGAGCTAAGGTTTTCAGGGACTACATCTTTCGATTATGTCAAGAGGGTAGCCCCCAAAGATGTCATCTAGAGAGAGCTCTTTCCAGAGTATGAGGGGACACAGGGTAGGGTGAGAGGCTACAGAGTCACACGATGCAGAGACCCTATTATTGCTAGCATGATCTATCCACGATTTTTAGCTGCACATGGTCATTATCCTAATAACGACTAGATACACCTTTATTTTGCACAGCAGTTGTATGCTGAGTTTCATATAGGTCTCAACATCAACTACCTTGATATTCCTAGTTATTGCGGACAAGGGCATGGTTGGATCGCAGATCGTGACCAGTATTGCAGTGTAGATCATCTGCCACCTGCAGATCTTAGACAGTTTGTTGGACTGAGGATGCCTCCTGTGACTCCTGCACATGCGCCTATTGCAGATAGAGTCGTCATTGCTTCCTAGAGGGAAGCAATTGACACTATTGAGTAGATTGCATCTGTGGCAGCTAGTATCACGTCAGATTCTATTGGTCGTTATCTTCATAGTCAATGTCCTCGTCCACTTGGTCGACCATCTTCACAGGCATCTAGTAGCACTTTAGGTGCCTCCTCTGATGATTGGGATTGTTGTCTTTAATTTTACTCCAATATTCCATGCCTTCCTTCAACGGCTCCCACCAATGGCAAACTTCGAACCCCAAGATTTCACATGTCAACTCCTTGAGCGTTTTCAACCGCTCCAATCCCTCTCCCACTCTCTTCAGTTTCTCACAACTCGATATCTCCAACACCTCCAGACATGCCATCGCTCCATCCTCCAAATCGAACAACTCTTCTAATTTGTCAAAGCTATAAATTCTGAAAAAACGGAGGTTTGGAAACCCTCTTGACTTTCCAAACGCCTTTGGCAATTCTCTGCAGCTCCAATTCGCTTCCAAATTCAAACTCACTAGATTGGAAAGCCTTTGCAACTCTGGATATTCACTACACTCACACGAATATAATCCAAGTCCCCTGAGATTTTGCAAATCACAGATCCATCTTGGAACTCGAAACTCGCTTAATTTAAGACTTTCCAGATGTTCCATTTTTCTCATATTCTCCGGCACGTGCAAAGGATCGTAATCTGGATGATCAGATGACAATACCAGACGACGCATATTCAACAGCTCCCATTTTTCCATCCTCTGCAACTCCTCCTCATTAGGAATACGTAACCATAGTTCCTGAAGCTGAGTCATCTTGCCCAAATCCTCCACCTGCTTACTTACTCTCACTGGGCATCGCAGCGTTCTCAAAGAGGCTAGCTTTGGTATTCCCTCCAGCGGCATGATGACCCCACCTCTGCTTTCTAAACGTTCAAGGCATTTAAGTTCACTTATCCATTCTGGTAGGGAACTGCAATAATCAGGGAGAGTGAGAAACAAGAGACTTTTTAAGTGCCTCACACACTCTGGAACCAGGTCCATATTCGTACCTCCTAAGTTCAGGACTTTGAGAAGCTTCATCTTCCCAACGGATGCAGGCAACTCAGAGATGCTTGTCCCGCTCAAATCGAGAACCCGCAGTCTGCTCATACCACTCAAGAAGTTGCTGGGAATGCCTCTAATCTTGTCATTCTGAGAGAGTGAGAGTGTACGGAGACAAACTGGACGGCTGTCTGAGACGGCATTGTCGTCTATCTCTTTCTTTGCCACTAAAATCCGACAGCAGCTGCCACTGCCGTCACTTGCACTTGTACGGGCTTTCTCAAGAGAAAAAGCACATTTATTTTCTATCGATATATGGATGGCCAGATCTAGCAGCAAATCATGAATTCTGCAATGTTTGGGAAGCCTATAATGAGACACATCTTCCCATAGTTGAAGGAGACAAAGATTGGCAAGCTGATGTAAGCAATCCCATGCCACATCCAATTGGTTCTCTCCCGCAGGTATAAAACCTCCCCCAATCCACAGATATATGAGATACTCAGCATCTATCTCCTCGTCCTCGGGAAAGAAGGAAAGATATGCAAAACAGGCTTTCAGGCGGGCAGGCAGAGAATCATAGCTCAATTTCAGAATGCCCATGATCGCCTCATTTTCGTGGCCAACAGAAACAATTACCTGCTCCAGCTGACGGAGCTTCAACTCCCATTTGTCCAGAGTTTTGGAGTTGGCCAGAGATGCTGCTATCGTTTTCACCGCCAGTGGCAAATTTCCGCATTGCTTCACAATGTTACGGCCAACTTCTTTTAGCTGCTGCTTTTGAGGCTCTACATCTTCTTCAAATCCTCCAAATGCATAAACACAAAACAGCCTCCAACTATCTACATCTGTCATCAATTGCAACTCATACACACGAGCATTCAAATTTGTAGAAACCACCTTGCTTCGTGTGGTAACCACAATTTTACATTGACTATTGCTCCCACTTGGGAGGCCAAGTCTGGACAACAAGTCTTCTTCTCTAGAAGCCCTCCACACATCATCTAAAACTACTAGACACCTTAATCCTTGCAACGTTTCATTAATCCCTTGAGCTAATGTCTGCTCACTTATTCCACTATTTTTTCCTATCTCCTCACTTAAATCTTTATCTTTTAACTGAAAGACTATATCTTTTTGTAACATAGAAACAGAGTAACTTTGAGAAACTGAGAGCCATATAGATTTCTCATACCTTTCTTTCGCCTTATTGTAAACATGCTGTAGAAGATAGGTCTTGCCTATCCCTCCCATCCCAACGACCGCAATAACTGGAATGGCTGGATTATTCAACAGGTTGAGTATGTCATCAACTTTGGACTCTATTCCCACCGGGTGTGAATCGCTGGGCAGAAGATAAGACCTCTTCAACTCTACAGGTACAATTTGAGATGTAGTGGGTAATGATGGTTCATCTGCAGCGCCCAGAAATTGACGACGTAGACTCAGCTGGGTGGCTTTTTTATTAATATATCGCAGGCGATCCTTGATGTCTCTAATTTGCCGCCCTCTCTTGTAGCGGAAAACCCATTGACTAAAACTGAAGCCACGAGATTGGGCATCGTTTCCATACATGGTTTCAAGAGCACACTCCTCCGAAATGTCCTCTGCTTGCATGGCAATATACCAAAGTTTTTGCAGCCACTTTTTGACATCCTCCTTATGATGAGACTGTTGATCAGCATCTTGCAAAAAAGCCCTTAAAGATCCGAGCTCATCGTTTAACCATATCAACTCTTCTCTGAAATTCACCACAGATTGTGTTGCCTCGGCTAATTTCTGAATGGCCCCCTGAACGGCCATCTCAGTAATTTCCCCCACAACAGCTCCACCAATTACAGATTCCATCTCTACTGAAGCTAAAAATGATAAATCCCTCTCTCAAGTTTCTATGCAGAAAAAAGGAAAACAGAATTGCTCAAAGCACTAATAACAAAACAGACTTGATAAGCTTGAGTGCGATCATGTAGAGACCGGGCACTTATAGCAGCAACATCGAAGCTACTGGATTATTATTCACTCAAAGAAAAGCAAAATGCGTTTCTTGTGACTTGGGAATGAATTAAATTCGTTAACCCGAATAATATAAATGGCAGACAGATGGAAAAGCAAAAGAAAAAGAGGATAAAGAGGATATTGCAAGCTGAAGCAAAGTAGCATTACCTACTAAAGGAGATACGCCAGTCAATTCGTGCCTAAAGTTTGCGTTTAATAATAATATAAAAGGACGACTGTTATTGAGTATATTTTATTAGTTATAAGATAAATGGGAGACGGAGGAAAAATAGAAAAGGAAAAGAGAATATTGCAAGGTGAAGCAAAGTATTACCTAACAAGAGGCGCAAGCGCCAAAGTTCCTGCCGAATTTGATGATTTCAAGATATTAAATGTGTCGTAGTCTAGAGATCTATGAAGTTGAGTTTGTGAGATATGAAATGTTTGTTTAGAAGTTTTATAATTTCTAAGAATATATTTATAATTGTTCAATTTGCATTGTGCAGAAAAATAATAACCATAAAATAAGGTTGAATTAAAAATAAACATGAATATTATACTTTCAATTGCTTCCTTCAAAAGATATGTATAAGTTTTGCTTAATTAAATGTTCTAAAGAGCAAAAGTAGTAAAAATAGAAACAAAATTGAAAATAACAGGAAAGTTTTAGAAATTTGAAGATTTTTTTAATTACTAAAATCACACTTATGCACACGAGTAGATTTTTTTTTACATGCAATTTAATGTAATGTTTTCAAATCTTCAGAATCTTGGAAGCTGCGAGAATTTGAGAACTTTGTTATAGTAGAGTTATTGCATGATGTGGACATAATAAAGTTTTTCAAACTTCGTAGTTTTTTTAGTAATGTAAATATAAAATACATGCATGAGAATTTTTTGAAAACCAATTTAATAAATAAATAAAGCATAATTTCTATTTCAATTGACTAATTACTAATTTACCAATTACTTTGACATTTAATTGACCTTATAAAATAGCGTGGGAAGCACTCAAACGGGTATCTAAGAAGGGATAAAAAACAAAGGTATTAAATTTACTTCCTGACTAATGCATAAAAATAAATAAACATAACTTAATTTAAAAATAATATTTATGCTTTAAAAAAATGAAATACACTTATAAAAATATCAATATAATAAAAATTATATATGTTAAATAAATGTATAATCTAATAAAATTATATTAAAAAAAAAAAATCTATTAAAAGCATTCGTTTAGATATGTAAAAATAAAAATAATTAAATTCTAATTTAAACTATATATAAATTAAAATAAAAATAAATATGAAATTAAAGCATATAAAAAATAATTTTTAAAATTTGACAATTTAAAAGAGTTAAAATGTTATATTTGATTAAAATATCTATATTTGAATAACATTTTACAAATGAAAAAAATAAACATCAATTAAAACTATTATCTTCTTTTAAAAAGTTTATCCACTTGTCATAACATTTTACAAATGAAAAAAATAAACATCACTTAAAACTATTATCTTCTTTTAAAAAGTTTATCCACTTGTCACAAATGTGGAAAAGATAAGATTGAAATTAATGCATTCATTAATAGAGATAAAGTTGCAATTAATGCTTGCATTAATAGAGGTGTTCAAAAAATAGTTGTATTTTTGTTGAAGGAAAATGAATTTTTCATTGCTTTTTTCATTATGAGCCAATAAGATTTCAGTTTAATGGTATTTTGTTTTTTCATTAAATAAGATGAAAATGTGAACTTTATAATAAATTTTGACCTCAAGTAATTCTGAAATCTTATTGGACAAATTAATTGGTTTTAGAAATTGAAGAGATCCATAAGTATTCCTGCCGTAGGCAGGAACTAATAAAGGAGATAAACCTGTCCTTCAGTGGCCAAAGTTTGTGTTATAATTAAAGCAAGGATTGTTATTCTAGCAGCTAGAAAATGGAAAGAGTGAAGAATATTGTAAATTGAAGCAAAGTAATATTGCCTTTTTGTAATTGTCAAGAGACGGATAAATACCATTTTTAAAATTGGAATAAGATAATGAGGGACATATAGAAACGAAAGGAAGTGCACCAACGACTTCCAAGCTATTTAAAGACGTCATTATTAAAACCATTGTATGAAATAATATCCAATGTAAAATTAAGAAGAAACTAATTTATACATTTAAAAATTGGTTTTGTATTGTAAAAGAAATGAAAGCTAAAACAAAAGCATTTTAAAGAAAATTATTAATTTTGTTATATAATAAATTTATTATTTTTAAAAACTAAAAATTAATGTAAAATATTGTATGTAATTATTTGTTTAATATCTAAATTTAACTAACAAAAACTCCATTTTCCTAATATTATTCTTTTTTACTTGTGTAGGTGACAAGTGAAAAATATGTTGGATCTAAATTTAGAACTGTGTGGTATTCTACTAAAAATCTTGGGCTTCCACATTAGATTTTGGTAGAGGAAATCATCTCAAACAAGATGGGGCAATTCTATTCACCCTCGACTATCTAGGTCACCCTTGATAGACAATTTGTGCTAATATTTAGAGTATGTAGGTTAGGCTCTAAGATGTGGTCTCAAAAATTACATATAAGTCTAATAACTATCTTTTTTATATAAAAATATCATCCTCTCAAGCTTCTTAGTATTGTATCTTCCATATCTCATTCTACTTATACATTTTGGTTGCAAAATAGGATATTTATGTCCATTCAAAGCTTGTGTCCTCCTAGGCCTAGTGCATTATTCTCCTATATATTGTAATGGAAATGAAAATAGGTGTAATATTTCCTATTTTGACATTTTATTCTAGTAATTATTCTTTCCAATACATAATGTATGTAAGGTCCTACACTTTCTCTTATTTTGTCATCAAATATCTTATAATATTCCTTAAAAGGGAATTCAACAAAATATTGGCACACTCTTCCACAGTTAAAACATTTTTAAGGCTTAAAATACCTTTATATTTTTTGGTTATTTTTTAGTCCTCTAACAAAATTTGCTTCTAAATGATCCTAATCATAACTTACACTGGGTACATCTGCAATCTTCTTAGCATCCTTGAATGTCTTAAACTTCCTATCTTTGAGTTTATACATCTCAAAGGCGAAAATAGATTCATCAAATTTTCCAATGTAGATATTTACTCTGTTGAGAGTAGAGCATATTTTTGGAACTTAGGGAGAATATTAAGGTAGTGGACATGTTGTATTCGTGAATTTTTTTGTTATGTTGATGTTAACATTTATTATGAAGTTGCATACTCAAATTTTGTATGAATTAAATAGGTTAATTATCGATACAATATAGAAATAATTAACAATTATTAATATGCAAGCATGATTTTGTGTTGCAAGATGAGTGTAGACAATATTTCTATGGTCATAGTATCTTATGTGAGAGCTTGGATGAGTTACAAAAGATTTAGTGAAGACTAGTAGCAGACAAGTAAGAAGAGAGTTATGCTTGACACATTTGTCATATATTAACTCTAACTCTACGGAGAGAAGGAATTAATTTTGGTGAGCATAGGATGATAGAATACTCATTGTTGCATACATTTCTATAGTTTTGTAGATCATTTGGCTAACGTAAGGATGGTCACTGGCATGAAATGTGTGATATGTTTTATTGGCAGCTAACTAGATAGTGTAACATGTTTATTATTATTGATAATATTTAACTATGCATTATATCATTTGTATTACTTATGTAGTGATAGTATAATTTATTGAAGATGCATGTATGCCTTAGCATGGTCCTATGCATTTAATTGTGCATTGGGAAATTTCTAGAACAAACCAAGTTATTTGCTTATTTGTAATGGTGCAAAGGTAAGTTATTATCTAGCCATGATGATTTCCTCATGATTGCAAAATTATTGAATTATATATTTAATATTTAACATTTAATTATCAGCATGACATCCGTATTTTACTCCCTACTTAAGAATTATTAGATACAAATTTATACAATTTGGGTTTCTATACTCTTATATTTAAAGGAGATTGATGCATTAATTGTTAACATATAAGGTTTTGGATAATTATTCACTTATCATTCCAAATGTATACATTACCCTTTACCACCCTTGAAGCATAAAATTTTATAACTTAAGATAACAATCACTTAAAACAACACCATTTAGCCTTGTTCATCACGAAAATAAGAACCCAAAATATTCATAATGACCCAAAAAAATTAGTATCAGAGCCCAAGTTTCTACATTGGGAGCTCTGGGTATATTTTGGAACAACTAAAACTTTGAACTATTAAGCGTATTTTTTTAAAAACTTGAAACTAGGTGAACCGAAACAGAACTTGAACTGTTACTTGTATATTTTTCATACTTCAACACTTAGTTTCAAAACTAGAAAATGTTACTTAAACCTAAACATAGTAACTGAACTTAGTCTATTGCAACGTGTGATTGTAATAGTACTTTGTACTATTGTAGGATGGTATGTAGGACTAGGTCTTCTGTTAGAGGCCGTGGTAGAGGCTGTGGAAGAGGCCGTGGTCATGGTAGAGCTATTAGTGTCCATGAGTCTGCCCACGAGGGATCGGCTTATGTAGAGAGCAGGGAAGAGCACACTAGTAGGCAGCAGGAAGAGAGCCATAGAGAGGACCAAGCTGAGTCTGAAGAGGTTAGTTTGAGACAGATGATGCAGACTATTCTAGAACATCTACCTCCTGTTCAAGAACAACCCAAAGTGCATCAGACTGAACAAGAGCATAGAGCCAGGTCTAGGAGTCCTCGAAAGGATCATCAAAGGTCCATTGTGTCCACTCAGATGAAGGATCTTTCAAGATCCAAGGTCAAGCCTTTCATGGGAAAGGTTTTGGTTATGTGGCCAAGCAGTGGCTTATTTCCCTTGACAGGATTTTTGCCATGCAAGATTTTGACAGCAATGTTAAGGCAAGATTTGCAATCACAAATTTAGAGAATTTTGGGGCCACTTGGTGGAAAATTGAGGAGAAGAAGCTGGGAATTGATATGAGCGGTGTCACGTGGGAACTATTCTTAGAGAGTTTCCATAAATGATTCCTACCAGAGGAATGGAAACAGCAAAGGGCAGATGAATTTCATAATCTTAGATAGTACACTATGTCAGTGACCGAGTATGAGCGTAGTTTTTATGAGCTCATGTCTTTTTCAGGATTCAGTGAAAATTTAGCTCAATTAACACAACACTTTATTAGGGGTTTGAACAACCGTATAATTGGAGGTGTCAAGGTATTTGAGCCAAAAACCCTCAAGGATGCGGTACGTCAAGCTATCCTTGTTGAGAAAAGTGTCAACCTTGGTCAAGGAGGTTTTGTAGGAGCCCCAACAGCTTTAGGATCTAAAGGCAATTACAATTCAGGTGGTAACAAGAAGCCTTCTTTTTCTAAGGGGAAACAGTATCAACAAAAGAAGGGATCAAATTCTCAGACTCAAGGTGGTGGCAAAGGTTCTAATTCCAAGAACAACTACAATGCTCAATGCAATAAAAAAAATCAGCCCAATCAGCCAGCTCAGAGTAGCCAGTCTTTTGCTAATAGGACCAGTCGTGGGCAATCAAATGTACCACCTATGGGTAGAGGATCTAGAAGGAATACAAAATGTTTTTCATGTGGTCAGATTGGACATTATGCAGCTCAGTGTCCACAACAAGCACCTCAATTTTCAGGACCTAGGTCTACAGTTTTAGAGCCTACAGTGGGTGATGTAGGTAGAGCCCATAGATTTTTTGCAGCAATTGATCACCGTCAGGCAGATCATCAGGGAACAGTGGTTGAGACCACAGGTGCTATTCAAGGTATATCTCTTTCAGTATTGTTTGATTCAGGAGCTACAGATTCATTTATTTCACCATCTATAGTTTCTAAGTGTAAGCTAGATGCGGTGAAGCAAGATCATGGTTGGCAACTGGAACTAGCCTCAGGCATTAAGGTCTCGATAGATTCTATAGTTGATAAGTGTGGGCTTAGCTTAGGAAGCTTTGATATTGCAGCAGATCTTCGAGTCATACCCCTTGGTTCCTATGATGTGGTTTTAGGCATGGACTAGCTTGGATCTCATAGAGCCAGTATAGATTATTATGATGTGAAGATAGTTGGGGTACCAAGGCCTATATCTCTGAGGATGATTTTTTCTATGCAATTGAAGCAAAGTTTTCGTAAGGGATGTTAGATATTTGTTGTTATGATAAATGATCTTGATGAGGAAGATCCTGTAAGGAAGACTTTAGATCACCCGATTTTACAGGAGTATGCTAATGTTTTTCCAATTGAGATTCTGAGCATGCCTCCGAAGAGGGACATTGACTTTAGCATTGATCTGATTCTTGGTGTGGAGCCTATCTCTAAAGCTCCTTATCGCATGACTACACAGGAATTGGGTGAGCTACGTCTTCATCTTGAGGAACTTTTGGCCAAAGGGAGCATTCGACCTAGCATATCACCATGGGGAGCTCCAGTGCTCTTTGTGAAGAAGAAAGATGGTTCTTTGCACCTTTGTATCGACTATAGCTAGTTGAATAAGGTGACAATTAAGAACAGGTATCCTTTGCCTAAGATTGATGACTTATTTGATCAGATCAAGGGAGCTACAATATTCTCCAAGATTGACCTTAAGTCGAGATACCACGAGCTTCGCATTAAGGAGGCTAATATTCACAAGACCGCTTTTCAAATGCACTATGGGCATTATGAGTTCACAGTGGTACCTTTTTGGTTGACTAATGCCTAATCGATTTTCATGAGTTTGATGAATGGTGTGTTTCGATCTTATCTGGACAAGTTTGTACTTGTGTTTCTTGATGACATATTGATATATTCTAAGACTCAGAAGGAGCATGAGGAACACCTGCGATTGGTATTACAATGTTTGAGAGACAATCAGCTTTATGCCAATGCAGCTAAGTGCGAATTCTTCAAATTGAAGATTCAGTATTTAGGGCATGTCATTTCAGGTGATGGTATTTTAGTGGATCCTGCAAAAATTCAGGTGATAATAGATTGGCCTACACCGACTAATGTGTCAGAGATTTGTAGTTTCATAGGTTTAGCTGGTTATTATCACAGATTTGTCCAGAATTTCTCTAGGATAGCACATCCTATCACTTCTCTTCAGAGGAAAGGAAAGAAGTTCGTATGGACAAAGAAATGTGAGGAAGCTTTCCAGAAGCTCAAGGGGCTTTTGACCAGTGCATCAATTTTAGTCGTACCAAATCCAAAAGGTGATTCATGGTGTGTACAGATGCTTCTCTTGAAGGGATTGGGGCAGTGTTGATGTAGAATGGACGAGTGATTGCGTATGAATCATGCAAGCTCAAGGATCATGAGTTAAATTATCCTATGCATGATCTTGGGTTAGTAGCAGTAGTTCATGCTTTGACAAAGTGGAGACATTTCTTGTTGGGGCACAGATTTGAGCTACATAGCGATCATCATAGTCTTCAGTACATTTTCACCCAGCCTAATTTGAATGCTCGCCAGAGATGATGGATGGAATTTTTATGCAAGTATGATTTTGAGGTTAAGTACATTCAAGGTAAGGAGAATGTGGTGGCGGATGCCTTGAGTCACAGGAGACATGTGGTATCATCGATGACTCTTAGTGTGGACTTGAGGAGTCAGATTCTTCAGGCACTTCCTATGGATTCTTGGTATCAGGAATTGTGCAGAGAGATTGATTTAGGAAGACCTTTGGAAGGTAGGTTTGTAATTTATGTTCGGGAATTAGATGGTCTTTTAAGACATTTGGTTAGGATTTATGTGCCATTACTGGATGAGCTTCGCACCTTGATTCTAGCAGAATCCCATTGTACACCTTACTCAACACATCCAGGTGTCAAGAAGATGCACGTTGATTTGAGACGTTTGTTCTTTTGGTCTGGGATGAAGCGAGATATTGCTAATTTTGTGGCTAGGTGTCTTGGGTGTTAGAGAGTTAAGGGAGAACATCAGCACCCGGCTGGACTTTTGTAGCCAAATCTCATTCCTTCTTGGAAGTGGGATATCATCTCCATGGACTTCATAGTAGGATTACCTATGACTATTCGTCGTCATGATGCTATCATGGTCACCGTTGATCGGTTGACTAAGGTGGTGCATTTCTCACCGATCAAGTCTTCCTACACAGCAGCTTCTGTAGCTAATGTCTTCATGCGTGACATTGTGAGATTACATGGTATTCCTAGAAAGATAATTTCTGATAGGGATCCTATATTCACATCCACTTCTGGACATCGTTGCATCATGAGCTTGGAGCGCAGTTAAACTTTAGTTTGGCATATCATCCGGAGACTGATGATCAGATAGAGAGGGTGAATCAGGTTTTGGAGGATATGTTACAGATGTATGTGATGGATAGGCAGACACATTGGGAGGACTATCTCTACCTAGTGGAGTTTTCTTACAACAACGAGTATCATAGTTATATTGGTATGGCACCATTTCAAGCATTATATGGACGTCCTTGTCGTACACCCTTGAGTTGAGACAACCTTGAGGATCGCATCCTGTTGAGTCCTAAGATGCTTCGTGATATGGAGCAACATGTAATGCATATTCGTGAGAACTTGACTACAGCACAGGATAGGCAAAAGAAGTATGCCAATGCTCATAGGACTGATAAGCAATTTACTATGGGTGATAAGGTTTTCTTGAGAGTGCATCCGCGAAAGAGTCTGATCTGATACG